>BSBK01005055.1:602500-1189107 GCA_027943335.1 Chamaecyparis obtusa | reverse complement strand
TATGTATATATATGTATATATATATGTATATATATGATATATATATGTATATACATATATATATATATACATACATATATATATATACATACATATATATATATACATATATATATATATATTACATATATATACATATATATACATATATCTATATATACATACATATATATATATATATGTATATGTATATATATGTATGTATATATATATATATATATATGACTGGGCTAGCCTAGTAAGGGTATACTTACTACAAGTCATGTAGAGAGTCAGTGTAAGGAGAATTGAATAGTCTAGAAAGTTGTGTTATGCTAGTCAAATCATCCTAAAGAGATCACTACAAATGATAACCAAAAAAATATTATTCATAAGTAGATCCACAAAGAGAATAATATTACAAAGAAAAAATGCACATCTTGCTAAATAACTTGAAAAAGATTGACTGTCAAAATTTAATTGGGGTATGTGCACTAAATGTAACAAAGAATGGAGTGTGTCCCCCCACATTAAAATGATTGAGTATAACTTACTGGGAATAAAATATTTAATGTAGCATACATGCATCCAAATGACAAGTGCATTGCCACAATGATATTCCCCAAGCAAGGAAAAATCAATGGCAATAAAGCACATGAAAGAAAGAGAGAACATAAGGTATCTACTAACTGGGGTTACTATGTGCATTTGATAACTCATGTATATCAAGTGTAATAGCATTGAATTGACCTCATCCCCCAAATGTAGTAGAACTATGAATACAATGGAAGAATAACACATAAGATGAGTGAAGAGAGTCTTTTTGGATCAACATGGAAGATACAACACAAAAGAAATTTTATGACAATAGAACATGTGAAACATATCATATATACTACATATAGAATAATTAGATATAAATAGAGGAATGCTACAACAGGTTTGTACCTTTATTACCTGGCACCAATAGAGAAAAATGTTTTATCCAAAAAGATCTTAATATAATTCAAGAAATATCAAGTAACACATCATGGAGGAAGCCCATTACATACAAGAAAATACATAAAACAGTCTATTGCACAAGTAAAGATATTCAATCATATGACAACAACAATTTGATGATGATACTATTTTATTTGAGATGATAAAAAGGGGTATATTTTGAGAGAATATTGGGACACTTTACTATTACTTTTGGTCAAATATCATGACAAATATAAGATCTTGTTCTAAGTATTGTTGAGAAAGGAAATGGAGATTTTGAGAGCTTGAGATTTTAATTTGGGGAATCTCCCATGCTCCTTCCTTAGTCTACCTATAGATAAGAGATTGAGGACCTCAAAGTTGTGTGACCCTCGAGAAGAAATAATAGATATGAGACTCTCTTCATTTGAAATAAAATTGATCTCTTGGGTTGGTCAAATTGTCACACTCAAGGTATTCATTAAATGGAATTTCCAATATATTTAATTTCTCATCTTTCCCTTTCAATAGGATCTAACATAAAAATGGTTCAAAAAATGAGGAAGTTCTATTGGCATGGTTTGGTCAAAAAGGTGAATATTGCCCTGATTTGTTGGGACAAAATTTGTAGGTCCAAGGAGGCTAGTGGAGTCGAACACTAAAATCAGCTATGGAAAACAACCATTGTGAACCACTATACTATTGAGAATATACAAAGAACATCATTAAAATGTGTTAAATTATATAAAATAAATACTTAGAGAGTGGTGATCTAACAATAATTTTTAGAGTTGCCAATCCACCATGGGGATCATGAGTTTGGAACTTCATGCTTAGTTGCAGAACTAAGTCATTATAAATTCTTTGACTTGGGATCTTTAGGATGGGAGTCATGCCTTGTTTTGGGAAGACTTGAGTGGTGTTTATCCAAGTATTGATAGTTTATTAGATGTAGAAAAAACCAAAACTTTCTTTAAACCATATTTGGGAGCATTGGTTAAGGACTATGTTGTGTTGATTAATGATGATCTGTCACTTGAATGGTGTTTTAAGGATCTATGGTCTCTTTCTCTACTAGTGGGAGAAATCAATGTACTTTCAGAGATCTTGAGCAACATGGTGTCTATCTTTTGGGGTGGATAGGATAGGTTCATTTGGATGGGATTGAGAATGGTCAATTTAATGCTAGGGATGGACTACAACTCAATCATTATAAGGGAGTAGTTTCATAAAATTCATAACCTTGTAGAGTTGTGATAGAGCAAGATTTTCTTATGTAAAGTAGAAGTGTTTGCATGTGCTTCCCTTGAAGCAAAAATTCTAATGGAATTTTTTTTAGGAGAATGGAACATGAAGGGCCCTTGAGATGTGCCCTTTGTGAGGAGGCTAAAGAGATTATCAACCATTTACTCATAGGGTGCACCTTTTCCTCATCTTGCTAAAGATAACTATGTGCCAAACTAAGGTGGGTGTTTTCCCTTCCAAATGACATAGTGATCTTGTTAAAGGGGAGTCTCATCATTTTTAAGTCTAGCCTTTATGGATCTTTATGGGTTTTAAGCACCTCTTCTCTACTATGGAAAGTTAGAAACAACAAAACATTAGGGTTTTCAAGAAAAGGGGATAGATTTGGAGGCTATCTTGAACAGGGTCAAGACAATGATAGGGAAACTTGTAAATAGTAGGACAAACCTGTATAAAAGGAAAAATTCTCAATTCATAGTATGGGATAAAAAAATTAGATTGAGTTGGTATTATTTGAAGATCTCACAATACATAGGAATGGGTAAAAAAGATAGTGAACATGCTAAAGCTCAAAGTGCATGGAAACCCCCACAATTCAACTATTTTAAACTAAATTATGATGTTGCTTACAAAATAAACTTTGGTCCCTATATTGAAAGATGCATCAATTAATTATGGGATGACTCAATCATGGCCATATTAGCAACACCATTGGAAGAGGATACAAAAAATGTGGAAAAATTGAAGGCATTTACATAAGGATTACTGTTATGCAAAGATCTTAGAATATCAATGTTGGAGATAGAGGGGTATTTTTCCATTGTGGTTAATGCAGTTAGATCGAGGGCCACTACAAAGTGGAAACTCGATTATTTTATGGGTATAGTCATCGAATTTAATTCTCAAATTTTTTGAAGAATTTGCGATTAACCACATATATTGTGAATCCAACATGGATGTTTCCATAATGGCCAATGTAGCTTCTAATGGGATCGAGTTGTGAAAAATTGGGCTCGGATGATGAGCTAGTGGCAATGATGATATGTGCATTACCTAAGGGAAAGGTATGAAAAGCATTAAATTTTTAGGCTTAGGGGTATATTTGGGTGCCTAGGGAATTACACCTCAATTATATATTTTTCCTTTCTTTGTTATGGATGAGAAAGGCTCTCTAGTTATGGAAATTTGGGTTGCATCATACATTTACAACTAAGATTTATATGGAGACTACTAGGAAGATTATGGGATGTAGTGCATTAATATGATCCCTCTTACTAGCAATTTATTATTGTGTGCAGTATTCAAATAATTTTGTATAAATGATTTCCTATCCCTTCAATATTCTAATTAATAATTTCAAACATGGATTCCCAAATAAACTTGAGAAGTGACAAAAGGTGAATGTCATTTCTTGGGTATAAATCAGACAACTGATTGCGAGTTATTTGTAATTTTCTAACTACACTAATAATGGAATTCATATGGATGGTCTCGAGAAAGGCATTCGTGAGATCCACCAACAATCATAGGGCTAAGGTAGATATCTCATCCCATTTCTTGGCTTCATTGATGGACCTCAAGATGAGTAAAAGGTGCAAACCTTTCTTTTACTTTGTCTTGTTTTTAAATTTGAATTCTTCCTCAACAAAGTTGGTGTGGTGGTTTTGAAGAATTTGATAGTGGGCATCCCCTAGTTGGACAACATCCCTAAGATGTTCAACCCTAAGGTGGAGTTTCCATGAAACCTTTCATTATAAAGTTGGATGACCATGGTATGGAGTGGCACCACCACTAGACCACAATTGGACACACGTTTCTTTGTAGGGTGTTGGACATAGAAATAGAAGACAAATATCTATAGATTAAGCAATTTGTGATGGTTTTCAACTCAAATAATTTCTACAAGGAGAAATGATACGATGGGTGACCCTTTCACTTTTTTAATTTTTCAAAGGACCTATGTTGATGTAGGAGCATCCCAAGTGAATGGACGATCAGAAGATCAACCAAAAATAATTCTAATTCATTATTTTTATTTATTATTTGGTTTTTAGCTCTAGATGGGATATCTCCTTTGGAATAATTCCATGTTTTAATAGCTTTTTGACATTAGTATTTTGTATGAACTCATATCACACATGAAAGGAAACTACAAGATGATTATAAAAGAAAATATAGATGGAAAACCATGATTAAAGGATATGCATAAAGTGGTTGATGATGCTAGAGTAGAGAAATATGTCTTAGAATTTTTATTCAAGATTATGAAGTGCATATTTTAAGAAAATGTAATTGGCTCTAGTCAAGGAAAACTTTAGTGGCGATTATTCACCAATTGGAAAATGTCGCATGTCGGCAACCCACGATTTGGCAATTTTTTTGCCCATATGGGAGTGACCCTATCACCCCACATTTATTAAAATTGGGTCCAATGCCTGGGTCCATCGCCCAGTGGTTTATTAATTTTTGTCCATTTCTTTCACATTATCGCCAATAGCATATATGTTTTGGGCATGATATATTTTTATCATTCGCCTATAATTTCTAAGCGGCCCCAAATGGACGACCTATATTCGCCAATAGTTATATATATATTTTTTTAGGCGGCCCCAACTTCGGCAGCCATTTTACGGACACGTGTCTCAAACTGATAGGTTTTTGCCACCTTTATTAATTGATTATGGTATTGGACGACTCAAAATCACCTAGGAAATAACACAAGATGTGTTATAATTAAGCGGGCTTTGCCAAATATTTGGACACCGACCTAATACCTCCCGCCCAATTCGCCAAAAAAGATTGATATAAATACATTCATACATTAGTGTTATTGTACACAATTTGGATCGGTTCAATTTGATCAATAGCGAAGTTCAGACTGTTGAGTCTTGATTGCTTTGGCGAGTCGCGATTGCAATTGAATTTGAGGCAAAGGTAAGTGATTATTATTCTGCGACTATGTAAACATTGTATATTATAGTTCTATTGTCATTTGTCACTTCTTCAACAACTACAAGTAAACATTTTTTTTACATTTTTTTTTTCACTAGTAGGTTGGTAGCCTTTATTTCATTGAAGAATCGAGATGTCGAACAAGAATAAGGGTAAGGCTCTGGCATATGGGCCTTTGTAAAGCCAAGGGAGGCCAACAAAATGCAGAACCTTATCATCATACCTTGGTCATGGTGTTGGAAATGTTTCTGGCCAAAATCAGGAAGCTACTTCATCACAAGAAGATTTTCAAGATTCACAACCTCAGGCTGAACCTACATGACGTATTGAAGAAGTCAACGAACCTGATATCTCAGATCACGATGAACTTGAAGAAGATTTTTAGTTAAATACCTAGAGTAGCCATAATGATATAATAGACTTGGATGAGACTGAGAATGTCAGAGAAGATGATGTTGCAAGGAAGAAAATAAAATACAAATCAAAGAATGATAGAATGTGGGATCTGTCGAGGAATTTTCAAGTAGAATGGGTGTCAAAGTATCCATTCATTGAACCAGTGGATAATCCAATTGAAGGGGAGCCTCCGGTAGAATGCAGATGTAAGATTTGCAGCCAGATAAATAAGAAGGAAAAGAGGTTGCAGCTAAAAATTGACACCATAGAGAAGCATATGGGTAAAGTTTATGAAAAGAAAACCACAGATGGAGTTAAAAAATTAGTGATAAGATGGAAAACAAAGGGGGAATCTTAGCATGTTAGGAATGCATAATTATATGAATTTCAACATAATATAAAGACGAAGCCTGGTGAAGTTAAAGGCTTTATTGAATCTTGTTTTGGAAAAGCATTGGAAGTAGAACTAATGGGAAAAGCTATTCAGTTAAGTGTTGTGTTTAATATTTTGAGCAGAGGGCATCCTATGACAAACTACCCATCATTGAGTGCTTTATTACACTTTCTGAAAGTTCGTAACTATCCTAACAGTCATTGGTTAGTAAACAGTGGATGGGAATGGGCAAGTCATCTTGCCGAGGTTGAAAAAGAGGATCTGAAGGCAAAAATTAAAGAGTCAAATTTTATTGCATTGTCTTTAGATGAGGTTACAACAATAGACAATACTTCCTGGGTATGCATGCATGTTTATACTGTACATAATTTTGTTCGCCAACCTCATCTACTAACTATTGCTAAAATGAGGGATAATGCGATAGCGGAAAATTTATTTGAACTAGTAAAGAGTTCTCTAATTGAATATGGAGGTATAAATAACATGACCATTGCCAAAAAGATGGTGTGTATTAGAGTGGATGGAGCTTTCATAATGCAAGGCCACAGGGGCAGTCTTTGCACAAAAATACAATCTTCTTGTGCACCCTACATTAATCCCATTCACTGCATGGCCCACATAATGAATCTAGCTTTTGGAGTTGTCAGCAAGCATGCTCTAGTACAAAAAATTAAAGCTTTAATCAAAGAGCTCTACCAATGCTTCAGTTAAAGTCTGAAATGATTACGGGAATTTCAACACTTTGCCGAAGGACTAACCGACGGGAACAAGCTTCTTAAGGATAATGATACTAGATGGATCTCTTTGGATGGACCAGCACATCGAGTTTTTTTAGAATATCAATCATTGCTTGGTCTAATGAACTCAAGTCGTGACGAAGCAGGGCAACTAAAATTTTGTGCACTATTGGCAATGTTAACTAATGTAGAGACACTATTAACATTAGTAGGTATTCTCCCCATGCTTGAGGAAATGAGAAATTTAATGAAAAAGGCCTAGCAAAGAGCTATGTATATTTCAAAATATGCTTCATTGCGTAAATTGGCATGCGTGGTGCTTGATAGTCTCTATAAATTATGCGTCGATGATGTAAAATTTGGCAGCTGGCTGAAAGTCACAGATTTGGACAATCCTGATAACTTTTAAAAATCAGTTCAAACGGGGAGTTATGTGCAGAAGTTCACAGAGTTGAGATACCAATGCACTACTTTGCCAGGATTGAGTCCGAGGAACCAGGAAAGAACACCAGGAATCGGCGAGTATCAAGTATTAAAAGGGAAGACTTTACCAAGATCATTGAGTCTGTAACAACTTCTGTGAAGCACATTGCCTATCATCTTTCCTCACAGATTAGAGAAAGATTCCCTCTAGTCAAGCTACTTGAATCCATGGCTATTGTGTTTCCTCGATATTGGAGTATGAAAAATCCGAAAGATTTTAAAACTAGGCTACTAACTTTGATAGATCATTTCTGCAAAACCAAAGAGTTAAATGGAGTAACTCTAAATGGAATTTTAGATGGAAATCATTTGAGAGAGAAATTAGGTCATTTTTCACTGACAATGAGGGAACAATATAATATTATGCAGAACCCTCGCGAAGATGGATCAGTATTAAGGCTTTGGAAAAATTTAGCTGAGAGCGAATTGTTGACTGATTCAATATTAGAATATTTCAAGCTTGCTGATTTATGTCTGACCATGATATTGGGGTCAGTGGAGGATGAGAGAGTTTTCAATGCTTTGGGATTCCTAAAGTCAAAGCTAAGAAACAAACTAGATCAGAATCTGGAAAATTACTTGAGGCTCTATACATCCAGGTATGAAGTCAATACTTTTCCTTATGAAAGGGCACTGAAATTGTGGAGGAAGAAATGTCAGAGAAGAGGGTTGGGAAACATTTCAAACCAAAGTGGGAATGGGAGTGGGAATGCCACAGACAATGATGTCATTGACTCATGTACTAGTACTGGTACTGCTAGTGGTGAACATTAGTTAAGCGGTGGTATGCAGAGTGAAGAAAACATATCGAAGAACCAAGGAAGCTATGAAGTTGATGGTGTTGAATCCGATGATCTCAATGATGATATGATGTGGCAACTTGAAGTTGAACCATTGTAGAAGTAGCAGGTCCTAGGTATTTATTAAGCTTTTTCATGAAGTCTACTGTTAGTTTTTGTATCTCATCATCAATCATGCATAATAGCATATTCCAATGTCAAAAACATGAATGTGGTTGATAATGTCATCAAGATTCAATTCCACAATTAATAACGGTTTTCATTTGCATTATTCAGCTCATATGGTACAATTCTTATAGATTTTTCATTATTTGTTTTGACAACATAGCAATTCATATGCTAGAATTCTTAGAGTTAGAAAGAATGATTCTCATTAATTTAATTACAAATATGATACAATGTAACAATTCATTCATTAATACTAGTAAGAACAAAACTCTGTGATTCTATTTACAAAACTCAATGACTCAATACCCATTGGCAATTTGGCACATTACCCAATTTCAATTTCATTACCCTAAGCCAATGACCCTGAATTCCCTTTTATAGAAATAAGGGAGCAATAAAAACTTCAGGTTGATTTGCCTAATGTGAAGTAAGAAGTCTCAAAATCTAAATCAGTAAGACAACTACAAGTCTACAACATCTCTACAACTTTAGTTGTACATTTCTACATTTGACAGGTTGGTTTAGTAAATTAGCATTGGCAATAGAATTTGCAAAACTGCAACATTCATCCTGTTCAAAAAACAAAGTTCAAACTTGTTACTTTAAACTCAATTCTAGACTCTAGTATTTAGGATAATATCAAAGATATATACTAAAGATATAGAGATGATTGAAACTGAAAGTACTTTCACATACTATGATTGATGAGATCAAGATGTTTCTGTCAGTTTCTTTTGTACGCTCCATTCTTCGTCAGTTGGAAGGAAAAAATTTGTCATGTTATAGTACATGACCTGCAACCTCGTCAGCCATCCATACTCAGAAGAGTGAATTGTAAGCAATGTTCCTTCCATTACTGCATTCAAATTTGTGAATGTTTTGATGCACTTTGCAATGCCTTCATAAGTTCTATCCTGAGGAAGGTTGCCTAAATCAGACGTCACCGTGTCCTCCAACTTTTTTTTGTAAGCTTCTCTTCCAACGAAATTCATTGATGAGTAATTAGGACCAGGACTCGGCAAACCAAGAGATATCAATTTGGTTGTTTTACTATTCATCTTGGTGAGCTTTGGCCCGAATAAGGCAACAATTTCTTTTTCTTTTATTATTTTTTGACATTTTTAAAAGACAGAGTTCACCTTTATTGTTGCACCAACACAGTCCTGAATTCCCTTTCTTACCAAATGCCTATCACTGCTTCTATTGATTTCTTGCATAATCTGCTTTGCAGTTTTCTTTCTCTGACAAAAACTTTTGTTCTTCTCAATGTGCTCTTTCAGCTTCCCAAAAATATCTATAAGAGTTTCATTTAGTTCAAACCAATCACACAACCTATCAGAAGACATCTTTATTTGGCCCCAGAAGAATTTTTTTTATTTGCTTGACTGTATTATTTACATGGTCATTCAAGTTGTTTTCATAATTTTTAATTGTATTATTTGCCTTCTTTAGGTCTTCTCTCATTTCTGAGAACTGATGTTTAGTATCTTTTCTTATTTGCTCTGCTTTCTCTTCCCACTCTTTTGCTTCCTCTTCCCACTATTTTGTTTTTACCCTCTCATTATCCAATTATTTCTTTAAGTTATTGGTTGCCTTTCCTACACTCTCCAAGTTTTTGTAAAAATTTAATGAAGAGGCTTTTTCATTCTCAAGTTTTTGTTCACTCTGTTCCAATTTTTCCCTCAAAGTTTTCAGTTCTGTGTCCATATGTTCTTGCTGTCCAACTACAATTGCTTCTTTAGAGGATGAATTTTTTATCCTTCTCTCTAATTCTTTACACCTATTTTCTGCTACTTTCTCATTTTCCTTTACATTTGCCAGGTCTGCCTTTAACTTTTATATTGTGCCCTAAAGCTTTCCTTTCTCTCTCTCCAACTTCATCACTGAACTGTAGACCACTTGGTTGGTCATTTTGGACACACTTATCTTGTCCACATTTTTAATTTTGGATAAATCCATTTGGAGGGTGCTAACTTGAAATTGAGATGGATCTAACTGACTCTTTGGTGGATTGTTATCTCTAGCTGGGGGCATAACAACCATGAACTCCATCATATCTTTATTTGGGTCATATGTGGGAAATAGCCTGTTTGTTGCAGGTTCTGCATCACGAGTTGCAGCAACTACTTCTATCTTCATTGTCTTACTATGTTGTCTATTCCTATTTTTTGATTGTTCATAGCTAGTTACAAAATCATTGTAATGAAAATTAGGGTTTTGTGACACAATTGAATGTTTTAATGGTGAAATAGCACTTGCACTGATGTAGGAGCTTCCACCTATATTTCCTGTGGTGCTATTGCTACTAATTACACCATGAGGATTAGCAACACCCTAACCCATTACAAGTGAAGTTTTTGGACTGTTGTGAGCCTTAGGGTTTTGTCCTGAAGGTTGGGCAATTGTTGGAGTCACAGTCGCCATTGGCATTGTTGTACCAATACTTGTCAAAACCTTTTTCTTCTTTACACTGCCTTGATCTCTGGGAACAATTGTTTTTCATGTCTATCTATAATGTCCTTTTCGAACCACTAGTTGTAGTTGTACCCATGATATCCACAATTGTGGGAGTGATGATTCAGATTGAATCTGAGTGCTTGGAACAAATGGAATTGACCGAGTTGATGATTTTGATGATTGAACTCCAAGCCCAAGGCCTAGTTTCTCACCGTGTTTTGGTGGAGCTGCTGGGTCAGGTGTAGACCAAACCCCTTGTCCACTAGGACCCAAACCACCAAAACCTTGGTAGCCCATTTTTTCTATAATCTCTGCCCCTTTTGTATATTGATCTTTTTTGGATGCATCAACTCCTCTACTAATTGAATATACTTTACTGGATGTGGGATTCATGCTGGATGTGGGATTCACAGAATCCTAGTCCTGGTCATCATCATTTGGCTATGCTTCAGCTGGATGCTCCTTATTCCACAATTCGTTAAAAATTGTATCCTCTTCCATGTCATAAAGATCTGCAGAGGTCTTTGGCTCACCGAGATTCTTCCTCATTTCCCAAAAATTAGAAATTTTGGTTCGAGTCCAATTATCATCAATACATTCATTCATTAGCTCTTTTGGAATAGATTTTGTAGATGGTTGAGCAGCTTTCTGGTAGAAATTGGACGATGTCATACTCATGGCCTGTACTTTTCCTTTCTGTTTGTGCAATGCCATTATTTGTGATGACAATTCTTATATTGACATATTATTTTTAGTAGCATATTTCTCCATCTCTTTTCTGACCTCATCCCAGGACTCTATGTTTTTAAAATTTTCAATCAATGGCATACTTTCATGTTGACATTTTCTTGCAGAGTTCCCATTATCTCTAAGCTTTGTTCCAATTATGTTGAGTGGATCATATTGCCAGTGACTGTCAACATCAAAGGGAAAAATTGAAAAAAAGGCTTGTGCCACTTTGAATCCTCTTCTCTCAAATGTGAACCCTCCAAGTGAGAAAGGCAAGGAAGGAAATATCATTTTCTTTTGCTGACCATTAAAGATTACATCTTTGCTCTCCATCTGCCGTACATATTCCAATGCAAATACCCCCTCTGTTACATGTATTGGAAGTTTGTAGGGTTCTACCACCGAACCGTAAAACCTTAACATAGTGTACTCTTCCATTAAGTACCAGTCAGCCAATTGTAATTGACTTTCTAGTTGAATGCAATTTCTACAAGTAACAGGCATTCTAGGCATCAGAGTGCCTGTAATTTTATGGTACATTGGTGTCAAAAAGAAGTCTACAAATTTTTTGTAGTTCCTTCTATTATCAATCATCCTTATTTGAGGTGTCCACTCATATATTTGATTTTGGCCTTGACTGCAAAGCTTGTTTGTCTGAAATATTGCATGATGCTTTGCTAAGAGAAGATAGCACAAGTAGGTTGTGAATCTAAATGTCTTATGTGAACCTCTTTGAATCATTAGTAATTGATCTTGCATGCAACAAATAATGTGCTCAATAAAATAATATTTTACTGGTTCTTTTTCAAAATAAATATGAAAAAGCATTTCAAGAATTCTAGCACCCACTTGTTTGTTACTATCCAAACCCAAACAAAATGCTAGTAAGGAAATACTGTCCTATGCCCATGGCACAAAAATATCATAATCATAAGGAGGCTTATGATCTGGAATCAGACTATAACCATTTGTTATTCCTCTGATATAAGAATCTCTCTGTGTTACATCTAACTTTTCTAATCCTCTGCCAGCTTTCCCAAGTCAATGTGCACGTTTGAGTTTTGTTGTTGAAACCCTAGGTTCAATAGACTAGAAAATTCACTCTCGATTATGGACAAAAATTCCTCCTGAGTATTTTTATTCACAATTGCTTTTCTATTTTCATCATAATTTCCAGTGCAGACCATGACAATTTTTGGGCAAGCAAATACTTGAGGTAACACCATGTGTGCCAACCCAACAACCCACGATCCAATTTTATTTGCCGTTGCATTTATCACGAGGTTAAATGAAATTTTTTTTGAAGCCTTATTTGGATCATTCCACTTGTTTTCAAGTGCAAATCTAATTTCCATTATTCCCTTATTTCCATGAATAACAAGATCATAAATATCATGGAATAAATAAGTGAAACCTAGTGTTTTAAGCAGATTGTGGAATTTTAGTATTTGACTTGGCCTTTTACTCATAGTCGTAGTCTTATTCTTGATATTTTTTTTGCCCATCATGGTAAGTTGGTAAGTGGTATCACTATTTACTCGTAGGAAAATTCAAATATTTATACACAACAACAAGCCTACAATTTACAGGGGTGATTCAAAATTAAACCCTAACAGAATAATTTTTTGTATATAATATAAACAATAAAGTTGTAAATCAAGACATATGAAAAATTAAAAATGCGGGACGTAGGTGTTCAGGATTTTAGTAGTTACACTTACCCGTTAGTTTTGATTTTTGTAGACTATGAGTCTATAACTGGGAACAGAGCTGACTGCTGAGAGACTTTGTTGCTTTCCTCAACCTAGAAATTTAGAATTCGTAAACCCTTTCTAAGTCTGCAGACTACTTATACTTATAAATGAAAAATTAGATTGGAAACTGGAAAGTGAAACTTAATTTTAAAGTGCCAAAATTGTACAATCTACAGTTGTCACCACTCACCTAACGGCTCGGGCTGACTCACCTCACAAGTTAGACGTGTCACTGGTCACGTCATCATCAAATGGCATTGTTGGTAGGACCATGCGAGATTGTGAGTGGAACATGTTACATGTTTAGTGACACGTGTCATGATTCTAGAACAGGTTTGAAAAGATGGGGTTTCTTTTCCCTTTCATCCTGAAATACAACTTATGTCATTGATCTACAATAATTCAACGGTCATAATGGCGTCATGTGCTTGTGGTGGCCCCAGGGCCCCGTGGGTCCCATTAACTCACCTGACGACTAACTCACCTCACGAGTCGGACATGTCACGTCATCATCAAATGGCATTGTTGGTAGGACCATGCGAGAGTAGACTCTGTATTATGTGTTTAGTGACGTGTCATGATTCTAGAATGGGTTTGAAGAGATGGGGTTGCTTTTCCCTTTCATCTTGAAATACAACTTCGGTCATTGATCTACAATAATCCAATGATCATAATGGTGTTGTGTGTCTGTGGTGGCCCCGGCCCCTATGGGTCCCATTAAATCACCTGACGGCTGACTCACCTCATGAGTCAGACGTGTCACTTCATCATCAAATGACATTGTTGGTAGGACCATGCGAGAGTAGACTGCAAGTGGAACATGTTACATGTTTAGTGACACGTGTCATGATTTCAGAATGGGTTTGAAGAGATGGGGTTGCTTTTCCCTTTCATCCCAAAGTCCATCGTACATCGTCTATCTGTGCTCATCCAACGATAGTTATTTGCAACGGACATTGTTAAATGTTATAATGTTATTTCTTCTTTTATAAATATTAATTAATAATGGATAATAAGTTAATAACATTTAAAGTTATTTAATTGAATAGTAATATTTTTTTAATCATTATAGCCAATCAAATTCAAAATGCACTATTTTTTTAATAATATTACATTCTAATAAATTTCAGAGGCCAGAGGTACGGTTAGTGTTTACAGATAACGAGATTTATGTGGTCGTTGACTCGCTAGGTCTCCCAAACATGAGTTAAAGTAATATTTTTTATTGATTATATAGTACACTTAATGTTAAAATGATATTTTTTATTGATTATAACTTTAATATTGAAAATTAAAATCACATATAATTATCATACCTTATAATTAGAAAACAATAAATTCTTTCTCTAACCTTATTAATTCATTTGTCTGTCAAATTGATTATATAATATTCTTAAAGTTAAAATGATATTTTTTATTGATTATAACTTTAACGTTGATAATTATAATCACAGATTCACATATAATTCTCATACATTATAATTATAATACCATAAATTCTTTCTCTAACCTTATTAATTCATTTGTCCTTCAAAATTCTATAAATCTTTCATATTAAATGTACGAGTGTGAATTTTGACAGGTAAATTTACCCAAACTTAATATCAATCCTCAGTGATAATTGATAAGACATTTCTTTTATTAACTACAGCTATCTACATTGTACAACTGTGATATATCATACATGTATAATACACAGATAAATCATAAAGCAAGTGCAACTAATTAAAATATTGCAATCATAGTGACAGAGAAGTCTAAGAACCATTTTTTGTACAAATTGAAATGAGCTAAAGCTTGCAAAATTTTCATTGTTTTCTTTTCATAAAATTATAATTACATAAACATTGTCCAGTTCCACTTCCAGAACAAAGAGAAACCTACTATAAACAAAAAAAACCAAAAAATGAGGTAGACTAGTAGTCCACTTCTAGTACAATACTACAAAAAGAAACCTACTATAAACAAAAAAAAACCCATAGACGACTATGAGGTATGTTTTTATCAAAAAAAATTAAAAAACCACTAGTAGACTAGTAGTCCACTACTGATTTTTCCCTTTGGCTCCGTCTGTGTAGAATTCTCCAGAGAGGATAAACTATGAGAATTCATCGAGCCACCCGAATTGCCCCACCTGAGCCTCCTTTTCATCAAGCATAAACCACTTTCGAAGAAAATCCCTAGCAATCAAAGCCTATTTCCTATGGCGCTTATACTGCCCAGCATTTAGGCCTGAAAGAAAAGGTTGCATGGCCACATTCTAGCCAAGGAGGAGAAGCTTGGGTATTTCAATTGCCCAAGGGATCCCCACCCCTATTTTTGCAAACACGACAACATTAACATTGTCCGCTAGGTATTCTTCTTTAAAAACCCTCCTCAACAACATTAACATGTCCACCTTCTCTCCTCCGAGGTCGAGAAGAGATGCCAAAAAATGGGACGTAATGTCTGTGTTGACCCGGTTCCTATCTTCATTGTTCATAAACTCTTGGCCCAACACCATTTTCATAGCCTCTATTACGAAAGGCCCACCCTCCTTACAAATAGATTCTATGGTTTCATCAGAAAAGGAACCTAGAAAGGCCTTCTGGGCCTCCTCAGATGTGCATACAAGCCTAATTGGAGTGTCCATCTAAAACAGTAAAACTTCAGAAAACTTAAAAACAAATTATTTACAGAGTGCATACTGCTGACCCTAAACAAAAAAATTATCTAGCAAAGGCCAAAGATGAATCGATGAATAATGAAGCTAGATTGTCTATAAATAGCCCTTGAATTCTTGATCATTACTTACCAATAAATTGTTCTGTCTTAAATGGTATTAAATCCATTGTCCTTAACATGCCTCTAAATCTTTAATGTAAATCTTTCCCCTAAATGCATGCCTGTGAGAAATTAAAATTTTGGACTTAATCTTTCATATTTGGCAGTAAATCTTTCCCATCAATGCAAAAAATGTCAGATATCAGTTATAGCGTCTGTACGAATTTGGAATTTTGGAAGTGGTGTGTGTCTACTCTGCGTGACAAGTAAAAGAAAGTTGCTTGTCACTGACAAGGCATTTATTGCTTACCAAGTTAAGAGGTTACAAGTTGCACTATAGTAATAGAACCGTGAATATCAATACCAACATGTGTACATTGTAGTCTGCAGACAAGTAGCCCTTATTTGATACGTGTCAACATTCTAGTGACTTCCTCCACAACTTTGTTTCCTTCAAGAAATTGGGGCCGAAATTAAACTTCAGCCATTGATCCTGGATCATCGGACGGTCTCAAATAATATATTTAATGTATGTATGTTAGGTATGTTAGTTTAAGGTATTATAATAAAACATTTCCCATCTTTTGAAAATCGCCAACAATTTTTATTTTTTTTCCCATAATTAATGAATGATTAGCCAATAAAATAAATAAATTTTCAAACGGTACATAAAATTCACCAACACAATAATTTTTTTACCCTTCACAAGAATATCATTCGCCTTATATATTATAATTTTTTACTTCATAAGAAAATTATTCGCCTCGAATATTATAAATTTTTACTAAAAAAGAAAAATATTCGCCTCATATATTATAATTATTTACTTCAAAAGAAAATTATTCGCCAACAATTTATGAAATTTTCATTCGACTAGGAAAAAATTGCCAATACAAACTATGAAAAATCATGGATTTGAAAAAAAAATTCGCCTGCATTAAAACAAATTCCCCCCTAAAATAATGTATGATTCGCTGGGATTTTACACATTTTCCAAAAAGGGGGTTTCTTAAAGTTATCCCAGGCTCTAGTGTAAAGCCTAGTTCTTACAACTTTACCATTAATGCAAGGTAATTACTTGTAACACCTTAAAAGAATAGATATTGGAGATAAAGCATGAGAGGGAAATTGGATCAAGAAGAAAAAGAAAGGAAGATGGAGAGAAAAGGATACCACACATTATGGAGAGAAGATAAAGGAGGTGTTTTGTGGCTTATGTGCATGGGTAAAAATAAGCTTATGTAGAAGGAAGGAGAAGATTCGTCAAACAAAGGTGAAAAGGATTTAGAAACCTCTAAGAACATGGAATGGTAGGTGTAACACAAAATTCCACAATTTTTCTGGCATCCAATAAATAGCTTAAGGTGTTAAAGTTTTCGTCGAACTACAAGAAAGGACGAGGAAGCATAATTTTATCTAGATCTACATTAGAAACCCATATTGGCACATAATAAAGAAGAAAGGTGAGAGTAACATCCAATAGGAATTCCAACCAAATACTTATGGTTCATATGACATGTGATATTTAAGGGATTGAATGAGTTTTGCATTAGAGGTTGCATAGGAAAGGATTTCAATGGTAGCACAATAGAACGAGAGGTAGGGTGTTTGTGGATGTTAGAAAAGGAAGTAGTGCATTGTGGAATAATAAATAGAGGCTTGGAGGTTTGTAGATGATCAAGAGGAAGGAATTTCAAATCAACCAACCAAGAAAAAAGGTCAGACTTCTATATTGAAGCGAGTGGAAGAGTGGATAGGAGGCATGGAATATATAGGAAGTATTTAGTAAAGAAGACATGGGTGATGGGAAGAAATAATAACCATGATATAATGGATCTTGTTGAACTATATTTTAGATGAATTAAAAAATAAAATGCAGATTAAAAACATTTATGTGCACAAAGGGAATAAGGTATGGTAGTTACAAAGCAACATTTGGGCATACACATGACATGTGCACCAAGATAGTGAAATAAAAGGTGGACACTCGCAAAAAAACCTAAAAGGCACTAACATGTTTGGGAACTTATTCAAAATTTTAAATAATCTAGATGCTTTATGGCTTAAAAATTTTGAGCCATAACACGTACACCATTTTAAAATAAAACCACAAGTGTAGTTTTAATATTGAAAACCATGATAGAGATTTGTAAAAAACATAACCCAATCACATTTTTATTACTATAATTTTTTAAAAAGAAATTGACACCAAATAAATAGAAAATATTCTAAAAAATAAAAGAAACTTGATTGTGTTTTTGTTTCTATCAACCAAATCAAGATGACATGACAACAAAGAGGAAACACACTAACTCTCATGAGCTAATTGCATGAAGATGTAGGTCTTGAGACTCTTCTTCTCTTCTAGGTCAACAATAAAAATTCATGAAAATAGGTTCAACCTAATGAACTTATGACATCTCAACATGATTTCATAAGTTGATAAGATAGATAATTATAATGGAATTGATTTCCTTGGTGGTATGGCTATTTATAGATGTAGAGACAGTGAGCTTGGAAATCATTAAGTTGTATAGCTCTAAATATTGTAAAAATTATAGGTGTACAAAGTGTAAAGAAAATATGTGCATTACAAAGGTGTTCACAAAGATTAATTGAAGGAGTATGCCACTTGGAATCCTCTAGTTTTAACAAAGCTTACACAATTAGGATTTCCATTATTCCATTTCCCCCATACAATTTTTCCATCTTGGAGAGGTGTATTTTGAGGATTTCAAGAAATATGATTGTAGGTATCAACATAAGCCACAAAACTTCAAATTGGACTCACCATTATGCTCTGAAGTAACCATAGGAGTAGTTCTATTACCTAAAATATAAGACTATTGAGCTAATGTTGTAATTATCTAGTTATGTCCAAAATTTGAAAGATTTATCTCCCTCTCTCAGCTCTCCCTTTTCCCCTTCCATATCTCCTTTTATCTTCCTCTCTCTCCCCCTCTCTCCATCCAATTTTTTCCCCCAACAATAGTGGATTACTTCATCCTTAGACATAAAATCTAAGCCCTAGTTAGTACATAGTAAGGAGTGACATTTATTGGACATGATATGGGTTGGGTCAAGGATACCACCATGCCTCCAAAAAATTTAAAAGTTACTACTTACACCACATTCCATAACTAAAAATACCTTGTTACCATTGGCTCCCTAGGATCATCAATGTTCTTTTTTTGTTCTCTCTCTCTCTCTCTCTCTCTCTCTCTCCAAGACTAAGAATATCTTGATACCATTGGATCCATGGGATCATCAATGTTCTTCTTCTCTCTCTCTCTCTACATGAATTTGACAACAAAAGGCTCCCATTTGTGTGCACCCTTGTTGAATCACTGTAATCCTTTTTCTCTCACATAGTATTAGAGAGAGGGAAATTTAATAGTTGGTCCAACAAGAGGGGAAAACTAGTACAATTTTTAAATAGTTCCCTCTTTTTATGTCTTCCTCTCATCCCCTTTCTATTTAACTATCTATCTCTTTGTCTCTCCCTTTCTCAGTTTGAAAGAGTTCCCAAAGCCATTAAAAGAGCCTAAAAAGATGCCAATGGATTAATCCACTTGGAACCCTATGTTTCCAACAAACATTTCACAATTAGGGTTTCTATTCTTTAATTTCCCCATTACAATTTTTTTATCCCACTTAAATGATAAGACTATTGAGATGATGTTGTAATTATGTCCAATTTTGTTTAGTCCTCTTTCTCCTCCTCTAAACAATTTTATAGCTTTGTCCCATAAAATTTTAGAGTGAACTCACCATTCTACTTTGAAAGAAACTATAGAGTTATTTATATTACTTGAATGACAATAATGATGAGATAATGTTGTAAATATGTCCATTTCTATTTAGTCCTATTTATCCTCCTCTAGGGAAAGTTTGAAATATTTATTTCACAAAATTTTAGAGTGGATTCACCAGACTACTCTGAAATGATTCCCCATACACTTTAAAAGTTCCTACTTCCACAATGATTTAGGATTTAGAAGACCTAATTACCATTAGCTTCCAAGGATCATTAGTGTTATTCCATGCTCTCTCTCTCTCTCTCTACATGAATTTGACAACAAAAAGCTCTCATTTGTGTGTACCCTTGTTGAATCACTATAATCCATTTTCTCTCACATAGTATTAGAGAGCGAGAAATTTAATAGTTGGTCCAATAAGAGGGAACAAATAATAAAATTTTGAAATAGTTCCCTCTATTCCTCTCTCCATCTCTTCCCATTTCCATTTAACTATCCCTCTCTTTGTCTCTCCCTTTCCTAGTTTGAAAGAGTTCCCAAAGCCATTAAAAGTGCCTAAAAATATGCCAATGGATTAACCCACTTGGAACCCTTCGTTTCTAACAAAAATTTCACAATTAGGGTTTCTATTCTTTAATTTCCTTATCAAAAATTTGTTATCTTTCTTGAATGATAAGACTATTGAGATGATCTTGCAATTATGTCCAATTTTGTTTAGTCCTCTTTCTCCTCCTCTAAGCAGTTTGACAACTATGGCTCATAAAATTTAAGAGTGGACTGACCATGTTACTTTGAAAGAAACTATAGAATTAGTTATGTTACTTGAATGATAATAATGATGAGCTAATCTTGCAAATATGTCCAGTTCTATTTAGTCATATTTATCCTCTAGAAAAAGTTTGAAAGATTTATTTCACAAAATTTTAGAGTGGATTAACCAAACTACTCTAAAATGATTCCCCACACACTTTAAAAGTTTCTACTTCTACCATGATTTAGGATTTAGAAGACCTAATTACCATTAGCTCCCAAGGATCATTAGTGTTCTTCCATGCTCTCTCTCTCTCTCTCTCAAAGTTCCTACTTCTACCATGATTTTAGAGAGAGAGAGAGAGAGAGAGAGAGAGAGAGAGAGAGAGAGAGAGAGAGAGAGAGAGAGAGAGATTGTCTAAGTAAAGAGGCCATTTTTGTACAAAGTTTTCACAATATAATTTTGTTATGAACAAAACATGAATGAATGAATTTGGTTTGCAATCATTTCTATGATGGTAAATTAAAATTGTGAGCTAAGAATGCCTATGTAGATTTTTTTTTGGATTTTTATGAGTGAAGAGCAGAAATGAGTTTTTTTTGCATCATTTGTTTGTTTGAGTTGATATCATGCAAATGGGTTGTTCATGATGCAGGTAGGTTATCAATGCATGTTGATTTGGAGTTGGTTGTCTGTGTGGTAAAGATTTTATTATTGTTTATAGTCCTTTGTATCTCTTCCAGAGCGGTTGGTTCCCTTTTGATAGTTCTCCTTTTTGGTTATATGGGGCTATTATAGCCATTTTATATGTGCCTAGGGCATATTATTGACACATTGTTGGCCCCATTTTGTAAATAGATGTAAATATTTTATTATCAATAGAAATCTACTACAACCCTAGTTGTGATTTATTCATTAAAAAAATTAATTAAAAAATGAATAATTTTATTTTTTAAATTATTTTATATTTAGTTACTTTATAGGTGCTAACCAATACAAATATAATTTTTGGCATATTTAATCAATTTAAAGTTAAAAGCATTCATATTCAAATGTGTTTTTATTTGGTATTGTCTCTTTTGATTAACATTTGCAAAATAATTCTAACTTAAATAGTTGAATTTAATTATTTTATTTAATCTATTAGGGGAAAGGTGCTAGAGTACTTTTTATAGCTATCTTCATGCACCCTAAACTCATAAATGATGCATCAACTTTTGAAGATTTGATCCCTTTGTTTGCAACTTAAGAGCTCATCACTATTGTTTTGGCTTCTAGGTAGTTATGACAAAAATGAGAGGACTTAGTATGTGCACAAAGGTCAACACATGGTCATTTCAAGATGACATTTGATATATAGTTTATATTGTCTTTCTTAACCATCCACTTTGACCACCACAAAATTTGCACAACTGATCCTATACTTTGCACAAATTGCCAGTGCATTATGGGTACCAATAAAATTGCACAATTCCTCTAATTATTAATCATTTTGACAACTACTAGGTATACAAGTGGGCAGCTACTAGCCTAGTATATGATTTTTAATGGACTTTTAATTGGCCATGTTCTAATTAGTAGTTGTGAACTTTTGCTCCACCTCCCCCTAATTTCCCAACTCTCCAAATTTGATGTCGAATTAAACAAGAAACCTTTTGACAAAGAATTTTCCTTCCTTTAAAAGACCTAAAAAAACCCAATCACGATTCTTCCAATTTATAGATCTTAGTGGTAGTTATCAAGCACAATTGTTAGAAAAGACCCTTCCCTCTAGGGGAAACGTACTAGTAGTCATTATAGTTATCATCACACACCCATGGAGCCTAAACTATACATTGGATTCTAATGATTTTCTATTTGTTGCCTCTGAATGTGACTTAGCTACTTAAAAATTATTTTTCATCTTTTGGGTATTAATGAAGCTCCTTTTAAAATTTGATATAAACATCGAAGGGTCAAAGATTGGTCATTTCATAGTGTCGCTTGATACCTACTTAAAGATGACTCAATAATTGTGCACTCAAAATTACTAGTACTTATGGACAGATGTCCTTAGTAGTTGTGCGCAAATATTTCACTAGTAGTACAGAAATGAGCCAATTATTAACCAAAAAACTAAAAAATGATTCACAATTGATATATGTAAAACTTATTAATAAACTTTTAGTTATTATTTTTTCCTCCTTTAAAATCAATAATTGAAAAATTGAATGCACAAAAAATACGATAGCTATTGATCTACTCTACTATGATATTCTTCCCCTAATTTCCCAAGTCAACAAACACCCTGTATAGTTTCATATTTGGTGCCCCATCAAACAAGATGCCCTTCGTTATTGGATTTTCCTTCTTTTAAAAGAGACCTAAAACACAATTTAATCCATTCAAGATTCTTTAGGTTTATCTTGAAAGTTCATGGTGTGTAAGATCTCAAATTCTCATAAACAAAGCCACATCATCAAATACCATAAAATGTGGAAAGTCAAAGATAGTTGCAGTCGGTCAAACCAAGACGACCAGTCAATATCAATTTCATTTCCATAAACAAAAGAATATATAAATACATGTTTAACGACCACATTAGTCGAATCACATAAATGATGTCATATCATGACATTTCAAAAGAAATAAGTCCAACGATGCCGACCTACTTATCGGTCATCCAAATACATCATGATTACATCAATAATGCATAAAAGAATATACATCCAAATCTCATCAAGTACAATAATCTATCCTTGGACAATTGTCCAATAATCGGGATCCCTGTCTCCTAAGCCCTCGAGCATCTGTCCATCTATTGAGATCTCTATCTCGTAAGCCCTTGAACCTCTGCTCATTTTCTGTCTCGAGATGAGAGTGTGGCCCAGGCGCTTTTTCCACCCAACCATGGAGTGGTTAGCTCCCCCGGGGCTCTTCCTGACATGAAGAGTGCGCCGACCCTGCCCGAGAAGCCTAGCAACCCAAAACCGGAGAGTCGGATGGATCTGGTGCAGCCGTGAAACTAAACTACCAATAGTAGACATAATCACGGAAGTGGCTCGGAGATGAAACAATAACCATGCATATTTAAATAACATATGCTAAATTACAGCTTTGGCCAAAGCATTTTTTTAAAAACCAGAATCAGACTGGCAGATAGAAAGAAAGTACAACATTTCATTTCTACCCTTCCCTGTAATCCACATTCAGCACCCTTCCCATAATTTCACATGTTAACAAATATGATCGAGAAGTCAATATCGAGGAATATTATCAAGACATTCTACTCTTGGCCTGAATTACACAAGTAACAAACACCAAAAAAAACTTTCTAACAATAATTTACACCATAAGCCTGTAGTTACATAGGCAATAAAGATATTCTAGTTACAAATTCTTATTTTCAACTTCTTTTGGCCACAATTCACTGCGTCTCTAACATATATTAGAAAATTGCTAATTTCTTCTCTATACTGGATTTTAGTATGCAACAACATGTACTATAAATGATAAAAAAAAATAGCTCATAACAGAAACAATAATGTCCAGCTGGGTAAGAATTTAGAGACCATGGAAAAGAGTGAGGAAATTAAGGAATATAAAATAATGGAGAACCTGGTGAAAAATTTGCTGTGTAGAAACGGTGATCGTTCCCCCTTCTTGTGAACTAGCCTCCTCCAACACTAGCTACAACCCCATTTTTCCTTCCAAATCGATGATCTCTTCCCCCTTAATTTTCCAACTTTTTAACCCCCTTTTCTTTTCTTTTCTCCGTTTTTCATGTCCTGCCTCCAAAGTTAGAAAATGTTAAATGGTTGATTCCCCTTCGATTGTGGTTCAGAAACTTTCTAATTTTTGTGTTTTGTTGCTAAAATTTGCACTGACATTTCTCGTAAGATTTTGCCAAAGATAGAACAATATATATGTACACATTTTTTTTTGAAAAGGAAAGTATCTTTGACTAATAGTTAAATACCACACTAAGATAAAATGAAATTAAGTTCGCACTTATTTGACTAAGATAAATGAAAATATAACATTTCTTTTATTCCAATTCCTCACGCATTTAACCCGAAATTCTACAATAATAAAGAAATAATTAAGTAAAAAAATAATTCCTCATTAATTTCTTGAATTTCCACATGTGCTCACGAGGGATAGAGAAGAGACACACATAAAATTAACCAACATAAAAATGACTACGTGACGTGTGTGAGTGGCACCATAACCATCCAAGACCTCACTGCCGAGAAGCTAAACTTCTCTACCTTGACCATACTCTCGCCTTCCACCTGCAACCACTCAGATACACTCGAAAACATGTCAATGTGTCAGTGGTCAATATCCATAATTCAGAATAGAATAATCATTCAATTTTCACGATTATAAAATACACGTGCATATTCATAATTAAAATCATCATCGCATATCATAGAATTTTTACTTAACATTCATGTACATCAATGCCATAAGGCATAAAAAATCATCATGAATAATCTATATGAACCATAAAAATATATAAAAGAACCACAAAATATCCCATTATTATGCTAGATAAAATCCAAACACATCGACTCAAGTCGAGATGCAACTCGACTTGGTCAAAAAGTCAAATAAAGTCAAAAAATCTCCAAGATAATAGGGTCTAAAAAAATGAGTCGTGACATGGTGTGTTCAGTGAATCGACTGGTAAGGAAGGGAAATAAGTTAATCGTAAACTACCTTTTTTCTCACCATATATACTTCCAACATATACATGGACTGTGTCTGCATGCTGAAATGCTCACAGCGGTCTTGAACACCATTGCATATGGACACATTTATTTTAATATGGGATAAACTAAATCAAATGGGTGTGATGGTATGCACATGTAGCTGCATTATACCCAGTTCGTGCTTTTGTGTCTTAACCTTCCTAAAAATTAAACAATCACATTTTTTCATTTTGGAATTCGATGGCTTAATTATGCCAATAAAATCGACCTAGCATGGTTCAAAGATACATGTTCACAAATTAGCTCAACTGTTATGTTAACTGTTTTGATTATAAGGAGTGCTTTTAGAGTACTAGTAACCAAATATGTTGTAGTAATGAAATATGTTGTACTAACGGTACAGTCTACAGTCTTAAAAATGATAACATGTGTACTAATAACTGATCATTTTTTTTTGTTTTTAAATAATCACTTTTTGATCCTTAGACTTGATTATCTCTACATGGACTATTGTTAATACCCAAAAGTTAAGAAATATTTTTTGAAGTGTCAACTAGGATACAAAGACAACTGAAAATGTGCGAAATTAGAATGTGTAAATACTAGTACTCTTCCCCTACCTAAAAATTGCATAACTCTCTTTTAACCCAATTACCCTCTTCTTAACACATGTCAAAAAATTTGAGCCTGCCTGTTATTGAAGTTTACCTCCTCTACGCTCTGTTACTACCCAGACATGATAAATTGCTAATTACATTTGAAATTCTCAAAATTCACTATACAATTTCCCCAAAGTGACCAAAATGCATTGTAGGTGTAAGGGAAGTGAAACATATTAGTTGTTATAGCTAATTTCATACACCTATAAATCATATACAATTCATTAATTTCAACAAATTTTTTATTTTTTTATTTTATAAGTGAGTTAACCACTTATAGCCATTGTTTTGGCTTCTTGATAGAATCCACATACACTCAATGTAATCTATTATACAAGTAAAGATAAAAAAAACTGTCATATGTCAAAAAGAGGTATCAAAGTGTCCCCTCCTACCTACTTAAAGATGCTTTAATAACAGTACACTACAACCCGTGTAATAAAATTGTCACTATGCATACACAAATATCCCTATAATCCTAAACTAATTAAAGTTTAAAATTCTAACTACAAAAATACAAGTTCTTAATTATCCTTTTTAGTTCCTTTAGATTTAATAATTTAAAAAAATAGATTTTAAAAAAAAACTATAATTGAAACACTACCCATATCTGATGTTCTTCCCTTGTTTATTTATTCAGCCAAGACTTCTGTTGTTTTGAAAACCCTATTATTTGGTGGGTTTTTTGGTTCAATAATTGCCAAATTTATCTTAAAAAACCTTAAACAATTTGAATTTTTTTAAAAGGAAGAATACAAATATTTAATGTCTTTATTTCTAGTTCAAAGAAATAAGGCGACTACAAATCATTCCGCTAAAATATCTCAATTAAGTATCGGGGGCAAATAAAGCTGAGATTATTTGCGTTCCCTCTACCTTAAAAGAAGATTTTTGTTGAAATATATTGAAATATGTCCACAGATAAAGATACCAAGATAGAGCCATAATCAAGAAGTATGTTGATATAGCGCAAATCACAAGATACAATTAGTGCAGCCCAAAGGCAAACATCAAAGTTGCTACTGCTACTTTGTACACAATATTCTCATCTTAGCACAACTTAATTCAGCTGTTCTGTTAACTGTGTATTGTAAACAACGGATTCTGATGACTATTCACCTGCTATATGCTCTTACTGCCCCCAAATAAAATAAAAAAATTGCTGATTAAAATTAACATGGACATTTCTTTTCTACAACTCACTTCACATTTTCATCAAAAGATCAAGATGTCTTACAGTAAGAGTACCAGTTGTGGTCTATGATTGAAATATAGCATATTAAATTTTGTAAATTAGTCATTACAAAATTATCTTCGAGCTAATAGTCCTTTTTTTAAATTTAAAGTTAATAATTAAATTAGTTGTACAATTTTTATTTTATTTTTAAAGGCATTTATTTATTTACCCCAAAAAATTAATATTTCAAAAAAATCTCCCCTGCATTTTTTGGATTTTTATAATCGCCTCTAATTGCCAAATTTTCAGTTGAGCTTGTAGATTTAAAAGATTCGAATTGAAACTAGAATTACAGAATTAAAAACAGTAGAGTACATAAAACAAAGAACGCACAAATTTATCGTGGTTCACCACAATAGTGGCTATGTCCACACTGAGAGCAGAAGAATTCTATTAATCTCAAACTGAATGAATTAAAATGAAGAGATGAGTCTTATTTATAAAGCTCAATCTGAGCAATTGGAAAGACAAGGCACAAACAGACAAATGTCCGTTGGCCTTCCAATTTCAACAAACTCCCACCGGAAGTCAATGGATAATCCAGCTGATCAGACATTCCCCTGCTCTACATGCTGATCTACTTCAGCTTAACAAGTCTAAGAGAAGTTCTTGCACATTCAAACTTCTCTTTGTTTACAACTTTAGTGAATACATCTGCTGGATTGATTTTAGTATGAATCTTTTCAACCTTCAACGTACCCTCTTCAACCAAATGCCGAACAAAGTGAGTATGGATGTCAATGTGTTTTGAACGTCGCTAAGAAGTATGATTGTGAGCCATAAATATGGCACTGCGACTATCACTGAAAAGAACATAATCCTTTTGTTGATACTTCATTTCACCAAGTAATCGCTGCAACCAGATCATTTCCCGAGCACCTTCGGAAAGCGCCAAATACTCAGCTTCAGTGGAAGAAAGAGCAATAGAATGTTGCAGCCTTGATGCCCAACTAATAGCAGCTCCAGCAAACATGAATGTGTAACCAGAAGTAGATCCACGCTTATCCAAATCTTCGGCAAGATTTGAATCCGTGAATCCTCGTAACTGTTCATTGTTGCTACCAAAACATAATACCAAATCTGAAGTGCCTTTGAGATATCTTAGTATCCATTTGACAGCCTCCTAATGAGTCTTCCCAGGATTGCTCATGGATCTACTTACAACTCCCACCGCATGAGAAATGTCGGGACGTGTCGAAACCATAGCATACATAATGCTACCAACTATAGATTTGTAAGGAATGTCCTCCATATATTCCTTGTCCTCTTGTGTTTGTGGACATAATTTTGCCGATAACTAAAAATGTGAATCAAGGGGAGTAGAAACACTATGCGCATCAGCCATACCAAATCTCTGAATTACTTTGTCAATGTATTCTTTTTGTGACAATGTAATTACTTTCTTCTTCCTATCTCGGGTGATGGTCATACCAAGAATCTTCTTGGCTGCCCCTAAATCCTTCATGGCAAATGTGCTTGCCAATTTAGTTTTCAGTTCATTAACAATTTTAGAGCTTGTTCCCGCTACTAACATATCATCAATATAGAGGAGAAGAATAACAAATTCACCATTCGGGAGTGTCTTGTAGTAAATGCACAGATCATATTCACATCTGATAAAATTATGTTCAAGCATGAAGGAGTTAAACTTGACATACCACTGTCTTGGGGCTTGCTTGAGCCCATACAAACTACGCTTCAGCTAGCAAAAGAGATGTTCTTACCCCTTTTTCACAAAACCTTCAGGCTGATGCATATACAACTCCTCATTAATGTCTCCATGTAAAAACGTTGTCTTAACATCTAACTGTTCCAATTCAAGATCCCAAATGGCTGCTAATCCCAATACTGTTCGGATTGATGTCATCTTCACAACTGGAGAGAATATTTCAGCGAAATCAATTCCCTATTTTTGAGCATATCCTTTTACTACCAACTGCGCTTTGAACCGTTTGCGACCTCCTCCTTCGTCTTTCAATTTATAGACCCACTTGTTCTTGAGTGGTTTCCGATTTGGTGGAAGAGCAACCAAATTCCAGGTGTTGTTTGCTTCAAGCGAACTCATTTCATCTGTCATAGCAATAAACCAATTGTTTTTGTCATTGCTGATACACTCCTCTTTAAAGTTTGTAGGTTCAATTTGCTCAGAAATTAATAGCTCTGGGTCTGCCTCTTCAGCAAATAACAACTGATAATCAAAAAAATTTGAAGGAACTTTCCTCTGTCTTGAGGATCTTCTCAATTCAGGATGATCTGGTTCACAAGAATGAATTCTCTGCAATTGATTATCAGCATTTTCTCCAAGTGAAGGATCTCTATCGGTATTTGATTCAGTAATTAATTCATGAGGACTACCCTTGGAAATGGGAAAGGAACATGTCCTTTGTATACCCGAATTATTACTGCAAGCTTATCCTGTTGAGACTCCCCTCTTTTGAATATTATCCCCGTTTCTACTTTCCCTCATATCATGACTGTCAAATCAAGTCTGGTCTTTTGATTGCAAATTATCATGAGCTACTATAGCTCTGTCATCCCTACCAAAGTCATGTTGTTCCCTGTCAAGTGACGTGGTTACTAAGTCCTCTGTGGAATGCCCACGCTGGTCACTAAAAATGGACCATTCCATTTGCCTGTGCTGGTCTACACTGTCTTGTGTATGCACAATCCCAAAATCTGGATAGAGGGAGCTTGGACGTGTAACATGATGAGAGAAGTTACCGTTTTTAATTACTTTAGACTACACTTTAGAGAAGTCACCATGAGGAGTCGCATTTAATGGATGAAACTCTGCAGAAGTGTGCGGTGAGAGAAATGAGTTGTCACGCGGGTGAGATGTGTGTGGAGTTTCACGCAAAGGAGCAGTTTCTGTTTCAATGCCAACTGTTTCATCATTGCCAAAGTCTATAACTTCATTGCGGTGTGGAGACTGCATAAAACCACCATGAATATCCCTGCGGTGATGAGTATTTTCAAAAGAAGCCCAGTCATTTCCGTAAACTACATCCTCTCAGTTATGTGGAGACTAGAGTATGTCAAGAGGGGTGTAGCGATGACTAAGCTTAGGATAGTTTCCTCTACAGTGAATACTTATATCTTGATCATTGATGCTGTCAAAAACAATTTCCTTGTCATTAAAGTCACCACCGTGAGAAGTGTTATGAGGAGGGGAGGGGAAGAGCCTAGGCTCTCCCCTGTTTTCAAAATCACTCTGACTTTCATCAGTCAAATTTCTTTCTTCATTGAACAAATTATGAGAATTATCATCCTCACTTGATGAGGATTGACATGGATGATTTAGGACGGAGGTTGGAGTCACCTATAGAGAGTTTCTTCCCTGTGGATTAATACCATTTGAAGGTATTCTGAAGAAAATGAAATCATTTTCAGACTTATCAATGTCTGCAGGAGCTGGAAATTTTTGCTCATTAAAAATGACATCACGATTGTGAATGATTCACTTTTCAACCAGATCCCAAACTTTGTAACCAAACTGATCTTCGCCATAGCCAACAAAAATGCCCTTTTGTGATTTGAAATCCAGCTTTGTCCTCTTTTCTTTTGGGACATGAACATGAGCTTCACAACCAAACACTTTGATGTGTGAATATGAAATTCTTTTTCTCAGCCATTCCTCTTCTGGAATGCCAAACTCAAGACGAGATGAAGGAGTTCTATTGATTAAATAAACTGTTGTATTACAGGCTTCCGCCCAAAATTCTTTGCCCAAACCGGCATTAGAAAGCATACACCATGCCTTCTCAAGAATGGTTCTATTTAACTATTCTGCTGCCCCATTTTCTTGAGGCGAATAAGGAACAACCTTAATTCATCTTATACCATGATCTGCACAAAAGTTATCAAACTCCAACGAACAAAATTCACCTCCATTATCCATTTTCAAACATTTAATTTCATGACCACTCTAATTTTCCACAAGAGCTTTAAAAACTTTAAATTTTGCAAATACTTCTGATTTTCTAGCAAGCATATAAATCCATACCTTTCAGGTGCTATCATCAAGGAAGGTGACAAAATATTGTGCGCCTCCATAAGAGGTTACCTTCGTAGGTCCAAAGACATCCGAATGCACTAACTCCAAAGGTGTAGTCCTTTTATCATGTCCATCCTTCAAAAAATTGACCCGCTTTTATTTCCCATGAAGACAATGCTTACAAAATTCCAAATTTGCAGATTTGAGACCCGGTAATTGATCACGATTCAGCATTACCTCAAGGCCTTTCTTGCTCATATGGCCTAGCCTTTGATGCCAAAGCACAACATCGTTGTCCACAAGTGTTAAAGCAACTCCCACCTTATCAATGGGTTTCAAAATATAGAGACTTCTAGTTTTGTCTCCTTTAGCAATAGCCGAGGAACCTTTGACTATTTTCCATGAATCTGTAAGTTCAGTTTTGAATCCTTGGGTGTACAATTGACTGACAAAAATTAGATTCCTCTTTAATTGAGGAACATGTCTAACATCTTTAAGAAGTAATTTTGCTCCTCCTTCAAGATGCAAGACAACATCTCCTTTCCCAACAATTTTACAAGCCTCTCCGAATTCACCATCTTGATAATTTGTAAATGCATCCGTGAGATAGGAAGCATGAAAGGAAGCTCCCGAATCAATTACCCACGAATCAAATTTTGTATCACTTGTTGACAAAATTAGGATGCTTGGATCCTTTTCACAAACTGTGTTTGCTTGGCTGTCCAATACTTGTTCTTGTGCCTTCTTATATTTTCTACAATCCTTTTTAACATGCCCAGCCTTCCCACAAAACCAACAACTGTTTTGTCTCCCTCTTGACTACGATCTTCTTGCAGATTGGGATCTCCGATTGTTGTTAGATTTGCCTCTATATTGGCTTCTTCCTCTATTTTCGATGCTCACCATTGTGAGAGCATTATCGGAAGAGGATTCATCATTCTTTCTCCTCAAATTTTCAGAGAGCAGGGTGGCTGAAACTTCATCAAAAACCAGCTTCTTGGTAGTTGATGCTGAGGTGTTTATGGCTATCACAAGTCCATCCCAGCTATTAGGAAGAGAACATAGCAATAGAACAGCCTTATTCTCATCATCTTGTGTCATGCCAACTGAATTCACTTGGCTAATCAAGGTGTTAAATTCGTTGAGGTGATTTTTCATGGATTCACCTTCCCTCATCTTAAGTTTATACAACTTCTTCATGATGAAGACTTTGTTCACAGCGGATGTTTGTGCGTATGTTGAAGCCAATTTATCTCATATGTCTTTGGCTGTATTTTTGTCTGAAACATTATACAGCACATTATCACCTAATGTGAGAAAGATTGTCGCCATGACTTTCTCATCAAGCTTTCCCCAATCTTCATCCGACATGGCTGTGGGTTTCTTCGCTTTTCCTTCAAGTGCTAGCAAAAGCTCTTTATTGACTAACAACAATTTTATTTGAATCTTCCATATTCTGTAATTCTTCCCAGAGAATTTCTGAACTCTTACTTCTTCCATAATTCTAAAACTGAATTCTTCAACCAGCGATTAACCTCACTCTGATACCAATTGTAGATTTAAAAGATTCGAATTGAAACCAGAATTACAGAATTAAAAACAGCAAAGTACATAAAACAAAGAACACACAAATTTATCGTGGTTCACCACAATAGTGGCTACGTCCACACTGAGAGCAAAAGAATTCTATTAATCTCAAACTGAATGAATTACAATAAAGAGATGAGTCTTATTTATAAAACTCAATCTGAGCAGCTGAAAAGACAAGGCACAATCAAACAAATGTCCGTTGGCCTTCCAATTTCAATAGAGCTTTGGGTTGATTTTTTAAGGAGAAGCTTATCAATTTAGCGTTTGTTCAGAGAATACATAAAAAAAAAATTTAATTGGAATCAAATTTCCTCATAATCATAATTTCAAAAAATCAACAGCTGCTCAACATTGCAAAACAGAGCACAAGAAGTATTACCATCAAAATACAAAGGTATTTAACGAGGAGACTATAAATAACTAAACTGAAATTGTTTGTGCTTTCTCTGCCTTCAAGAGCACACATTTTTATTGAAGTAGATAATGTTGGCACCAGTTTTTAAGCATGAGAGAACACCTGTGAATAAATGACTTGAAATATATACACAGATAAAGATACCAAATAGATATGTAATAGCAAAACATCCCGTGACCAGGTAGTATGTTGAAATATGTCCACGGATAGAGATACAAATAGATATGCAATGGCCAAAAATCCTGTAACCAGGCAGTACATTGAAATATGCCCACAGATAAAGATACCAAATAGATCTGTAATGGCAAGAATACATAAAAATTTGTAACCAAGCAGTATCTTCATATAACGCATCCCATAATATAAAACCAGTGCAGCCCAAAGGCAAAAACATCATAGTTGCTACCATGTACATAACAAGCAAACAGTTGGTTATGCAGACCAACCTGTTGCCCAGTTATTCTAAGTCGTTGATAATCAAACCCATATCATATAATATACCCTGTAGCAGTAAGAGCAGCATCTTAATTATGTGGGGGAGCCACAGGTACAGGTCCATGCCCAGGCCCACCCATTGGGCCAGTGAAAAAGTGATGATGAGCATATGAGCAGCAGTGTCTATGGCGCCTCTGTCTCATATGATGATGATGAGGATGACCAGTAGGATGAGGATGAGGATGAGGATGAGGAGGACCATGATGATGATGGAGTCCACAGCCAAGGGGTGCTTCAATATTCATAGGATGGAAATGGTGGCACCTGTGATTTTCCTTCTCTCCTCCATGCCTGTGCATATGATGTCTGTGTTTAATCTTGATATGCTCATGGTGTTTGTGCTTGATCTTGGGAAGCCCATGATGCCTGTGTTTGATCTTGAGATGGCATTTCAGCTTGTGCTTGTGATGGGGAGATGGACAGCCAGAAAAAGGAGGATGCCCACCAAGACAACTGGGCATTGCAGGGGCGGCAGTACTAGAACCAGGGTCTGCAGGTTGAATCCTACAGTTGTTGAGAGCGTTTGTAAGATCCCCTTCAATATTGTGTCCACGTGGACTGCCAACTGGACTTAGACTGGGGCTAGGACTGCCTCCTCCCATCTTTCAACCCTGCACTACCAATACAGAAATCAAGACTCCTCTTTTGGCTCCGATGCAGAGAGGATGAATTGTGAGTGGCAGTTGAAGACAGGTCCTCGTAATTTATAACCAGAACAGAGGGAGGTTAACTTGACCGACAAGTTTCGTATGATGCGTGGGGACCAAGAAATAAGTAGGTAACTTCGTCCCCAAGTAAACCATGGAGCAATATTGAATGCAGAAATTGATTGCAGGCAAGGGAGTCAACTTCAATCACCTACAAACCATGTGGATGACATATAATGTGAGACTTTGTAATAATTAACGTCGGTATCAGTTTTATTCATGACATCATGTTTGAGATATTATAACAACGCAATCTTCATCTTGTAGCTGTCGCGTTTCCATTAAACTAAGTAATTTTGGGAAAAAATTCATTAAGTTAATGCAAACTGCGCCGCATCCAGTAGAATAAGCAATTTTTGGAAAAAACGTTTATAAAGTTAATGCAAACTTGGGGGCTACGATTTAAGTACGTAATTATTTTTCTTAAACTTTTTATCATTTTTGTTCTTTTCGGTTGCAACATATTTGTATCCTTGAAAGCTGTGCCCATACCCGCTTCATGCCATGATATGCCATCCCCCATCTTTACCGGGCAGTGGCTAAGTTCCTTATAAAATTTGAGCCAAAGGTCAAATTTGATGGAAAATAATCTGAAACTATAATTTAGCCATAGTAAATAAATTGAAATCTGAAATGTGGTTTGAAATGGGTGTTTTGCTATTTTTATTTTTCAGCACGTAGCAATTTATTATTATTTTAATCAAATACAAAACTTAATTTTTTTTTATAGGAAACTAGAATTTCTTGCTGTTTCAGTTGTGCTTATTTCATGGATTTTATTGGTATAGAATTTATGTGGAAGTTTTTGTCATTGAAAATATTTCCTCTGTTAGTTTATTATTTTAATTTTTTGTAATTAAGGTTTTTTTAATTTTAAAAGAGAAATCAATTTCACAATACATATTTTTGAAAGAGTTTTTATTTCTAAGAAAATTTTAAGTAGTACTTAATTATTTAAAATTAAAAAATATGTTTTCCACAATTTTTTGCTGCATTATTCAATTTTCTACTACATTATTCAATGTTGTATGTTTCAATTCCAAAGAAATTAAATTTATTTAAAAAAAGTATTGTTGTCTATTTTTATTTCAATTCATAAATAATTCATAATAGAATTTATTATTGAATTTTATTTTTGTATTTACTTTTACTTAGTAAATTATCAAAAAATAGAAATTATAATTTTTATTAAAAATTATTTATTTATTTTTTAATAAAGTAAAAAAGAGAAAATCTCAACTTTTATAAATTTTTCAAAATTATTAAAGAAGGATTTTAAAAAATCAAAATAATATTCAATTAGTTAAACACGTATCATAATCTTTTTAAGAATAGTACAATAATCTATATTAGTTTGTATTTGGCAAATAAATATTATAAAATAATATTATTAAAATATTAATATCATTTACACTTTACTATCATAAATTAAATTATCTTTTAGAAATTAAATAACATTAAATTTTATTCTTAATATCTAAATTACAAACAAATTAAGTAATTGTATTATTATGCTACCCATATATCTTAAATTAAACTATTCTAAATAATAAATAAAAATTGATCAAATACATTTATTTATTGTAATTTCTAATTGTAAACCCTAAACCTAATTTCTATGTCTATAGTAATTAGAGTGTCATTTGAAATGTCAAATGGAAAATATAGAGTTTAACAGGAAAGCTTGTCCTAAATATCTTTTTATTGTGTCTTGTGATGATATCCTTACATTCCTATACCAACATAAATATAAAATCAAATTAATCTAAATTATAAACAAAAACTATCAAACACTTCTATTTGTTTTAATTTCTAATTTTCTATTATGAAAGTCTTATTTGTAGTATATAACTTAATTAAATTAATTTCTCTTTATTTATAGTAATTAGACTATGATTGATCATTTTTTTACATCTCTTATATTGTAGGACACTAACTCTGTGTTCATGACCTATTTTAATTTTAACAGTAGTGGCTAGTACTTGCCTAATCAATTGTAATTATATTATGAAATATAATTAGAATTTTAATAAATTTATTATATTTTATTAAATATAATTCTATTTAATATAAATTTATATAATTATAATTATAATAATGAAGAATTTAGGTTTTGAAATTGAACTACTATAAAAAAAAAATTATATTTAATTATTATGACTAATTTTACTTGTCATTTTAGTTTACTTACTATAAAGTAAAATATAATTATAATTATAATAATTTCATTAAAACTATTATAAATAAATAAATTTAAATAAATTAATATTTTGAACTAAATTTAATAAGTTTTAAAAAATAAAACTATTATAAAAATATTAAATATTAAATTAATATAATATAATTTAAATATATATCAAATAAATATATATTAAATAATATCATAGGTTTTTATTTAAATTATAATATATTGTAAAAATTAATAGTATAGACTAGAATAAATTCAAATAACATATTTTTTAATTTAAAAATATATTAATAAAAAATAAAAATAAAAATTTCATGAGAACTTAACAAAATAATTTAAAATTAAAAAATCCTAAAAAAACTCTTATAAATCCTAAAAAACTTCTATAAAATCTATTCATGCCTAAAAAATAGGTCTATAAGACCTTAAATGTTTTAGCCAATCACTAGTTAATGAAAGAAATCCAAAAAGTGATGCAATAGTACTTTCTTAGCCTATCAACAAGTACTAATAATACCTAACTAGCACTTGCACCAGTGAGGTGCAATGTTTACACCGATAGCAGCATATTGCATTTAATTATGTTTTATCAAATGTGCATTTATATTATCAATGAGACAAACTAATTGACATTTCGACTGGCAGATTTTTAAAAGTGGTAAGCAATATAATTCTACCATATGCTTTATTTCAGTCTCTTAACAATTTACAAATTTACAATCAGAAGTTTTCAAGTATTGTCCCTCAATAAAGTTACAAGGAAACTAATAAGACCGTGCAGAATTGTCCACTATCAAACAATAATCATCAGTACCTGTCAGTTTTGCATTTGTTAGAGATTGTTGATAAATTTAATAGGTGCAAATTAACCTTAAATGTTAATATAATCGACCAAATAAATACCTCAAATATGTGAAATGCTAAATTTAGAACCCACTATAGATGAGGATTGAAAGAGTTGGATGTGTTACATTAAATTTTACCAGATTTTCAATAGATGTACACATAAAAGGCTTTGAGAAGCAGATACCTCTGTTTTATGTGATTTGACTGAACAATTGGGTATTGTGAAGAACTCAAAGATGAGACATCCAAAAGACTAAATGTCAACTTCCTACAAACAATGAAGAAAATAATCAGTCATGTTACAATGTATAATATATGATAAGCCTTGTTATTGAAAGAAAATGTAGAATGCTTTGCCAAATCATAAGAGAGGATGCTTCTTGGTAGAACAATGACCTGAAATTAGAATTCTATTACAATAATATATTCACTGCAAGATCATTGAAAATCATGGAAAATCAGATGGAACATGTGATACCTTTTCTGTGTAGAATGTTTTTTCATGCCAATGTATTGGAGACATTGAACTATTTAATTTGAATCCTGTGGACAAGTCATTGTATTTTATTGAATGTTAGAAAGTTAGGAAGCCATAGTGTTAGACTTTGGCACATTGAATTTGAAGTTTTGAAACTATTGTTAAGTGTTGCATACCTTGATTGTTGAGAGAGCTAGGTGGTCTAATCAAGGGTATGTGCAAGATCATGAGGGGCCAAACTATGCCCTTAAGTGGCAATGAAAAATCAGAAAATCGGGGTAAGTCAACTTGATGTGAAAATTTCAACTAGCCATGAACCTAATATCAAAAAGTTGTAAGAATAGAATCTGTAGAAAATTGAATGTAGTTTCTAAACTACTAGGCCTTTTTTGAGAAAAAGTTAGTATGATTGGTGAAAAGTATAGATTTCAATGCAGCAGTACAAAAATTTCAGGAAAAAAATAAGAAGTAGGTGTATGTCTGACCACCTTAATCATAATCAAATGATAATATTTTATTATAAGATTTTATATATAAGTAGTGACTCATGCCTAGATGTGACACATATTTTTTTGTAATTTTATTCCAAAAAAATAATTAATTGTGAATTTTCTACTACAACATTTTCAAAATAAAAAAACTCCCGTGTCTGACCACCTTAACTCATTCAAAACTTTACAAAATTTAATTTATTTTTTTTCCTTATAGTAGGCGAAGCATAGAATGTGACGCATTTTTTGAATTTCAAAAATGTTATACCGTTTGAAAGTTATAGTCATTTTTCAATCAGTATATAAATCAACACTTTAGAGGTAGCTCAATTGAAAAATAACTAATAATTACTTACCGAATTCAAAATTTGACAACAATTATATCGATAGAAAGCTGATAATCTCCTTAAGATACCCTTTTCATTTTATCAAATTTGGGTGAAAAAAAAGTTGTCAGCTATATTGTCAAAGTGTGGAACTCAGAGAAACAGGGGAAAAACACGTATTTGAGACATTTCAATAGTTGACCATGTACGTTTGGTGCACAAAGCAATACCAAGCCTAATTGGGTACCCGATATTTACCCGAACATGATGCACAATTTTGAATTTTCACTTTGCCTCCACTTTCTCCCTCCCATTTCTCCATCCTTCATAAACATATATATATTAGATATATATTAGATATATTAAATATTATATAATATCAATTATATATTAAATGTTATATAATATATATTTTACATTAAATATTATTTAATATATATTAATATTAAAAACTATATATTAGATTATATATTATATATATTAAATATTATATAATATACATGTTACATTAAATATTATTTAATTATATATTAATATAAAAAACTATATATTAGATTATATATTATATATTAAATATTATATAATATACATTTTACATTTTAAATATTATTTATTATGATTCTGAGCATGAGCATGAGTCCCTACAGGGGCAAGTTGTGCCTTTTACAGGCTCCGAAAACCCTAACTACGCAGAAATGGAGGCTTTGAAGAATAGTTCACTAGAGGTAGATTATAGAAGCAGAGGGCAAGAGAATCACTATGTTTCCACCGCTTGTGGCTGTGAAATGGTATCTTTCCCTACTTTTTCAATCGAAACGCTAAATTGCAAAGGTTCTCGAAATAGATTCTGGTCACCAGACAATTGTACCATGCCTGTTGATAATCCGGCAGCTCAATAAAGTCATTGGGAGGTTAAACAAGAACAACCAGACGGACCTTTGAACTGGTCGAAGATTATGGAGAGCGGGGAAGGGTTTGGTAAAATGAGCAGTTGTATTGGAAATTATGCAAGCGCCATAGAACTGACCGCATTAATAAATTTAAAGAAGAGATCAGCAACGACATGACATTATGAGGAAAGCCTTGTCATTTCGATGGTGCTACCCCGATATTATGAAGAATGTCTTGCCGCTTCAATGCCAGCGCCGCCTCCGTCTCAGACTTTCGCCATTGCTTCTCATCAGTACTCTAAGATATGGCAGGGATTGCGGGCTTTTGCATAGCATAGTCCATCATAAATTCTCTATAAATCATCATGTGTTCCAGTATTCTGCACGTTTCTGAATGACTTACATGAAGAATTTAATTTTTACCATGATTTTGGATCCATGGATTGTCATTTTGTGCTCGGAGAGAAGCTGCAGATTGCAAGAATTTGATAAATTTGGTTTATCTCATTTTCTTTCTCTGCCATTTCTAAGTAATACGATTTTGTTTTTGTTCATCTTAAATGATTTCGCCTGAAGTTAATGAATTTTTTTAGATGATTTTGCTTGAAGTTTTAATGAAATTTCTTCCATGGATGCTAATGAAATCTCTTCCATGAATGCTAATAAGATGTTTAAATTTAGAGTTAATAAATTCTATAGCTTGAATGTTCTTTGTTGTAGAAGGTTATTTTCATGGTTTGTGATTCATGCAATTCCTTAATAGTTTCATTCTTAAAAGAATTCATAACTAGATTTTCCATAGCCAATTTTCTTCTTGATCGTTGCAATATTTTCTCCTCCACTAAACATTTTGTAATCGGTTGATATACAATTACATTTTTCTCTTGGCCAATTCTGTGGGCTCGCAATTGAGCCTGTAGATCCACAAAAGGGTTGAAATCTAGATTTGGTGGAAGATTAGTATTAGCAAGAAGTCATTCACTAACATCTCATTTGGGTCATGGGGACTTCCTAGGGGTCCTAGTACGCCTTATCATGTGTTAGGACCCCTAGGGAGTCCACATGACCCCTTTTGACACATTGGAACGCTCAAGTGTGTCTTAAGGGGTCCTAAGACCCCTTAAGACACACTTGAGCATTCCAATGTGTCAAAAGGGGTCATGTGGACTCCCTAGGGGTCCTAGTACACCTTATCATGTGTTAGGACCCCTAGGAAGTCCCCATGACCCCTTTTGATAAATTGGAATACTCAAGTGTGTCTTAAGGGGTCCTAGGACCCCTTTGAACACACTTGAGTGTTGAATGTGTCAAAAGGGGTCGAGGGACTCCCTAGGGGTCCTAGTACACCTTATCACATGTTAGGACCCCTTGGAAGTCCCGATGACCCCTTTTGACACAATGGAATGCTCAAGTGTGTCTTAAGTAGTCCTACGACCCCTTCGGACACACTTGAGCATTCCAATATGTCAAAAGGGGTCATGGGGACTCCCTCGGGGTCCTAACACATGATAAGGCGTACTAGGACCCCCAGGGAGTCCCCGTGACCCCTTTTGACACATTGGAATGCACAAGTGTGTCTTAAGGGGTCGTAGGACCCCTTAAGACACACTTGAGCATTCCAATGTGTCAAAAAGGGTCACGAGGACTCCCTAGGGGTCCTAACACATGATAAGGTGTACTAGGACCCCTAGGGAGTCCCCATGACCATTTTTGACACATTGGAATGCTCAAGTGTGTCTTAAGAGGTCCTAAGACCCCTTAAGACACACTTGAGTGTTCCAATGTGTCAAAAGGGGTCATGGGGACTCCCTAGGGGTCCTAACGTGTGATAAGGCATACTAGGAACCCTAGGGAGTCCCCATGACCCTGTTTGACACATTGGAATGCTCAAGTGTGTCTTAAGGGGTCTTAGGACCCCTTAAGACACACTTGAGTGTTCCAAAGTGTTAAAAGTGGTCATGGGGAAACCCTAGGGGTCCTACTATGCCTTATCACGTGTTAGGACCCCTAGGAAGTCCCCATGACCCCTTTTGACACACTGGAATGCTCAAGTGTGTCTTAAGGGGTCCTAGGACCCCTTCGGACACACATGAGCATTCCAATGTGTCAAAAAGGGTCATGGGGACTCCCTAAGGGTCCTAACATGTGATAAGGCATACTAGGATCCCTAGGGAGTCCCCATGACCCCTTTTGACACATTGAAATGCTCAAGTGTGTCTTAAGGGGTCTTAGGACCCCTTTGGACACACTTGAGTGTTCCAAAGTGTCAAAAGGGGTCATGGGGAATCCCTAGGGGTCCTAGTATGCCTCATCACGTATTAGGACCCCTAGGGAGTCCCCATGACCTCTTTTGACACATTGGAATGCTCAAGTGTGTCCTAAGGGGTCATAAGACCACTTAAGACACACTTGAGCATTCTAATGTGTCAAAAGGGGTCATGGGGACTCGTTAGGGGTCCTAACACATGATAAGGTGTACTAGGACCCCTAGGGACTCCCCATGACCCCTTTTGACACATTGGAATGCTCAAGTGTGTTAGGACCCCTTCAGACACACTTGAGCATTCCAATGTGTCAAAAGGGGTCATGGGGACTTCCTAGTGGTCCTAACATGTTATAAGGCATACTAGGACCCCTAGGGAGTCCCCATGAACCCTTTTGACACATTGGAATGCTCAAGTGTGTCTTAAGGGGTCGTAGGACCCCTTAAGACACACTTGAGCATTCCAATGTGTCAAAAAGGGTCATGGGGACTCCCTAGGGGTCCTAGTATGCCTGATCATGCGTTAGGACCCCTAGGGAGTCCCCATGACCCCTTTTGACACATTAGAATGATCAAGTGTGTCTGAAGGGCTCCTAAGACCCCTAAAGACATATTTGAGTGATCCAATCTGTCAAAAAGGGTCATGGGGACTCCCTAGGGGTCCTAGTATGCCTTATTACATGTTAGGACCCCTAGGGAGTCCCCATGACCCCTTTTAACACATTAGAATGCTCAAGTCTATCTTAAGGGGTCCTACGACTCCTTAAGACACACTTGAACATTCCAATGTGTCAAAAGGGGTCATGGGGACTCCCTAGGGGTACTAGTATGCCTTATCACACGTTAGGACCCCTCAGAAGTCCCCATGACCCCTTTTGACACTTTGGAATGCTCAAGTGTGTCTTAAGGGGTCCTGGGACCCCTTAAGACACACTTGAGCATTCCAAAGTGTCAAAAGGGGGTCATGGGGAGTTTTGAGGGGTCCTAACACATGATAAGGTGTACTAAGACCCTTAGGGAGTCCCCATCACCCCTTTTGACACATTGGAATGCTCAAATGTGTCTTAAGGGGTCCTATGACCCCTTAAGACACACTCGAGCATTCCAATGTGTCAAAAGGGGTCACAAGGAATCCCTAGGAGTCCTAACGCATGACAAGGCATACTAGGACCCCTAGGGAGTCCCCGTGACCCCTTTTGACACATTGGAATGCTCAAGTGTGTCCAAAGGGGTCTTAGGACCCCTTAAGACACACTTGAATGTTCTAATGTGTCAAGGGGTCACGGGGACTCCCTAGCGGTCCTAACATGTGATAACATGTACTAGGACCCCTAGGGAGTCCCTGTGACCCCTTTTTAAACATTGGAATGCTCAAGTGTGTCTTAAGGGGTCCTATGACCCCTTAAGACACACTTGAGCATTCTAATGTGTCTAGAGGGGTCACTGGGACTCCCTAGGGGTCCTAATATGTGATAAGGCATACTAGGACCCCTAGGGAGTCCCTGTGACCCCTTTTGACACATTGGAATGCTCAAGTGTGTCTTAAGGGGTCTTAGGACCCCTTAAGACACACTTAAGTGTTGAAATGTGTCAAAAGGGGTCACAGGGACTCCCTAGGACTCCTAACGCATGATAAGGCATACTAGGACCCCTAGGAAGTCCCCATGACCCTATTTGACACATTAGAACACTCAAATGTGTCTTAAGGGGTCTTAGGACCCCTTCAGACACACTTGAGTGTTCCAATATGTCAAAAGGGGTCATGGAGACTCCCTAGGGGTCCTAACCTGTGATAAGGTGTACTAGGACCCCTAGGGAGTCACTATGACCCTGTTTGACACATTGGAATGCTCAAGTGTGTCTTAAGGGGTCCTAAGACCCCTTCGAACACACTTGAGCATTCAAAAGTGTCAAAAGGGGTCATGGGGAAACCCTTGAGTTCCTAGTATGCCTTATCACACGTTAGGACCCCTAGGAAGTCCCCATGACCCCTTTCGACACATTGGAATGCTCAAGTGTGTCTTAAGGGGTCATAAGACCACTTCAGACACACTTGAGCATTCTAATGTGTCAAAAGGGGTCATGGGGACTCTGTAGGGGTCCTAACACATGATAAGGTGTACTAGGACCCCTAAGGACTCCCCATGACCCCTTTTGAAACATTTGAATGCTAAAGTGTGTCTTAATGGGTCCTACGACCCCTTAAGACACACTTGATCTTTCCAATGTGTCAAAAGTGGTCATGGGGACTCCCTTGGGGTCCTAATATGCCTTATCATGGGTTAGGACCCCTATGGAGTCTCTATGACACATTTTGACACATTGGAATGCTCAAGTGTGTTTGAAGGGGTCCTAGGACCCCTTAAGACACACTTGACCATTCCAAAGTGTCAAAAGGGGTCATGGTGACTCCCTAGGGGTCCTAGCACATGATAAGGCATACTAGGACCCATAGGGAGTCCCCATGACCCATTTTGACACATTAGAATGCTCAAGTGTGTCCGAAGGGGTCTTATGACCCCTTAAGACACACTTGAGCATTCCAATGTGTCAAAAGGGGTCACGGGGACTCCCTAGGGGTCCTAACATGTGATAAGGGGTACTAGGACCCCTAGGGAGTCCATGTCACCCCTTTTGACACATTGGAATGCTTATGTGTGTCTCAAGAGGTCTTAGGACCCCTGAAGACACACTTGAGCTTTCCAATGTGTCAAAAGGGGTCACAGGGACTCCCTAGGGTTCCTAACATGTGATAAGGCCTAAAAAGACCCCTAGGGAGTCCCCATGACCCCTTTTGACACAGTGGAATGCTCAAGTGTGTCTTAAGGGGTCCTAAGGGGTCACAGAGACTCCCTAGGGGTCCTAAGGTGTGAGAAGGTGTACTAGGACCCCTAGGGAGTCCCGGTGACCCCTTTTGACACACTGGAATGCCTTAAGACACACTTGAGCATTCCAATGTGTCAAAAGGGGTCACAGGGACTCCCTAGGGCTCCTAACATGTGATAATGTGTACTAAGACCCCTAGGGAGTCCCCATGACCCCTTTTGATACATTGGAATGCTCAAGTGTGTCTTAAGGGGTCATATGACCCCTTTTGACACATTAGAATGATCAAGTGTATTTTAAGGGGTTGTATGACCGCTTAAGACACACTTGAGCATTCCAATGTGTCAAAAGGGGTCATGTGGACTCCCTAGGGGTCATAGTACACCTTATCACATGTTAGCACCCGTAGGGAGTCCCCGTGACCCCTTTTGACACATTGAAATGCTCAAGTGTATCTTAAGGGGTCATAAGACCCCTTAAGATACACTTGAGCATTCCAATGTGTCAAAAGGGGTCACGGGGACTCCCTAGGGGTCCTAACACGTGATAAGGCATGCTAGGACCCCTAGGGAGTCCTCATGACCCCTTTTGACACATTTGAATGCTTATGTGTGTCTGAAGGTGTCCTAAGACCCCTTAAGACACACATAAGCATTCCAATGTGTCAAAAGGGGTCATGGGGACTCCCTAGGGGTCCTAACATATGATAAGGCATACTGGGACCCCTAGGGAGTTCCTGTGACCCCTTTTGACATATTGGAACGCTCAAGTGTGTTTGAAGGGGTTGTATGACCGCTTAAGACACACTTGAGCATTCTAATGTGTCAAAAGGAGTTACGGGGACTCTCTAGGGGTCCTAATGCCTGATAAGGTTTACTAGGACCCCTAGGGGGTCCCCATGATCCCTTTTGATAGTTAAAACACACTTGAGTGTTCCAATGTGTCAAAAGGGGTCACGGGGACTCCCTAGGGCTCCTAACATGTGATAAGGCGTACTAGGATCCCTAGGGAGTCCCTGTGACCCCTTTTGACACATTGGAACACTCAAGTGTGTCTTAAGGGGTCATAAGACCCCTTCAGACACACTTGAGCATTCCAATATGCCAAAAGGGGTCATGGGGACTCCGTTGGGGTCCTAGTATGCCTTATCATGTGTTAGGACCCCTAGGGAGTCTCCATGACCCTTTTTGACACATTGGAATGCTCAAGTATGTCTTAAGGGGTCATAAGACCCCTTCAAACACACTTGAGCATACTAATGTGTCAAAGGGGTCATGGGGACTTGCTAGGGTTTCTAACACATGATAAGGCATACTAGGACCCCTAGGGAGTCCCCATGACCCCTTTTGACACATTGGAATGCTCAAGTATGTCTTAAGGGGTCGTAGGACTCCTGAAGGAAAACTTGAGCATTGCAATGTGTCAAAAGGGGTCATGGGGACTCCCTTGGGTTCCTAGTACATCTTATCATGCATTAGGACCCCTAGGGAGTCCTCATGACCCCTTTTGACACATTGGAATGCTCAAGTGTGTCTTAAGGGGTCATAAGACCCCTTTGGACACACTTGAGCATTCTAATTTGTCAAAAGGGGTCATGGGGACTCCCTAGGGGTCCTAACATTTGATAAGGTGTACTAGGACCCCTAGGGAGTCCTCATGACCCCTTTTGACACATTGGAATGCTCAAGTGTGTTTGAAGGGGTCTTAGGACCCCTTAAGACACACTTTAGCATTCCAATGTGTCAAAATGGGTCACGAGGACTCCCTAGGGGTCCTAACGCATGATAAGGCATACTAGGACCCCTAGGGAGTCCCCATGACCCTTTTTGACACATTGGAATGCTCAAGTGTGTCCGAAGGGGTCTTAGGACCTCTTAAGACACACTTGAGTGTTCCAATGTGTCAAAAGGGGTCACGGGGACTCCCTAGGGGTCTTAACGCATGATAAGGCATACTAGGACCCCTAGGGAGTCCCTGTGACCCCTTTTGACACATTGGAACGCTCAAGTGTGTCTTAAGGGGTCCTAAGACCCCTTAAGACACACTTGAGCATTCCAATGTGTCAAAAGGGGTCATGACTTGAGTGTTCCAATGTGTCAAAAGGGGTCACGAGGACTCCCTAGGGGTCCTAATGCATGATAAGGCGTACTAGGACCCCTAGGGATTCCCCGTGACCCCTTTTGACACATTGGAATGCTGATGTGTGTCTTAAGGGGTTCTAAGACCCCTTAAGACACACATCAGCATTCCAATATCTCAAAAGGGGTCACGAGGAATCCCTAGGGGTCCTAGTACACCTTATCATGCGTTAGGACCCCTAGGGAGTCCTCATGACCCCTAGGAAGTCTCTCTCTCCACCTCTAGTGAACTATTCTTCAAAGCCTCCATTTCTATGTAGCTAGGGTTATGATGCCTATAAAAGGCACATTTAATACAAAGATTTCGCTAACTACCTTTAAAGACCTAAAAGAAATGAGAAAAAAATTTAGGCCAAAGATAAATACCGCATTTTTGTATGTAGTACTGTAAGCTTCAACAATCTAGCCGGCTTCCTCTGCTAAGGCACAAAGAACTTCATTAATGTATGCTCTCGGAGGAAGATTATAATTTCCATATTTCTGCAAGAGATTCTCCAAAATCTGTAATATTATATATAATATATTAGTATACATTAGTATATGTATTATATATATATATATATATATTATATACATGTTAGTGTATACACCTAAAAATGGTCATCTAGACGATTAGCCCCTTTTGCTAAATCAGCAATTGCTTATTCTTGATCAAATCCTAGCTCTATCATTTATTCGATTATTTTCTATGGGCTAACCATCTTATCCTAAGTCTTTATTTATTTAAAAGGAATATTTCCTCCCCTTTTAATAAATAAAAAGCCCCCACTTTTCCTCTTATCCTAAGTTGCACAAATAAAGCATTATTCTTATTTTATAAAAAGGGAAAAAACACTTTTTGTCTCATTTGGACACAAAAGTCAACTCTTATTTTCCTATTGGAGGATACTTGTGCACATGGATTGCTCCTCTTTTAAGCTCCGCCGTTGATTAAATCTTTTGCCTCTTAATCTCCATGGTCCATTCCTCCTCATTTCCTATAAAAGAAGAGCTCTCTTCTTCATTTTAGATCCCCAACTTTTTATGCTAACTTTATGTTGCAGGACTTCTAGGTCACTTTGGAGCTTTTGAAGACTTGGAGCATTCTTAGCATCTACATCTCATTCTCGCATTCTACATCTCATTCTTGCATTCTTAGCTTAGCTTCATATTTATGTTTTCTTAGATTAGCTTCATTTCTATGCTCTAGATTAGCTCACATAGATTAATTAGCTTGGGTTGTAACACTTGCATATTTCCTTTCATAGCTTAGCTTGCATTTCCATTTCTAGCATAGCATTGCATTGCATTTTCATTCTTGATTCTTGAGGATATTGGCATTCTTGCCCTTGTCTTCATTGAATCTCCCATTGCATGGTTTACTAGCAAGGTTATAGGCTAAATAGCTCTAGCTGAGAGCATTCTTAAAAGCCCTTGCACTCCATGCCTAGGGAGCTATGGATCGACTTTTGAGACCTCATTCTTGAGTGTTCTTGAATTTAATGATCCATAGAAGTGTGACATATTTATAGCACACAGTTAGTATATATAATACATTAGTATGTTATAATACATTATTACATATAATACATTAGTATATATATAATATACATTATATATATCATATGCATCTTTTATTTATATTTATTATATACATCAATATATGTAAAAGTTAAATTTTTTCCATTTGCTCCTGCCTTTTTTTCATCAGCCTGAGAATATCGGATACCTGAAATGAAATTGAATACCTAATTTTTGCCAGGTAATATTTAACCAAAATATTCCCTGTCCCCATAGACCAGACAATCATGGGATTTGATACTTTTTTCACGCGTTGCGAAAAAAAAAAAAGTGATTTGGGGCCCATTGTTTGATTTTTGTCAACTTGTGGTCTCACCATGGGAAGCAACAGTCGTCGAAAGGCTAAACGCAAGAGGAAGTTGACAGATGATGAAATTCAAGCATATAGGGAAAAAGATAAGGAAAATCACCGAAGAAGGAGAGAAGGTATGTTAAACATTAATCAAGGTGACCCCGTAAATGTAGTTGTAAGTGAAGAGGATGTTCAATTTGAAAATGCATAGATGGAGATTGAAAATGTAGACTTTGGGAACAAAAATGTTGCACAAGAACCACATGAATGTTATACATCTCCAAATTATATGCGAAATGAAGTCCCTTGCAATAAAGATAATCAATCTTCAAATTTGGGGCTTTCAAGAACACCTAAATGGTTAATTGAAATTGAGGAGAACATTATGCATAATTGGGAAGGAAATAGGTCACATAGAACCGTTAGGTTGTGGGCTTCAAGACTTTATGATCAATTTTTTCGAAACAAGACATTGGTTGAGCAATGTCAAATTTTTGTGCAGTTGTTAAAGATGCAAAACATGAGACCTGTGCTTGTGAAATTGAAGATTCATGTGAACAAGAAAATGGAGAGAAATGCCATTGTTGTGAAGAATCTTTTCAATGCTTTAATAGCATTGGGAAGACTAGCAAAGAAAAAGATGAGATAGTTGCTCGGAGGGTTATTACAACCTCCTTAGTAAGTCATCAGTTGAGAAAGGCTCGTTTGATGAGACAAACTTGTGTTGACTTTAATATAGACCGTAAAACTTTGGGTAGAGCACTTGCAAGAAGAGAAAGACTTGATGATCTGCTTCAAATTGATACATGGCGTTATGGTGGGAGACTTCCACGTTTCGATAAGAAGCTAACAGATGTTGTCAAGGATGAAATTTAACAATTTTGGGATGCTAACTCAAGAGTGTCACCAAATGTGAAGGATGTCTTGAAGTTGAGAGTTGGCAATGGAGACCGCACTCCACATCCTAAACATTATGTGGAGGTAAGTCAAACAATGTTGTATAAATTTTTTTTTGAGACACATCCAACATTGAAAATATCACAAAGGTCTTTTGAATTTGTGAAACCATTTTATTGTGTACCCCTTAAGATTTGAAATACATGTTGCAAATATCATGTTGAGTTTTCAATGCATCATGAATTATTATAGTCCATTCATTCTACTTTGCATACTAATGAAATGCTAGAGGATTGTGGTGCAAGTGGTCTTCCCAAATCATCAAGAGACTTGCTAGATCAATTTTTATGTCATAGAGATGATGGTTGTTTATTTTATAAAAAAGATTGCTTAAATGCCAAGTGCTCAGAATGTGGTGGCTTGTCCAAGTTTAGAACATGTTTTTATGAGGGTTTGGAACACAATTTTGGAAAGACACTCATCCAAGAAAAGGTATATGAAATAGTGAAATATACATTGAAGAGTGGAGGTGAAGGCTCTAGATGTGAGTTAGTTGCAAAAGAATACAATGTTGCTGATTTTATCTCAGATTTCAAGACAAATCTTTTTTACAAGTTTGCAAGGCATAGTCACAGGTCTCAATGGTTGGATCAACAATTTAGGACATGTAAAGACACTTTCCCCATTGGAACTATTATATCTGTTGTAGACTTTACAGAGAACTATACATTGCAGCCCCAAAATGAGACTCAAGCTCAATATTACAATTCCATTCAGGTTGCTATTTTTGTACACATCACATATAGACATTCCTCTGAAAGCACAAAAGATGAGCGAAAGATAATCAGAGAGTACCATTTTTATATGAGCGATGACAGGTCTCACTCTCATGAGTTTGTTCAACATTGTTTCCAGAACTATTATGACTTCTTGCAGGAAAATGGTATTGCTATGGATAGGCATCTCATTTGGTCGGATAATTGCATCGATCAATTTAAGAATGCCAGAATGTTTTATTGGTTGTGTAGAATGCATGTGGAGAGAGGTGTACCTCATATTTGGAGTTTTTTTAGTCAGCGCATGGCAAAGGGGAGCATGACGGAGCAGGTGCGTGTGTGAAGAGAGCTCTAGTTAAGGAGCAATTGAGGATTTTAGGTGTTGTACTTCTTGATGCTCATTCTATTGTTGATTGGTGTACTTTGGCATTGTCACAGGGGGGACTCTTAATTCTACAGTGCATAGATTATTTTGGTTGGTTGAGGAGGGAACTATAGGAGATAGATTGGATTTTCAAACAGTGAAAGACTCTTCAAAAATGCATTCATTCCAAAGCTCCAATAGTAGTACATGGACCATTTGGACTCGAGAGTTGGCTTGTTTTTGCCCCATGTGTTTTCAGTATGATTGGGATCATTGTGAGTCAAGTGAAGTGGTGGATACATGGGTTCCATAGTATCTGACTCCTTTATCTTTGACACTCTCTATAAGAAATGATGACATGGACACTTCAATTGACTATGACCATGTTTCAGATCTTCTAAAGCTAGGAGATGTTTTTGCATTGCTTGCACTGCAGGGGAATGATAAGAGGTTAGATTATTGGTTAGCACATTGTGTACGAGGTAAAAAAAAGCTTGTACAACCGATGACAGATGGTGATGGGTTCACATATCCTACTGGTTCAGTTGTTTTTGCTGGAACATGGCTATGAACATACATGATTAGAAAGAATGGAGTTCCTGCACTTGAAGACTATGAGAAGCACAAAACTATTCTCATGTATTCACAACTTGCTATAGCAACAAATGTCAAGTTGTCAAAGCATCAAGGAAGACCAAAGACAAAAGAACTTTGGACTATTACTACTACTGATCATGAAGCACTATTGGAGACCCTAAAGCAAAGAGATGACCCTTTAGGAACACTTGACTAGGTAATAAGTTAACTTAGTGCATTGTTTTCTAAGTTCGTTAAGCTTAATTTCAATACATTAATTTGACCTTTCTTAGATTGTATTTTGAGTCAATAAACTTGGTTTTGTATGTGGATTGTAACTTGTGCAGGAGAACCTATGAAGACGCCTATGGTTACCATGGATCCAATCAGAGATAGGACAAAAGGATCCTTAATGGTTAATTGAGATCTTTTGAAGCCTATAATGGCAATTTGTAACAATCAATTTGATTTAAAAGTTAAATGTCCTAAAACTCTTCATAAGGACTTATGACCAAAATCATGTATGGGTGGCCAATAGTGCCAAGAAGGGATCTTACATGTCATATACTTATGTCATTTGCATGGTTTGAATTCTTACATGTTTGATTGTTGTTTCTAATGCTTTAAGGATATTATTTTTTAGCATTTTAAACAATCTATAAAAGTTAAACCTCAAACATGATAAGCTCCACAATTCAAATTTCACAAGCTTAATCATGATTAATTTCACAGTTCAAATTTCAAACATACCACTAACAGTCAGTTGAAAGCAGCTCAGCAACGTATCTTTCAAACCGGTAGTGATCTTCTAGGGCTCATATCTTGGACTTCATGAGAGGCATCAACAAATCATCAAGTGCTACGAGATTGTGTTTTTGAGGTCTACAATAACCTCTCTCAGTTTTGGGTGATTCGAATTCATTTGCATTTGGCAAGGCGATCTCAGTCGATGCCAAAACTTGCAGTGAGGGTCAGTTGAAAGTGGCTCAGCAACGTATCTTTCAAACCATCTGACCTGGCATTGAACCGTCTACTCCATCAGCTCTTGTTGGCTAGGTAAACACCATTGAAAACTCCATTCTGCCCAAAGAGTCACCGAAATACTTGCGACCATGCTCGACCCAAGTGACCCCAAGGTGCACTAAGCACGATTGGGCAGCGATCTTCCAGGGCTCGTATCTCAAACTTCGTGAGAGGTATCGACAAACTGTCAGGTGCTACGAGATCATGTTTTTGAGTTCTACAATAACCTCTCTTGATTTTGGGTGATTTGACTTTGTTTTCATTTGGAAAGGCGATCTTTGTCGATGCCAAAACTTGCAGTGAGGGTCAGTTGAAAGTGGCTCAACAGCGTATCTTTCAAACCATCTGACCTGGCATCGAACCGTCTACTCCATCAGCTTTAGTTGGCTGGGTAAACACTAGTGAAAACCCCATTCTACCCATAGAGTCACCAGAATGCTCACGACCATGCTCGACCCAAGTGACCCCAAGGTGCACTAAGCACGATTGGGCAGCGATCTTCCAAGGCTCGTATCTCAGACTTTGTGAGAGGTATTGACAAATCATCAAGTGCTACAGGATCATGTTTTTAAGGTCTACAATAACCTCTCTCATTTTTGGGTGATTCGACTTCGTTTGCATTTGGCAAGGTGATCTCAGTTGATGCCAAAACTTGCAATGAGGGTCAGTTGAAAGTGGCTCAACAGTGTATCTTCCAAACCGTCTGACCTAGCATTGAACCGTCTACTCCATTAGCTCTGATTGGCTAGGTAAATGCTAGTGACAACCCCATTCTACCCACAGAGTCACCGGAACGCTCGCGACCACACTCGACCCAAGTGACCCCAAGGTGCACTAAGCACGATTGGGCAGTGATCTTCTGGGGCTCATATCTTAGACTTCATGAGAGGTATTGACAAATTGTTAGGTGCTATGAGATCATGTTTTCAAGGTCTACAATAACCGCTCTCAGTTTTGGGTGATTTGACTTCATTTGCATTTGGCAAGGCGATCTTAGTTGATGCCAAAACTTGCAGTGAGGGTCAGTTGAAAGTGGCTTAGCAGTGTATCTTTCAAACTATCTGACTTGCCATGAAACCATCTGCTCCATCAGCTCTAGTTGGCCGGGTAAATGCTTGTGACAACCCCATTCTACCCACAGAGCCACCAGAACGCTCGCGACCATGCTCGACCCAAGTGACCCCAAGGTGCACTAAGCACGATTGGGCAACGATCTTTCGGGGCTTGTATCTTGGACTTCATGAGAGGTATTGACAAACTGTCAGGTGCTACGAGATCATGTTTTTGAGGTCTACAATAAGCTCTCTTAGTTTTGGGCAATTCGACTTCATTTTCATTTGGCAAGGCGATCTTCGTCGATGCCAAAACTTGCAGTGAGGGTTAGTTGAAAGTGGCTCAGTAGCGTATCTTTCAAACCGTCTGACCTAGCATCAAATCATCTACTCCATCAGCTCCAGTTGGCCAGGTAAACACCAGTGACAACCCTGTTCTATCCACAGAGTCACCGGAATGCTCGTGACCACGCTCGACCCAAGTGACCCCAAGGTGCACTAAGCACGGTTGGGAAGTGATCTTTCAGGGCTCGTATCTTAGACTTCATGAGAGGTATCGACAAATCATCAGGTGATATGGGATCATGTTTTTGAGGTCTACAATAACCTCTCTCGATTTTAGGAGATTCAACTTCATTTGCATTTGGCAAGGCGATCTGAGTCGATGCCAAAACTTGTAGTGAGGGTCAGTTGAAAGTGGCTCAACAACATATCTTTCAAACCGTCTGACCTAGCATCAAACTGTCTGCTCCATCAGCTCCGGTTGGCTGGGTAAATGCCAATGAAAACCCCATTCTTCCCATAGAGTCACCGGAATGCTCGCGAGCACGCTCGACCCAAGTGACCCCAAGGTGCACTAAGCATGATTGGGCAGTGATCTTCTGGGGCTCGTATCTCAAACTTCGTGAGAGGTATCGACAAACTATTAGGTGCTACAAGATCATGTTTTTGAAGTCTACAATAACCTCTCTCAATTTTAGGTGATTCAACTTCATTTGCATTTGGCAAGGCAATCTCAGTCGATGCCAAAACTTGTAGTGAGGGTCAGTTGAAAGTGGCTCAGTAGTGTATCTTTCAAACCGTCTGACCTGGCATCGAACCATCTGCTCCATCAGCTTCGGTTGGCTGGGTAAATGCCAGTGACAACCCCATTTTTCCCATAGAGTCACTGGAATGCTCGCGACCACGCTTGACCCAAGTGACCCCAAGGTGCACTAAGCACGATTGGGCAGCGATCTTCCGGGGCTAGTGCAGGGCACCCTCCACTAGTAGGAATTTGAATTGCATTGTTATGTTTGTAATAAATAGGATGGATCTAAATAGATCATCCTAAATTTGGTTTGGAATCCCTAATGTGTGATCAAGGATCTTTTGGCAATGTTATAAGCCTAAGATACCTTAGGCCATGGGGTTCACCTAGTTAGTGATAATTTGCTAGGTTAGGCTTATGGAGTCTTAAAGGTTGATTTTAGATTATTTTCACTTGAAAAATCATGTTTATAGGTTTTGATCTCAAAAAGAAATCATAAACTCTATCGAGTTCATAAAATGGCATATTTTGCAAAATTGCAAAAATGCAATAAAAGTTGTTGTTGCAACTTTCTAAAATTTCTCGAGAGATTGGAATTGGAAACCCAAGAGTCAAATGGGTTCTCCAATTGATATAACTTCATTTTGAAGGTTATATATGCTCATCACTTCGAACCATAATGGTAAGAAGTTGATTTTTGTAAACTGATGCCATAAAGGAGGAATACAAACCATTTTTGAGCCATTTCTCAGAGTTTTACGGGCGTGTACGGACTTACAACATCATAATTTGAATGTGGGAATACTATATTTCATGTTAGTGAACATTGTCATTGATTTGAAGAAATTTTAGTTTCATTTGTTAAAGTTATTTCAATTCTTTTCAAAACAGTCCAGGAAGCAAGCTTTTCTAGGGCCCTGAACACTAATGGAGGCCTAACTTGCATTCTAGCTGTGGGTTTAACCTAAGAATTTGGAAAATGAAATTTAGGTCTATGTATCAATGGATTCTAAAGGCTCATGTAGTGGCTCGAAGGGAAAGGCCTTCATGCATCAGGCCCTAGTCTGAATTTTTGAGAGGATTCAGTCTAGGAAGTAGAAGAAAGTTGTAAAGAAGTGCATAGAATAGATAAGTGAGTGTAGTAAAGGTGGTTTTGAGTCATTTGGGGTTGGAGAAGAATGTCTGAAGCACTATACCAGCTCCATGAACCCTATACCTCATACTTGTTTTGTAAACTGAGCTTAATTAGGCCAATTAGGTCTGTGTCCAAGGTGGGTGTTAGGTGGCGCTGGTGTGGATTTGGAAGGCAAGGCTTTGGGATCTTAAATAACTTCCAAATGGGTGTCTTAAAATTCCCTGATTGTATCAAGATACTTAGTTTTGCAAAAGTTAGAGTAGAAAACCTCTATTGAGAAGGCTATAAGGAAATTGGTGTGCAAGTCTAGTTTGCCATGGTACGGTTTTGGTGGGAATAAACCAAGTGTTATTTTAGAGGCCTTAGTCATATGAGGACCATCTAAATGCTTGGGAATAGTCAGGAAGTCCATTGGTGAAGAGTTCTATCAATAAGTTAGTTTTAGGCCTAGTGTCCCTAAAGCCAAAAAGGCATTGAAGTTTGATTGAGTGTGTAACTTTGCAAAGGGAGTTTATTGGGATAGAAATACATTTTTTTGGTTGTGTTATACCATCAAAAGAGTTTGGGAGTACACTTAAGCCTTTGTGGTTGGTTGGTGAGTTGTGGGAGGTAGTAGAAGGGAACTCCACTTTCTTGTTGTAACCTCTGCATTAGGGGCTCATATATGTAAACTGTTTGACAGAATGCCCGCAAGTAGAGCACGACATATGGAATTAAAGATAGGAGTAGTAGAACTTGTAAAAGGTATCCAAAAATGAAGTTTCCAAAGCTTTGTTAGGTTAGACTGGTCGATGACAATGAGAATTGGTTTTGCACATCGACAGTATTGGCATTCGAGAACATGATAATCTATAACACAATTCCAATATTAAGACATTATCATTTCCTGAGAATGCCCCAACACCGAATGTCAAGGAGGACCCGACATCTTCCCTGATGGATAGAATCTTGTTTCATGCTTAGTTGTTGGATCCATAGAGGTCTAGGACTATATCAGTGGGAAACTTAAGAGCGATTTTCAATACCAAGCTGATGATACCTTCATGATGCATGATAATGCAGTTCTTTGTGTTGACATTAGTCATGATTTAGAGATGTTAGCTTCAGGTTTATAGGGTGGGAAAATTGAGGAGGACGTGCTCGCAATTGAATCCCAATATATGTATGTATGATGGCTTCGAAAAAATGTTTCTTGGTGTCACTTGCATGAAGCAGTATGTGTGTGGAGAGCCATAAATGACACACTCTAGTTATAGCACTAAGCATCCAATCAAAACATAGAGGCATTAACACTTGTGTTGCAATAAGATCCAGATGGCACTATTCTATAGGAATAGATCCATTTTGAAAGATGTAGAGCGCCAAGTAACATGGACTTTCATAACAAAATATTACTAAGGCACTCACAAAGGGAGACTTTAATGTATTCGAGAAAGAAGATGTGGATAGACACATCCTCAAGAATTAGTTATTATAACAGGAAAGAAACTGACCGAAAGGGGAAAATAAATAAGGCTCGTAGAGGAGATTTTGGGGGTTCTGGATTCCACCTAACCTGAGAGACTTTGTGCCAGGGGAGGGATAGATTAGGATTTTTATTGTAATGCAGGGAAGGAGGGATTTTATTTTCAGATAATGATTAATGTACAGGAACAACAAAATCTTTGTTGTTTTGGTATGTTCAAAGAAGGATATGTCAGCATATTAAAACTTTGATTTTAGATGCTCACTTTCTGATTGATATCCATCTTTGAATGATATTGGTTTCTTTTGAATGCGTATCTATTACGTCTGATCATCAACACGATCATCTGTGGACTTTGTGCTATAGTTTTTCATGTATTTGGAAAGAACCATTCGTCTTTCTCTCTTAGTTTCTTTCTGTAATGCATTGTTTAGGCAAATGAAATTTGTAGCATTTACTGTCCTTTTCTTTTCAGTAAATTATTCCCTTCGTGTCTATCTCATGTTTACGAATAGATGTTTGTAAGCCTTTATTGCTTTTAGGTTAAAAGCATTATCATTTATAGTTTAGTTGATTCATTGTAAATCCTACACAGGGAGCTGTACCCAGATAATTCAGAGGGCGCTTACGCTTCTCAATAGTGAAGTGACCCAACTGTTGGTGTTGGTTGAGTCTTTTTGTATGGGCTTTAAGGGTCATTTTGTAAGCATTTCTTTGGAAGACAAATCTGTTCACCAACAAGAAGTTAAACCTCAAACATAATAAGCTCCATGAACAGGGTATTCCAGAGTAAAGAAAAAAAAATGTAACTTCAACAAGATATAATTTAAATCATAATGATAATCATAGTCAAGATATAACTTCACCATTCGATTCCATAAACATGAATAATAAATATGTATATACAAAAGATGACGCAAATATAACATATAAATGAACATGTTCTATATATGTATCAAATGTATCAAAAGTATGTCCATATACAAATATGGCACATGCCATTTCAAAATGTCTACAAAATCAATGTTTTAAGGTGTACAATGTGGCATATATGCCATCTCAAAATGTGTCAAGTGTCATCTCTAAATGACCACAAAACTAAAACTGCATCCTATGCTGTAGGGGGATCATCAAAATGTAGCCTCTTTGAAGAAGTGTTGGGCTCTAATTGATCCTGCATAAAAAATGAGTTCAAACCAAAGTTAGATTGCTTACTTTATATGATTTGTACATATATATATATATATATTCATAATTTTCAAACACTAATTTAATAAAAATTATAACTGAATACAAATATTTGTACTAGGTCTCTCGATCGCCTACCACGAGCAGGTGTCCTAGCATAAGTCCTGGGTAGCGAAGGGACCATGCCAGCAATACCAACTCTGACCTATAAATATATATTTGCAATAATGAGATTAGTAGAGTGGTGCAACATAGAGTAATAAATCTACAAAATAGGATGATAGCATAATATAATTACAAATTGATTGAACTAAAATTAAAACTTACATCTAGTGATCCCTCCTCTGGAATAGTGGGTTGGGTCAACAAAGAAATGAAGGATTCTCGTGGGCCCTCCCTCATAGTCGGAGTAACCTATGAGAGTAAAAAGATTGTCAATTATATATCAATGTACTTCATCATAGCAAACTTGGTTACAAAATACAAATAACAATATGTAAAAGTATACGTACAATCGGGCTATCACTCCGAATCGAGATGACTGTAACCCTACGCTGTCGAACTGATGTGAGGACATCATCGATAGCCACACCCTATATAATAAAGTGCAAGTAAAATATTTATTACTACACACAAGTGGCATACATATGCATGCATAATTAATCTTAAACAATTAACTACCTTTCCTTTGTCGACACCTGATGAAGGAACCCTCTCATGCCCCCCATTGACATCGGCTATAGCCTGCAAGAACACAATAAGATGACAATATATATTAGTAAATGTATGAATTTTATTGCTCTAACTGATAGAGATTTAAGCATGTACACCAAATGATATAAAAAAAAACTAATGGGTACATAATTTATAATATACCGTATAGTCATCAAGGCCAAATGAAATGGCCGAAAGTGTGGACTCATCCACCTGTCTCACCTCCTCCTGTGTCATCGACTGAACATAAATGGAAAAAATATATATACATAAGTGCATGCAATCATTAAAACTAATCTAAATAAATAAATTATTTTTAAATTAAATAAGTCATGTGACAAATTTATTTATAATGTTTACTCTTACCGTATCAACAAGAGTCAATGGCTCTGCCTACACCTCCTGAGCACTCTCATGACATGTAGATGCTCCATGAGGTGTTGCAGCCTCTGTAGCTGCATGTCCTATATCCCCCTCATCAATATAATGAAACTGATATATATCAGAATCAGTAAGCAGTCCAAGGCACATATGCCTGCATGTAATTCACATATGGGGCTCGCATACATGTGAACTCCAATGAGCTGTCGATGCACCAGCAGCATCCAAAGGAGGCAACACTGACCTAGTCCGAGTGATCAACAAATCACTCAGTAAATGAATGGCCCTAATAGTCTGTGAGGAAGCCTTTGCAATGATATCAGGATGCTGCACTGGAGGAGGGGGTGCGACATCAGTGGGGGGGACAAAGGTAGTGGCCTTTCGGTGCTGGGAAGATGGCCGAGTCTGAGGAGCTCCTCTGCCTACGCCCATGTTGGGCCTCATACTTCAATAATCAACATGGTGACCAAGCACAAACTTAGCATACAATTTTTTAAGGAAATAAAATGGGACCTCCAAATTGCTATGGGGTGGTTTATCAAAAACCATCCACCACCGATCCCAAAAGTTTGTGCGCATTGCTTCATTTGTGCACCATTTTATTGATAATTTGGGCTTTTTGGGGTCAACTGGTATTCCGGTTTTAGGATCGACAAAAAGGGTAGCTATATCTTCCTTAATTATATTAAGGGCCGCAATCCCATCATGGTCAAGCCCGTCATCAAATTGGGCATGCATATCATCACGCCAATGAAGAGCAGCATTATGTTGCTGCGTCAGTGTGTCAATGTTTCCAACAATTGTATTTAGTGTGGCAAGCATGGGACCTAATGTAGGTATATTTTGATACGTGTTTTGGAAACCCCGTATTGTGTTCAAATTTTCTTGTATCAAATCTTGTAAAGATGGAGGGTTTTGAAGCGGGGGATTGTTTTGGGGATCATTATTTGGTGCGGGAGGGTTATTTTCTTCATTGTTGTTAGCCATGCCTGATTAAATAAAAAAAATCTAAATTTCAATCTAATTTCATATATTATTACAAATATAAATACAAAACCCTATTTTTTTTAAAAATGCTACATTTAGCATGAAAATGAAATAAATTAATAAAAATCATATAAATAACTACTTACCGAATATGCTTGGAGTTGAATTTGTTGTTTCTAATATCAGGTATCTGAAAATATATCGGGTATTTGAAAATCGTGGAAAGAACTTAAGAAAATTGCGCAAGGAAATGAGGAAAAGGGCTTGCGGGTTTTTTATTTATGCCACAGTTATCGGGTACCCGATATTATCAAGTACCCGATTAGGCCTGTGCTTTGGTGGCAGGTTTGCCTAGGTGTACTGACACCCAAGCCTACTAAAAATTCAACAAGCACTTTCATGCGCTTTTGGACGAGTGAAAAGTGAATGTTTTTCACATCGCCACTTTTTGGCCCCTCATGATCTTGCACATACCCTCGAGCTTCTTCTTTTTTCCTTATGATTGTGTATGGATTCTTTTGCATTTTGGAGTATCTCTCAAATGTGAAATTTGGCTAAATGCGAAGGTCGTTTAATGATTTGACTCTAGAAATTGTTGTGAATGTTAGCCCTTGCCTTTCTATTTTGCCAATGTCGATTGTTTCTTTTTGTAGGGTAAGGCCTTGTGATTTGTGAATTGTTAAAGCTCATGCCATTGTTAGCGACATCTTCCTTCGTGTGCCTAGTAAGAGAGGAACTATTGGTACTAGTTTAGGATCAATTGTGTTCCATGGTGGCCCATTGTAATTATCGATCCTTGTTGTAATGTACATTGGAATATCAGGGGGTTTGGTACCAAAGTTGTACACAATATCAATTATATTTCTGAGAGCTCTATTTACAAGGCCTGCTTCTATCCATATGTTTGTTGTCAGCATGATTCATTGACCTCTGTATAGTAGAATTTATTTTTCAAGTTGTTCATCAATAGCTACATATTCTGTGTTGCTTCTTCTTGTTGTTACTGTACTTATTGTAATTGGACAGTTTAGTAGTTTCAACATTTTTTTGTTATGTAGTTTGACTAGATCGTTTGTGGTAAATAGGTGTATTGATTTTTGAAATTCTTCCTTCTCATTTGATGTAAGTTGTTTTTCTATGTGTGCCTGTACTGTATTGTCACCTTGTTGATGAAACATTGTCTGTAATTTGATGACTGTTGTGAATTGATTCCACAATGTTCTAGCGGTAGAATGTGATGTGTAGATTGGCTTGTCCATGACTGGGGGTAGTTGGGCAAGGTCACCCACCAAGATTATCAAAAGTCCACTGAAGCATAATTGTTGGTTCTAAGGAAAAGCTTGTCATAGTCTGTTGTCTATTTTGAGTAGTAGCTTTGGGCCAATGAAGCTTAACTCATCAATAAGAATGTATCTTATTTCCTTTAAATCCTCTTGGAATGTTGTTAATGCTTGGCTTTGTAGTTGTTGCATTTATTTAATAGGAATCTTAAGCATAGAGTGTATAGTGGATGCATGTAGAATGCAACAACACCTATAGGAGCTAGTGTGAGGAGCTTCTTTTGTTGTTGTTGCCCATTACCATTTAGAAAATTTCTTATGTAGCCAATCAAGTATGATTTTCATGTACTAGCCCATACACTTTTAAAAATATAATATATATCTATTACAATAAGTCAAATTATAATATAAATCTCTTACAATATGACAAATTAGAATATAAATTTATTACAATTATATCAAATTATGTACATTGAACAAGTCTATATCATACCAATTATAAACCAAAACACTCTTTTTTCACATTTGACATGTAAAAAAATTAAAAAATTACCTCAATCAATAAATTTTGGTGAATAATGATTGACTTTCACAATTCGATATTGATTTTTAAATAAAAATATGGTGCAAATTGATAGAATATGCTTCTTTGTCACTTTCAACACCATGAAAAGTGAATATTTATTGGATAAAACATAGAACTCAGACAGTATACAGAAAAAGTGGGCCTCTTTCACGAGGTCTTTAACATATAAGACCGTTTATTTTAGTCTTCCATAGCGCAAGTGCCCTACGCAAAACTAAAAAGTGTTATGCATACTCTTGCATAGCACGAGAGAGAGAGAGAGAGAGAGAGAGAGAGAGAGAGAGAGAGATGTGTGTGTGTGTGTGTGTGTGAGTGAGAGAGAGAGAGACTTGTCACCCTCTTTCATCTTTCTCTATCAGTCTCTCTCTCACGCTCTCTCCCACCTTCCAACTCTCTCTCTCTCTCTCTCTCTCTCTCTCTCAGCCCCCGCCACTTTCTAACTCTTTCTCTCTCACTATTGAAATCTGACTTCCATAGGGTGCTCTCACTATAGCGCACATGCCCTATGGAAGTCATATATTTAAATAGCATCCTCACACTATAGTGTGCACGCCCTATAGGGAGCGCACGCTTTTAAAGACATTGGAATCCACCAAGCCTAAGGCTTGGATTTACCTTGGAGATCCAACCCAAAGGCTTGGAGGATTCAAATAGGCCTGAGACATGTTTTCCAGCAAACATACAAAAAAATGACTTCTTTTTTTGTGTGCTCCTCATCAAGTTTACTCATGTTTCAATAACGTTAAAATTAGACGATGTGATATTGTAGATCTCTTTGTTAGCTATCTAAGCATATATTTTATTTTGAATTCTGATTATGTTAAGTTTTTCATCTCTAATTTATTTTGTGTGTATGTCCATTTTTTGTCAAAAACCAACATGTAGTATTTTGGGCATAGGTTTTGACTCGTTCATCGAATTTTGCAACAAGTTACGTTTTTAGAAACTAGACTCCATTCTACACACTTTAAAAAATAAATAGAAAATTTGATTTTCGATTAGTTTTAAATGATTTATAGGGGGGCACACATAAATTTCTCATTTGCAGGATGTGTGCACTTCGTAAATTCTTTAAAAATTATACATTCATCAAAAAATTAGCAAAAAAATTCGGGATAAACTACGTGGTGTTAGCTAACTTCTCATAGGAGTGATTAAAATTTTTTTTAAAAAAAGTTAACATTTTAGGGGAGCACATCAGACGCTATGTTATGTTTTTTCACAAAAAATAAGACCACTTTTTGTGCTCCCCCTTTTTGAGGGCCTTAATCTGCACCATTTTCAAAATAAATTAGTAGTTTAGGAATGAGATTCAGAGTATTAAAACTCTTGTTCTTGTAGCATCTTAAAATTTTGAGTCTAACTATCTTCAATTTCTTGTTAAAGTTCAGGGTTTGCTGATTTCAGAAAAAAAAGAAAAGTGGCATCTTATACCCCCTTTTTGGTCCCCCATCTTTGTCCACTTACCCTAGGTTTATCTTGAAAGTTCATGGTGTGTTGAGTGAATCGACTGGTAAGGAAGGGAAAGCAGTTAACCATAAACTACCTTTTTTCTCACCATATATACTTCCAACATATACATGGATTGTGTCTGCATGTTGAAATGCTCATAGCGGTCTTGAACACTATTTCATATGGACACATTTATTTTAATATGGGGTAAACTAAATCAATGGGTGTGATGGTATGGACATGTATCTGCATTATACCTAGTTCGGGCTTTTGTGTCTTAACCTTCCTAAAAATTAAACAATCACATTTTTTCATTTTGGAATTTGATGGCTTAATTATGCCAATAAAATCGACCTAGCATGTTCAAAGATACATGTTCACAAACTAGTTCAACTGTTATGTTAACTATTTTAATTATAAGGAGTGTTTTTAGAGTACTAGCAACCAAATATGTTGTAATAAAGGTACATTCTACAATCTTTAAAATGATAACATATGTACCAATAACTGATTATTTTTTTTGTTTTTTAAATAATCATTTTTTATCTTTTGACTTGATGATCTCTACATGGAGTATTGTTAATACCCAAAAGTCAAGAAATATTTTTGAAGGTATCAACTAGGATAGGAAGACAACTGAAAAAATCATGAAAATCAAACATATAGTTTAAACTCTACAAATGTGCGAAATTAGAATGTGCAAATAGTAGTAATCTTCCCCTACCTAAAAATTACATAACTCTCTTCTAACACATGTACCCTCTTCTTAACACATGTATAAAAATTTGAGTCTGCATGTTATTGAAGTTTACCTCCTCTATGCTCTATTACTACCCAGACAAAAGAAATTGTTGTTTACATTTGAAATTCTCAAAATTTACTATACAATTTTTCCAAAGTGATCAAAATATGTTGCAAGTGTAAAGGGAAGTGAAGCATATTAGAAGTTGTTATAGCTAATTTCATGCACTTATAAATCGTATACAGTTCATTAATTTTAACAATTTTTTTATTTTTTTATTTTATAAATGACTTAACTGCTTATAGACATTGTTTTGGCTTCTGGATAGCATCCACATACACTCAATGTAATCTATTATACAAGAAAAGATAAAAAAAATTTGTCATATGTCAAAAAGAGGTCATATCAAAGCATCGCCTCCTACCTACTTAAAGATGCCTCAATAACAGTACACTTATACCCACCTTATAAAATTATCACTATGTATGCACAAATATCCCTATGATCCTAAGCTAATTAAAGTTTAAAAATTCTAACTACAAAAATACAAGTTTTTAATTATCTTTTTCCAGTTTCTTTAGATTTAATAATTTTAAAAAATTGGATAGATTTAAAATTTTATCCAAACGATGAAGAGAAGGTCTTAGATGTGTACGGCGTACTTTCTGCATTTTAGCTCTGAGTTTTCCATCTGTCATACCGCATTTACTGCGGGATTCATTAGGGTTAGGCTTTAGTATGGCCCCGGCCAACTTCGGCCCAATAGTTGATGCTGGTGCTCGAGTTGATGCTTCGGACTGCCATGACGCCTCCGCCGAACAAACGTCCCCACAAGTTCATCCCGAAGGTCTTCCACGAGGTAACCCTGATATTGTTCTCAATCTTCCGGAGTTTGATTCTGCTTGTGAATGGTTAGAAAAGCATACGCTGATTGGTTACTTTGTGGGTCGCACTCCTTCTGAAAGTATACTTAAGGATTGGGTCAACAAGAGCTGAACCCCTCATGGGATCCGTCTTGACGGTGTGCAAAACCTTACCAAAGGTTTTTTCCTTTTCAGGTTTGCTAACCCTTCTCAGATGGACGCAGTTTTTAACCGTGGTCCCTGGAATGTCCGGTCCTCCCTGCTAGTTTTTCAGAGGTGGTCTCGAGACTTTACTGTCTCTGACAAAAAAAAACTTAGGGTTCCTATTTGGGTTGAGTTCCCTGGTCTCCCTTTGCCATGCTGGCCGTTCATTGAGTCTATTGCTAAGACCCTAGGCAAAGTCATTGTCATGGAACATGACAAATTTTTCAATGCTCGTCCCCAGAAGCGGGTCTGTGTTGAGGTCGACCTTTCTAGGGACCTCAAGGATACTGTTGAAATTCAGATTGGTGCTCTCACCATCTCGTAGAAGGTGCTCTATTTGAATCTGCCCAACACCTGCTATCGGTGTCAGTCGGCAGAGCACAAGATCAAGGACTGCCCCCTGGTTACCCCTCGGGTGAAACCCGCGCCTAAAGACGCGCCGGCTAAAACCGCCGAGGCTGGAAAGAAAGAAGAATGGACTATCATTACGTGTAAAGGCCAGAATGCCTCAGGCCCTAAGATGCCACCAGCTTCTGAAGCTGTTGTGCCGTCTCCGGTTGCACTCATTGGTAATTCCTCACCAGGTGATGTGCCACCAGTGGCGCCTATTATGTCAAACCCTATTTCACAGGGGATGCGCTCGGCTGCAGTGCCACCTACTCCAGAAGTGGTGCCTGCGCCGCCAGCGGCTCTAGTGCTCTCTTCTAGGACTATGCGCCGGTCCCGCAGTCCTGATGGCCACACGATAGAACCGGATAAAAGGCGGTTGACCTCTGGAGAACTCCTCCCCAGTTTTGGTTCGGTTCTAGCTTATTTGCAGAATAGCTTCTCCTCTCTTGAGGACGAGGAAGCCATGCAGGAGTTTTTATGAATTTTTTGTCCTGGAACGTGCGAGGTTTAACTGACCTCCCCAGAAAGTACTATGTTCGTGATACTCACCGCAGACTTCAGTCTCTGGACGTGCTGTGTTTACAAGAAGTTAAAATTTCAAGATTTTTGCTTAACTCTTCCTGTCGTGTCATATGGCCGGAAGACATTGTTTTTTCTTCTCAGCATGAAGCTGGAAAAGGTGGAGTAATTACTTTTATGTCACCTCGCCTGCATTCTTGTGTTATTGCACATGGTTCTGACCCAAAGCAACGTGTTAGCTGGATTTTGCTTTCTTTGCACAATCATTCTTTTGGTATCATTAATGTTTATGCCCCCAATGATGCTCTTGAAAGATCTCAATTATGGTACTGGTTGGCAGACAACTTGCCTCCAGCTACTTGGGTTATGTGTGGGGACTTTAATATGGTTGAGCTGGCCACTGACAAGGAGGGCATTTTGCCTTTTCGCTGGGCAGCTGGGGAGAGAGAAGCCTGGTATCACATGCGCAATAAATTGGGGCTTTTTGATCCCAATGTTAACCGCCGTCAACAGGGTGGGGTCTGGCATACTTGGTCCAATTTTCGAGCAGGTTCTGATCGCATATTCAAGAGACTGGATCATGCTATGATAACGGCTCAATCTTTTTTCTCTTTTTCTGAAGATTGAGGCTTACCTGTCATTCCTCTGACAGATGTTACCTTGTCTAATCATTTCCCCATTTATTTTTCCATTACCTGGCAGTCCCGAGCCAGGAGAGCTACTCAGATGCAATTTTTTCTTAACATGTCTGTGCCAACGCACAAGTCCACTATGTCACACATTCTACAGATATGGAATCTTGAGCCTCGGCCCCACAGTGATACAAGCTGGATTCAATGGTGGAATGATGCCATCGCCCGCACTGTGAGATTTCTTCGTATTTATGACCATCAGCTAGCCTGCTACAGAAAGCATGCTTATGAAGCTAACACTAAGGCTCTGCGTAGCGCTTCTGAAGCGCTTACATTGAACCCTTTTGACATAGAGCTCCAGCTTAAGCTGGCCAAGCTTCACCATGAGAAATAAATTGCTGATGCCTATGCTACTCGTGGTGCTCAAATCAAAGCTCGCCTCCATTTGTTGGAGGTTGGCGACAAAGTTTCCAAGGAGTTTTTTCAGGCTCTCAAAGCTCGCCATACCAATGCTGGTATTCAAAAGATTAAGCAAGGACCTGACACTCTTACCGAGCTCCCGGCCATTCTTCAGGCCTTTGTTCAGCATTATGAGCAAGTCTTTGCTTCCCAGGGCAATTCTGCTGCTCGGGATGAAGCTCTAAGGGCTTGTATTGTTGTTACTCCAAACCGCCTTGCGGTTGAGCAACGTGCCTTCTGTGAGCAATTGCTTACCATATCAGACCTCAAGGAGGCAGTCTTCTCTATGGCTAATGATAAATCTCCAGGGTGCGATGGCTTCCCCTGTGAATTCTACAAACACCTCTGGGATACTGTGGGTCCTGATTTGCACAGAGTCTACCTGGAAGCTTTTCACAACAAAAGTTTAGGCAACATTATCAATAAAGGGAATATTAAATTCATACCTAAGTCTGGCGATCTGGAGGATATCTGCAATTGGAGGCCCATCACTTTGTTGAATGTCTCTTATAAGATTATTGCTAAAGCTTTAGCGCTCAAGATCAGACATCTCCTTCCCCTCATTGTGCGGCCTGAGCAAACTGGCTTTATTAAGTCCAGGTATATTCTTGATAACATCATAACGGTCTAGGAAGGGATGGAATGGGCTCGCTAGTCCAAATAGGCTGCTCTGTTCCTCAAAATTGACTTTGCTAAAGCCTATGATCGCATAGAATGGCCCTTGATTCTGGCTATGCTTCAAGCTCTGGGGTTTGGGCCGCGCTTCCTTCAATCTGTGGAAATGCTTTTTGGAGATGCTTCTGCTTGCATTACCATCAATGGGGCTTTTGATACTTTTGGGCTTTTTCGATCCATCCGGCAAGGTTGTCCTCTAGCTCCTACCTTGTATGTGCTTGCTGCCGAAGGCTTTGGGTATTTGCTTGCCAACTCTATTTCTGCTGGGTTGGTTCGGGGCATTTCCCTTCCTGGTTCTTCTTCCCAGTTGGTCAATGGCCACTTTGTCGATGACTCCTTTCTCACTCTCATTGAGGATGAGGAGAACATCTCCAATGCCTTGCAATGCTTGGACACCTTTTGTCAAGCCTCTGGATCGGCCATTCAATGGTGCAAAATGCTTTGTTTCAGACAATCCTTTCTTCCAGCTCCGCCCTGGCTTGCCTGCTTTGTAGCAAACCGCTCTCTCTTGTAGGTAAGTTCCAGATTTGTTCGAAAGTGCTGGCTGCCACTCATGTTTATTATTCTTCTTGTTGGGCTCCATCTAAGGCCTCTTATCTCAAGCTTGAGCGCCTGCTCAGGGATTTTCTTTGGGCTTCTGGTGCGGATGGTCATGGGTTTCATAGGGTTGCTTGGGAATACTGCTGCCTTCCCCGTGACTCTGGAGGCTTGGGCCTTCTCTCCACCCAGAAGCAAGGGCTTGCTCTTTGTGCGAAGTGGATTATTAGAGCTCTCTCTGGCGATGAGGCATGGAAAATTCTTGTCAGACATTGCATCTCCGCCGGGTTTCCGGTTCACCGGCCCGCCTGGAAAGGTCTTGGTCTCCAAACCTTGCTCACTATGAGAGAACCTGTTCAAATCTAGGGCACCTTCGTCATCAAGAGCATTTGGAAAACCTGGGAAGCTATAAAGCCCTGGCTTCGATGGGATGGTAATGCTTTTCGTAATGGGCTTTCTTTCAATCAGCAGAATCTTTGGTGGTCTCCTTTATTCTTCATACAGGGTATACCCTTGGCCAAAACTCAAGGGGCTAGTGCTCTGCATTTTTTTAAACGTGGCATTCAGACTCCCAAGGACCTTTTTTCCAGAGTCTCTATGGGGCTCCGATCTTGGGAGGATATGCAGGTGCAATTTCGGCTGGCAAGTTCTGATCGCCCGACTTTTGATCTTTTGGTTTCGGCCATTCCTACCAATCTACTCCACAAGATTGGCATTCAGGCTAATAGGCCATGGTGGAGGGATTGGAAATGGTATCCTGCCATGCCTTTCAGCAATTACAAGTCAAGGCTTGGGTATAGGTGGTTATCCCTGCATCTTCCAATGGTGGATATTCTAAACAAGAGATGGCATCTTCATTCGGCCACTTCCCACTGGAGCTCTCATTTCCATACTGTCTGGACCACCATTACAGAACCCAAGATGGCTCTCTTTGCTTGGTGTCTTTTGTTTCAGGGTCTCCCAGTTGGCCCTAGGCTCAAACATTTGGGAGTTCATGACCCTCGCTGTCCGTTTTGTGGTCATCCTGAGACCTTTCTTCACATTTTCTAGTTTTGTAGAAGAGCTCAACAGTATTAGCAGTGGATCCATGATTTTTTCAAACCTTTCCGGCCTGAGCCCTTCTCTTGGCATATGATTGTCTTAGGAGACTCTCCCAGACTCCCCTCCAAGTTTACCCAAATTTGGCATACTTTTAGGATGGAGATTTTGTTCAATCTTTGGAAAGATAGAAATGCTGTTATATTTTCCCATAGCTCTCTTGATACTAATGTTGCTATGTTTAACAAAGCTTGCATATGTAATAATGTTATGATGCAGATTCAAGTCCAAGCTAATAAAGTGGCTTTAGAGGTGGCTCACCTGCAGGAGCTGATCTCTCATTGGCGCAATGCTCCCTGTATAGTGGCTCGGGTGCCTCCGGATGCTATCTCTACTGAGGGTACGCCTCCTAGAGGCCACCGCCATGGGCGCAGCTCCTCTGTGCACCGCTCCCACATGCCACAATCCCAGGCCCCTTGCCAGCACTCTCCGAGAGGTGGCGGAGATGGTTGGCGGCACCGTTCGGCTTCTCCGCCTCCGCGGCAGTCTGGGTGGTCACATGCGCAGGCGCAGTCGGCCCCTTCTGGTGCTCCTCCTGGTTTCGATGCTCACTGTGGGCGAGATTGGCTTCCGGCCACCTCCTCCAAATTCCCCCGCTGGGCGCTTGCTATCTCCCCGCCCAGGGCGGAAGAAGAAAAAGAAAAAGAAAATACTGATGAAGCTGGTTGGGTGCTTCCGGATGAGCCTGCCAATCCCACTGATAAGTGGGGATCAGATGACAAAGATCCTCCGTCCTCTGCTCCTGCTCTTGCGGCCTGAGGGCCTTTTTAGTTTTTTTTGGTGAATAGTTCTTGCTGTTTCCGGCTCTACCATTTGAACACTGCGAGGTGATTTAATATATCCCCCGGCCTTTTTTTTGTGAATATGTATCTTTAATTTCTTTTAATTGAAAGGTCTCTATTCATCAGAAAAATAAAATTAAAAATAAAAATAAAAATTAAAAAAAATTGGATAAACAAAAAGTGAACCATAATTGAAACATTACCCATATTTGATGTTCTTCCCCTTGTTTATTTACTCACCCAAGACTTCTGTTGTTTTTAAAACCCTATTTTTTTGGTGGCATTTTTTTTTTGTTATGATTGCCAAATTTGTCCTTAAAAACCTTAAACAATTTTAATTTTTTTTAAGGAAGAATAAAAATATTTAATGTCTTTACTTCTAGTTCAAAGGAATAAGGCGACTACAAATCATTCCACTAAAATATCTCAATTAAATATCCGGGGCAAATAAAGTTGAGATTATTTGCGCTTCCTCTACCTTAAAAGAAGATTTTTGTATATGTTAGCCACTGTAAACAAATAAATTGAAATATGTCCAAAGATAAAGATACCAAGATAGAGCTGTAATCAGTAAGTATGTTCATATTGCGCAAATCACAAGATACAATTAGTGCATCCCAAAGACAGACATGAAAGTTGCTAATGCTACTTTGTACACAATATTCTCATCTTAGCATAACTTAATTCAGCTGTTCTGTTAACTGTGTATTGTAAACAGCGGATTCTGATGATTGTTCACCTGCTATATGCTCTATTACTGCGTCTAAATAAAATAAAACTAGCAATTGTATCTTGGTGTGCAATGGGTACGTCGTTTTAATTTTGGAAGAGGAAAAAATGCATTCATTTTTTTGGTGGCAATATTGTATCTAAAATTAATCATTTTGAATAGAAACATTGTATAAGTGTATTGTAATTTATTTATTTCTAAACTAAACATAAGTTTATTGTTAATTATAATTAATACTTTGTAAACAAAATATATTGTTTATACTATTTATCAATAAAAAATAGGTGCTTTAAAAAAAAAAAAAGAATCTAAAATCACATTATGTTGCACCATTTATAGACTTTGGAATATATTGTTTATACTATTTATCAATCAAAACTAGGTGTTTTAAAAAAAAAAAAATGTATCTGAAATCACATTATGTTGCACCATTTATAGACTCTGGATTGAACTGAATTTTACAAACAATACATGTATTAGTATTTATTTTTGTACATGATTAGTAGAGTCTGTATATCACAGTTCAAAATGGGAAGATTTTTTTTATTTGAAGTGCAAATATCATAAGCATTGCATAAACAAGAAGTATGCATTTAGTATTTTCTTTTTCTTTTTTTATGAAGTTCAAATGTTTAACTATGCATTGCCAATGGAGTTTACTGCAAACCGAGTAATTAACAGTTTTAAAGGATACATTAGGGTCAATGAGTTCTTCTGCCATGGGGTTCAAATCATTGAACCAGTAAAGGTGTTCGAGTGTGTGCTGAAGCACACCCCAGTTGCATGTGACAAGATCAATACTTGGGTAGAATTTACAAGTTGTTTGGGTCCATGTAGGTATTTGCTTCCTTACGAATGATATGTAAATCACAAGGTAAGTGTGGCAGTATGATTATTGGTGGAGAGAATAAATATAATCAAATTTAAAATGGTAAAACACGCATATTGATCACCCCAAGCTCTTTTGTTTAGAAAAAATTAAGCTCATTTAGGTCCTTGAATCAAAACGTATGTCTCTCAGAAGTTTACCTAAATTTGGGCTAAGGGAGATAGTAATTAAGAACAATGTAGGAAGTTGCCAAAAGTGATTGGGGAACTAATTTTGGCATATTGCAAAATAATTTGTGAGTTCGACTTCAAGGGCTTGGAAGAATGAATACGAATGAGAAAAAGTTTAAAGAAAGTTCATTAAAGACTTGGTAAAACGATGAAGTTATAGGTTGAAGACTTGTATTTGCAAGTGTTCATACCATGGATATGTTAACATGTTTTATTTTACAAATGTAATGCAATGCAAATTGTTGTTACAAGAGGTACTAGTCCTTGATTGAATATATTATAAGGCGTAACTATTCGTTTGAAGATAATAAGAATCATTTTCAGATTTTTTTTACATTACTATTGGTTTGGCGAAGTTGTGTTTCAAGGTGAGTATAATTCAATAAGCGGTATCAGAATGGAGGTTACCAATCATACAAGTAGATTGTAGAATGTGAGTGAATGTCTAATTCATCGTACAACTCATCCAACACAGAGCGAATGTCTAATTCATGTGCTGCTTTTCTCTATGAAGGAAATGTGCAAGTAAAAGAAGGCAAGGTGTTCGAAAATATATGGCCTGCAATTCTTAACCAAAATATTAATTCTAGGTTTCTAGGTTTTCTGGCCATATGTAATTGGAGTCACTGACAGTGTTGAGGTGGATTGCAGTCTCCAGCAGAAGAGAATGCACTAATATCAAAGTTTTTTGGCACTATGTGATTGAAGTTTCCAATGGTGTGTAGGTCGGTTTACAATCTCCAATGCAAGAGAAGGCACTAATATACAAGTCTTGGGGTATTCATTCCTCCATTCACCTAGTCTGTTCTATTGTTACTTTTCCCGTCCATGCGTCTGTTTGGGGCTTAGATATGTGAGTCTATTGCTGTAAAAAAAGAGAGACTTGGCACTTAGGGTTTGATTGCATGTTCAGAGGTGGGAATTATGGAAGAGCTGAGTGCATAGGCAGGTGGCATCTGCAAAGCAGTTCATGTGCCTAGTCTTTGCTGTCGCATTTTTACTTTTGATGGTTCATATGCTTTGCTAAGCATTCCTAATGCTATTGTTGATAGAGCTTTTACTTGCATAGGGAATGCCCCATCTCTCAGAAAGAAAAGTTGTCACCCTAAACGGTTTTAGGGAAATTAAAGGAGGTATTACTATTTGTTGGTGACGGTACTTATGATGGACAAGGAGTGGCTGGGTGGAAGAGTTTCGAACAAGAAGACACGGTAACTATCAATTAAACGCTTAAATGAATTGTGATCTAGCTGTAATTTTTTTGTAGAGTCTAGTCGAAGGTGTCATAATTTAAAGAGATATCCTCCGATTAAAATCAATAACATTTAGGATCTCCTATAAATTAGGATAGCAGAAAAGGTGGAAGAAAATTACTCAGCATTAGGCCCACGGTGGGTTGTAGAGATAAGTATTCTTCAATAAAAACATCAAGTTTCTTTTGGATTTTTTTATAATCAATAATCTTAAAAGATTTTGAGACAGAAATGTAAATTGAATCCTTTATCTGCGAACATGAATATTCCAATTTCCTGGTTTGGAGTACGTGTGTAATACCAAGGAAAAACTTAGCACGGTGTGGTTTATTTTTAGCTATTGATTATGTCACAAAATCTATGAAATGTTTGGCTTATTCCAAAAATGAAAATACAAGGAAAAAAGTTTTTGCGTTCTGTAACAATGAATATTTCAACAATGTTTCTCAACAACTACTTCTTCGAGTCCTTTAATTGGGCTAATTGTGCAATATTAATATCTGTATATCCTTATCCTAATAATTAATCATGGAGTTTTATGCAAAACCACATTACAAACAAAACACGCAGCTTTTTCTAAAATTTTGACATGTAAAACCCTCAAATTCAAAGAAAAATTACAAATTCTCCAAGTAATAATTTTCGGTTCGATGCAAATTGCATGAGAAAGGGCAGCTGATACCTGTAAGGATTGCATGGCATGGGCAAAATGAGCATCCATTACTACACAACCACCAACTTTGTTATTCTCTTTTTTCTTGTTTGCCTGTCAAGGGGTGAGGCGGTGATGGCCTCTTCGTGTGAACAAGATCGGTGTGAGGGAAAAATGGGGAGATGGTTGGTAGCTAATGGTGGTCCCTCCTCCTTTCGTTGCTAAAATGTGGAGGAAAACCATTCGTCCAAAAATGAACGACAAAGATTATCGCAATGGCAGTCATTGCCTATTCAACCAACTTCAACCATTAGATGAAAAAAATAGGTCGAGGCTTTCCAGAATGGAAACGCATACGATGTAAAAATTGTTGTTTACATTAACATAAACATTTCTTTTCTACAACTCACTTCACATTTTCATCAAGGGATCAAGATGTCTTACAGTAAAGAGTATCAGTTATGATCTATTATTGAAATATAACATATTAAATTTCGTAAATTAGTCATTACAAAATTATCTTCCAGCTAATAGTCCTTTTTTTATTTAATGTTAATAATTAAATTAGTTGTACAATTTTTATTTTATTTTTAAAGGAATTTATTTATTTACCGCCCAAAATTTTATATTTCAATAAAATGTCCCCTGCTTTTTCTGGACTTTTTTAATCGCTTCTAGCCTAATTGCCAAATTTTCACTTTAGCTTTGGGTTGATCTTTTAAGGCGAAGCTTATTAATTTAGCGTTTGTTCAGAAAATACATATAATTTTTTTTATTAAATTGGAATCAACTATCCTCATAATCATAAATGCAAAAAGTCAACAGCTCGTGCTCAACATTGCCAGTATTACCATCAAAATACACAGGTATTTAACGAGGAGACTATAAATGGCTAAACTGAAATTGTTTATGCTTCCTCTGCCTTCAAGAGAACACATTTTTATTGAAGTAGATAATGCTAGTACCAGTTTTTAAGCATGAGAGAACACCTACAAATAAATGACTTGAAATATATAAACAGATAAAGATACCAAATAGATAGGCAATGGCCAAAAATACTGTGACCATGTAGTATTACTGTTCACTTGCTATATGCTCTATTACTGCCCCCAAATAAAATAAAAAAATTGTTGATTACATTAACATAGACTGTTTCTTTTCTACAACTCACTTCACATTTTCATCAAGGGATCAACATGTCTTACAGTAAGAGTACCAGTTATGGTCTATGATTGAAATATAGCATATTAAATTTTGTAAAATAGTCATTACAAAATTATCTTTGAGCTAATAGTCCTTTTTTTATTTAAAGTTAAAGATTAAATTAGTTATACAATTTTTATTTTATTTTTAAGGGCATTTATTTATTTACCCAAAAAATTAATATTTCAAAAAATTAATATTACAAGGAAGTAGAGATAAGAAGAGGGCAAGGGTTTGAATAAAAAATATGAAGAAAAAAATATCCTCAAATAATGAATGAATTAAATGTACAATGGATCATCCTTATAAAGGAGATCAAAAGCCTTGAAAGGCAAATCCTAGTGCATGTAATAATTAGTTAAATTATTACAAGATTAATGCATGCAAGTTTATATTTAAAACAACTAGTGCATGAGTTTAAAACAACTCGTGCATGTGTTTAAATATAAACAACTAAAGCAAAAGAGTTGACATCTTAAGAAAGGAGTAAAGTTAATTAATAAAATTAATATTTTACTCTAACATTATTTCATGATGAAAAAGAAAGAAATATTTGTTTTAGTACACTTGTCTCTCTCTCTACTTTCCCTTATGTGGTTAAATGGATCAGAGGAATTTCTATCTTTAATTTATGTTAAATCTTAATGTACTATAAAAAGTGTTTTTAAAGGAATAATCATGTAAGGGAACTTGCTCTAGGACTTAAATACTTAGTTAACTTAAGTAAGTTGAAAAAAATTATACTTTTCTCTTATTTTTTTGTCTTGTCCTTTTGAATTCCCTGGTAGGGCACGACAAAAGCATTCATATTCAAATGTGTTTTTATTTGGTATTGTCTCTTATGATCAACAGTTGCAAAATAATTCCAACTTAAATAGTTGAATTTGATTATTTTATTTTATCTATTAGGGGAAAGATGCTAGAGTACTTTTTATAGCTATCTTCATGCACCCTAAACTCCTAAATCAACTTTTGAAGATTTTTTCCCTTTGTTTGCAACTTAAGAGCTCATCACAATTGTTTTGGCTTCTAGGTAGTTATGACGGAAATGAGAGGATTTAGTATGTGCACAAAGGTCAAAACATGGTCATTTCAAGATGGCATTTGATACATGGTTTATATTGTCTTGTTTAACCATCCACTTTGACCACCGCAAAATTTGCACAATTGATCCTATATTTTGTACAAATGACCAGTGCTTTATGGGTACCAATAAAATTGCCCAATTCCTCTAATTATTAATCATTTTGACAACTACTAGGTATACAAGTGGGAAGATGCTAGCCTAGTATATGATTTTTAATGGACTTTTAATTGACCATGTTCTAATTAGTAGTTGTGAACTTTTACTCCAGCTCCCCCTAATTTCCCAACTCTACAAATTTGATGTCGAATTAAACAAGAAACCTTTTGACAGAGACTCTTCATTCCTTTAAAAGACCTAAAAAAATGCAATCATGATTCCTCCAATTTATAGATCTTAGTGGTAGTAATCAAGCATAATTGTTAGAAAAGACCTTTTCCTCTAGGGGAAGCATAGCAGTAGTCATTATAGTTATCTTCACACACCCATGGAGCCTAAACTATACATTGGATTCTGACGATTTTCTATTTGTTGCCTTTGAATGTGACTTAGCTACTTAAAAAATATTTTTCATCTTTTGGGTATTAACAAAGCTCCTTGTAAAATTTGATAAACATTAAAGGGTCAAAGAATGGTCATTTCATAGTGTCGCTTGATACCTACTTAAAGATGACTCAATAATTGTGCACTCAAAATTGCCAGTACTTATGGACAAATGTCCTTAGTAGTTGTGCGCAAATATTTCAATAGTAGTGTAGAAATAGACCAATTATTAACCAAAAAACTAAAAAAGATCCACAATTGATATATGTAAAACTTATTAATAAACTTTGAATTATCATTCTTTTCTCCTTTAAAATAAATATTTGAAAAATTGAATGCATGAAAAATAGATAACTATTGATCTACTTTACTAGGATGTTCTTCCCCTAATTTCTCAAGTCTACAAACACCCTGTATAGTTTCACATTTGGTGCCCCAACAAACAAGATGCCCTTCGCTATGGGATTTTCCTTCTTTTAAAAGAGACCTAAAACACAATTTAATCCATTCAAGATTCTTTAGGTTTATCTTGAAAGTTCATGATGTGTTCAGTGAATCGACTGGTAAGGAAGGGAAATCAGTGAACCGTAAACTGCCTTTTTCCTCACCATATATACTTCCAACATATACATGGACTGTGTCTGCATGCTGAAATGCTCACAACGGTCTTGAACACCATTGCATATGGACACATTTATTTTAATATGGGATAAACTAAGTCAAATGGGTGTGATGGTATGGACATGTAGCTGCATTATACCCAGTTCATGCTTTTGTGTCTTAACCTTCCTAAAAATTAAACAATCACATTTTTTCGTTTTGGAATTCGATGGCTTAATTATGCCAATAAAATCGACCTAGCATGGTTCAGAGATACATGTTCACAAATTAGTTCAATTGTTATGTTAATTGTTTTGATTATAAGAGTAGCAGTAACCAAATATGTTGGTCTACAGTCTTAAAAATGATAACATGTGTATTAATAATTGATTATTTTTTTTGTTTTTTGATAATTATTTTTATCCTTGCATTTGATGATCTCTATATGAAATATTTTTAATACCTAAAAGTCAAGAAATATTTTTTAAGGTGTCAACTTTGATACGAAGACAACTGAAAAAATCTTGAAAATAGAACATATAGTTTAAGCTTTACAAATGTGTGAAGTTAGAATGTGCAAATAGTAGAAATTTTCCCCTACCTAAAAATTGCATAACTCTCTTCTAACACATGTACACTCTTGTTACCAATGTATAAAAATTTGAGCCTACCTGTTATTGAAGTTTATAACCTCCTCTATGCTCTGTTACTACCTAGACAAAATAAATTGCTGATTACATTTGAAATTCTCAAAATTCACTATACAATTTCCCCGAAGTGACCAAAATGTGTTGCAGGTGTAAAGGAAGTGAAGCATATTAGAAATTGTTATAGCTATTTTATACACTTATAAATTGTATACAGTTCATTAATTTCAACAATTTTTTTATTTTTTAATTTTATAAGTGACTTAACTGCTTACAGACATTGTTTTGGCTTCTGGATAGCATCTACATACACTCAATGTAATTTATTATACAAGTAAAGATCAAAAAATTGTGATATGTCAAAAAGAGGTCATATCAAAGCGCTACTTAAAGATGCTTCAATAAGAGTACACTACAACCCACCTCATAAAATTGTCACTACTTATGCACAAATATCTCAATAATCCTCAGCTAATTAAAGTTTAAAAATTCTACCTACAAAAATATAAATTTTTAATTATCTTTTTTCAGTTTCTTTAATTTAATAATTAAAAAAAGGATAAACAAAAAATGATTCATAATTTATTTATTTTTTGTTGGAGGTTTTGACATGCAAGAGAGCCCAGCCTCTTAGAGCCTTGAACTCAGCAAGACTTGATCCCTGGTTGGCTCATTGTGAACCATTCAACTTCACCAATAGACCAAGGGCCCATAATTGAAACATTACCCCATATTTAATGTTATCCCCTTGTTTATTTATTCACCCAAGACTTCTGTTGTTTTTAAAACCCTTTTTTGTGGTGGCATTTTTTTATTTTATTTTTCTATGATTGCCTAATTTATCTGTAAAAACCTTAAACAATTTGAATTTTTTTAGGAAGAAGACAAATATTTAATGTCTTTACTTCTAGTTCAAAGAAATAAGGCGACTACAAATCATTCCGCTAAAATATCTCAATTAAATATCCGGGGCAATTAAAGCTGAGATTATTTGCGCTTCCTCTACCTTAAAAGAAGATTTTTGTTGAAATATATGTTAGCCGCTGTAAACAAATAAATTGAAATATGTCCAAAGATAAAGATACCAAATAGAGCTGTAATCAGGAGTATGTTCATATTAGCGCAAATCACAAGATACAATTAGTGCAGCCCAAAGGCAAACATCAAAGTTGCTACTGCTACTTTGTACACAATATTCTCATCTTAGCACAACTTAATTCAGCTGTTCTGTTAACTGTGTATTGTAAACAGCGGATTCTGATGACTATTCACCTGCTATATCCTCTATTACTGCCCCCAAATAATATAAAAAAATTGCTGATTACATTAACATAGACTGTTTCTTTTCTACAACTCACTTCACATTTTCATCAAGGGATCAACATGTCTTACAGTAAGAGTACCAGTTATGGTCTATGATTGAAATATAGCATATTAAATTTTGTAAAATAGTCATTACAAAATTATCTTCGAGCTAAGAGTCCTTTTTTTATTTGGAAGTTAATAATTAAATTAGTTGTACAATTTTTAAAGGCATTTATTTATTTACCCAAAAAATTAATATTTCAAAAAAATCTCCCCTGCATTTTTTGGACTTTTTTAATCGCCTCTAATTGCCAAATTTTCCGTTGAGCTTTGGGTTGATCTTATAAGGAGAAGCTTATCAATTTAGCGTTTGTTCAGAGAATACAAATAATTTTTAAAAAAATTGGAATCAACTTTCCTCAGATTCATAGATGCAAAAAGTAAATAGCTGCTCAACATTGCAAAACAGAGACTATAAATAACTAAACTGAAATTGTTTGTGCTTTCTCTGCCTTCAAGAGAACACATTTTTATTGAAGTAGATAATGCTAGTACCAGTTTTTAAGCATGAGAGAACACCTGCAAATAAATGAATTGAAATATATACACAGATAAAGATACCAAATAGATAGGCAATGGCAGAACATACTGTGACCATCTAGTATATTGAAACATGCTCACAGATAGAGATACCAAATAGATATGCAATGGCCAAAAATCCTGTAACCAGGTAGTATATTGAAATATGTCCACAGATAAAGATACCAAACAGATCTGTAGTGGCAAGAATACCTGTAGATCTGTAACCAGGCAGTGTCTTCATATAACGCTTCCCGTAATATAAAACCAGTGCAGCCCAAAGGCAAAAACATCATAGTTGCTACCATGTACATAACAAGCAAACAGTTGGTTATGCAGACCAACCTGTTGCCCAGTTATTCTAAGTCGTTGATAATCAAACCCATATCATATAATATACCCTGTAGCAGTAAGAGCAGCATCTTAATTATGTGGGGGAGCCACAGGTACAGGCCCATGCCCAGTCCCACCCATTGGGCCAGTGAAAAAGTGATGATGAGCATATGAGCAGCAGTGTCCATGGCGCCTCTGTCTCATATGATGATGAGGAGGATGAGGAGGACCACCATGATGACGAGGAGGACCATCATGATGATGGAGTCCACAGCCAAGTGGTGCTTCAATATTCATAGGATGGAAATGGTGGCACCTGTGATTTTCCTTCGACTCTCCTCCATGCCTGTGCATATGATGTCTGTGTTTAATCTTGATATGCTCATGGTGTTTGTGCTTGATCTTGGGAGGCCCATGATGCCTGTGTTTGATCTTGAGATGGCATTTCAGCTTGTGCTTGTGATAGGGAGATGGACAGCCAGAAAAAGGAGGATGCCCACCAAGACAAATGGGCATTGCTGCAGCAGGGGCGGCACTAGAACCAGGGTCTGCAGATTGAATCCTACAGTTGTTGAGAGCGTTTGTAAGATCCCCTTCAATGTTGTGTCCACGTGGACTGCCAGCTGGACTTGGACTGGGGCTAGGACTGCCTCCTCCCATCTTTCAACCCTGTAGTTACTACCAATACAGAAATCAAGACTCCTCTTCTGGCTCCGATGCAGAGAGGATGAACTGTGAGTGGCAATTGAAGAGAGGTCCTCGTAATTTATAACCAGAACAGAGGGGGTTTACTTGACCGACAAGTTTCGTATGATGCTTGGGGACCAAGAAATAAGTAGGTAACTTCGTCCCCAAGTAAACCATGAAGCAATATTGAATGCTGAAATTGATTGCTGCCAAGGCAGTCAACTTCAATCACCTACAAACCATGTGGATGACATAGAACGTGAGACTTTGTAATAATTAACGTCGGTATCAGTTTTATTCATGACATCGTGTTTGAGATATTATAAAAATGCAATCTTCATCTTGTGAAAGCTGTCGCGCTTCCATTAAACTAAGCAATTTTGGAAAAAAAATCATTAAGTTAATGCAAACTGCGCCGCATCCATTAAAATAAGCAATTTAAAAAAAAAAAAAACGTTTATGGAGTTAATGCAAACTTGGGGGCTATGATTTAGAAATAACATACAGATATCTTATAAATTGTAGAAATCTACTCGTTCTTATAGAGCATGGTACGTTTATTAGATAAATTAAATTTTCACAGCTGACGAAACCGTAAATGCCTAAAAATGCAGAATGTAAGAGTTAAGGTCCCATAGATGGATGATATGTTTTCGAAAATCAACGGCAGAAAAAGATACAAAACGATTGATATAATTCTGACCGTTAGATTTTCCTTAAGCGGTTTCCCCGCCGATTTTCCAATTTTTACGTTCATTTCTGTGTTCTTCGACCATAATTCCCATAAAAAACTAAACACGATTCGTAAGTGTGGGAAAGAAGAACAACTTTCTAACTTGAAATCTGGATGATCTTTTTGATGTGTTATTTTTAACTCGATTTATGTCCTTTCCACTTTGCTCCGGTGCATCAACATTTCTGGATTAGATTGTATGTGTTTTTAGCATCAACATTTCGGATCACACTTTTTATTTTACTATTCTTGCACTCTCTATTCTTGATGATGGATCACGGAGTGTGATCCAAAACATTGATGCTAAAAACACACACAATCTAATCCAGAAATGCACACACATTTGAAATGGATTGTGGAAATTTGATATCTTTAATAAATATTTATTTACAAATAAGTGATGTTTTAGTTATATTGAAACATAACACTAATTAAATTAATTATTCAAAAAATCACAGATTTTGACTTTTATTATTTGTATTTATACTTTGATTTAGACAAAAATAATATTTCAGCATAAATTATTATTTCTAAATAATTTGAATATATAATAATAAAATATATTATATATAATTTTTTAATTTTAGCTTACTATCAAATAGATCAAGTTTATTTATTTAAAATAAACTTACATATAATATATATTTTATAATACAAGAATCCAATCTTTCTTTTCATTTTATTATATAATATATTTATTCTTTTATAATAATGGATATTACAAATTATTTAATAAAATGATCAATTAATAAATATATTAAAAATTATTTATTTTTTCCTATTGTATGCACGACTTTAGTTAATATAAACGTTAATGGTAGGATGAATGGTTGGGGCCAATAAATATTCCAAACGATAGTCATGGTTAAGGTTGTGGGGCTTCTCCATGAGTTACAACTGCTTTTAAGAGCGCAATAACTTTATTAACTAATGATATGAAAAATAACCATTGTCAATGGGCCCTTTCTCTATTGGTGAATTTGAATGGCTCCAAATGAGCCCACAATGGATCTAGTTTTAGGGAGTGCAAGGCTCCAACATCATAAGCAGTGAGGCCAAGATCGTGCCTTGGGAAAATTTGGCAAAGAGGTTCCATCTGATAGGCTCATGCTCTCGTACCTAAAATTACTTCATGAAGGCCCTTATTGGACTAGTGTGCTCTACCTCCATAAAAAGAAAAAGAGCAACAATTTATGTAACAAATTAATGGAGAGTTTTGTATGTGTAGAATGATAAAACAAACCCTACACAATGTAATCCTTGTGTGATATATATTATATTATAGAAATATAATATATTAAATTAATTATTTAATATATGAATTAAAATTCTATCATTAATATTATATAATATATTTATTGTAAAAATAACTATAATATAATATGATAAAAATCACCATCTTAATTATATTTTTATTAATAATAATCATAATATATAAGTTAATATTAAATTAACATGTATATTTTATATCATACACATAAAAAAGCATACTCTATATTATTATTATAAATTTATATATTATTAATTATAATAAATGACTATTAAATTATATAGTATATATATTTATATGATGTACATGATATATTATATTATATTTTTTATAATTATAAATGTCTAAGGTATATTATGGTCAAGAGCTTATTTTATGTTCAAAATTGTAGTTGGAAATAGGTCTTATGACTGATGCATTTGGACACATCAATTGTACACCTCAACTTCTCTTAACTGGTGTTGTTCAATTCAAACGTTACATAGGTTTTGTTTGGAATTGCAACAATATGAAAAAATATCCCTAGAACCCCATCAAGTCATGTCGATGTTATCAAATCCTGCTAAAAATGGCATGGGCCTTAATAATTTACACACATTGTAACGCCTTACACTTCAAAATGCAATAATGGACATAAACAACATTGACATATAAAGATTGACATTCATAGTTACTTCAACAGTTAATGAACCTACGCGTCTCTTCATACACCTATCTTCGCATTCAAAATTTATTCACACATGCAACATATCACATATGTTTCTCACTAAAAATAAGAAAAGGAGTTCTTGATGAACTTAAACATCATTTGTAACTCAACTATATTTGAAGATTTAAACAATTCAACTCTCCTTAATTTATTTCATCTATATTTTATGGAATTAAACATCATTTACTCAACTATTCCAATTCTTTCCTGTATTAGTACAAATTTAGCTACAAAACTAAGGTGGAAAAGAAAAAGTGGATGCACCTTGCATATGGGTTGGTGGGAGGAGGGACATTTAGTAAAGACGGAGTTTAAACCACATAACCAAAGCCTTCATTAGTAGATAGCAAGAAAGATATTTTACTACTAATTAAAATACAACAAATGATATGCTTATGTGCAAATTCTAAACAAAAGTCATTGAAATCATACCAAATAATGTATCTTAGCATCCCACACACTTTGTGGCATGCTGTGAAAAATGCCAATCAAAATTCTTAAAAAAGGGTAGGGCTTACAAGGAAAACTATTATATAACCTTGTTGAAGATTAATTATTTTTTAAATGAGATAAGCCAAATCATTCTCTTATGCTACTTCAACCAATTCACACTAAAACTAAGAAAAAAATTAAAATATATTTGGGGTTACGCACTATTACAGGAGCTCCAAACCCAATTTTTTGGAGCCTCCTTGATGAAAAATATTGAAGCTAGTTAAGATTTCTTTTAATTTTCACCCCCTTTTCTTGACATGTGGGTTGGTTTTTGCCAAAATGCCGAAGCATACAAACAATGTTGCTTGGACATGGCATATGGACTATTTGGTAGAATGTGGACAATCTTCCACATGCCAAAAAATGGCTCATATAAGCTTGGACAACTAATGTTTAATTATATGAGGCAAATACATTAGGATAGAAGAGTGGTAATTTCCTTTGGACAAAACTTGAGCATATGAAGTGACATATTGTTTGGAAACTAATTATTAATAATTGCTTTAAATAAAATTCCACCAAAATGAAATGCTAGGAATATATTGATAGCTAATGACAAGTGAAATGAATGATGAATTTTTGAACTCTTGAAAAGTTTGAAAAAAATTCACATTTTATTCTCCCTTTTCATATATCTTTGGTGTACCCATTGCACACTAAGGTGCAGTTGCTAGTTTACTAGTAGTTGGATGTTATATTTTGCATGCAACTTTGCTGATAGGTTTTTTTTCCTAGAGAGAAAGTAAAAGATAGGTATGGAAGGATACATATTTTTTTATCTTTGATTTGTTTGGGAAGGTTTTTCTATTGTATTGTAATGCGTCATATTTTGTAAAGTTTTGATTTGTGTTTAGTTATTGTAGTCCAAAATATTATGATTTGCAATCACTGAAAATATGTATTTTGTTTGAAATGTAAATGACATATTTTGATTATAGAATAAATTGGAAGGAATATTGTAGTCTTTGCATTGTTATCAATTTATATAGTTATAGTGTACTGGTAGATATGGTCATAATTAGCAAATAGGGCATATTATATTTCAATTTCATTGTTTGGAAGATATCATTTTCAATTTTCTTTAGTTTTTTTAATTTTGGATTATCTTTAATTATCCTTTTTTGAAATAATAATGTTGTCTTTGTTCAAGCAACATTGTTTGTATGGACTAATGAAGTATATAAATTCTTTTTTTTGTGGGAAAGTGAAAACTCTGAGCTATGAAGATCGCATTTGAACTGTTAGAAATTAAGTTTATAATCAAATTAAATCGAAGCCCATTTATCAAAATGTGACTATGAACTTGCTTCGTAGATCATATGCACGTTAAAAAATTGGAACATTGAAGTAAATTTTGGGAACACATCCACCCTTCTTAGAATTAACATTGATTAACATACATTAGAAACAACACAACGTGCTATGAACTTGCTTCCAAGACCACATGAACGCCAAAAAATAGGAACATTGATGTAAATTTTGAGAACTCCGCCCTCTCAGAATTAACACTAATTAAACATACATTTGACGTGTTGTGGAAAATATATCCTATTGATAAACATACAAATTTACAGCACATGTGTTTATTAGTAGATTTTGGCATCGTCTCTGAGGAGTAGAATAAATCTTGGAGCGCTCGTATCAAGTGATGTTCCTGTTAGTGATTTTTCTTGTACCCTTTGATTCTAAAAGAGAAAATGAGAACCAGACATGGGATGTTTGTCTAATTAACATGGATCTACTTCTTCCTGCAAATCGAAGGACAAGAAAAGACTAACGTTGACAAGGCCTACAAACCCTCTACACTTCGAGCTCCACACAATCAGGTGAGTGTACCTAAATCAAACACGAATCTAAATTTATGATAACTTCTCTTTGATATAACCTCTACTATGTAGACAAAGAAGGTGGATAGTTCTTAAAACTGTAAGAAATGGGAGTCAACACTCAACCAATCTTATGCAAGATCCATATTGCATAAGTGTTCTAAGGACTAGGAAATGGCATAGGTGACAAGGATAAATCCTTCTTCTCTTCAAGTTCAAGACTCAGGCAAGCTAACCTAGGATTCAATCTTCAAAGAATCACTAAACTGCATTGTATTCTACAAATACAAATTGAAAACATTACATGTCCTTCAATAGAAAGTAAATGTTCATTGATTTTCAAATTTGATGGTGAAAGATGCAAGGAAAAGTAGTGACAAGTGCCTCATCAATTGGGCAACATAGTCTAATAAAAGTAAATCCCCAGAAATCCCACAACTCCAAACACATAAAACCCAAATGAAGTGCCTTACAATTCATTCTCTCACTCCTCTACCCAGACATCAAATTCACAAGCAATGTTAAATTCTCAGAATTTGTGCCAAAGAATTACTCCCTCCTTGAAAGAAACTAAGAACACAAACTCACAGTCACCTTGTAACTAGTGTATCAAAGTGCCTTACAAATCAATACACAAGAATTTAATGCAATACATATGAAGACATCACCAATAAAAGATTGGGATTCCATTGTTCTTCATTAAAAATCTCTAGTTCAATACAATTAAGAAACTATGAAAACCTCAAAAAATAAGAACTCAAAAGCCAAATTACTGCCTCTGCAGTGTTAACTTCACCATCCTTTACAACAATGAAGAATATCAGAGATATAGGAAAAATGAAACCATCTCCAACCAATTGACAGCTGTCAATTCTTTGCACAAAATATCTCTAACTTCTCCTCCAAATTTGATCTTCTCCAACTTCCCACCATGTCTGCAATCATTCCTAACGGATTTGATTCCATTACTCTTAGGCAATGATTTGATTATGTTCTGTGAAAAAACCTCTGTGAATGCTTCTCAGAAATTGCATAATAAAAACATTTCATTAAACTATAGAGAATACTATGTAAATTATTTAAATCTGCCTTTCACTTTTATTTCCTGCACTTTTCTCTTATTTCTACGCTTTTTACCCAGAATGCACTAGATTTTGCCATGTGTCATCTCTCTTGTCCTGTAACCTGCCTTGGAACAAATAAATCTAATTTGGAATTTGTCATATCAGGCTCACTATAACAAACCCTGCAGAAAAATCGTTAATCATTTCAAATTATGGTCGCAACGGCTAACTGATCAAATTTAAAACATGGCTGTCAATCATAATCTTTTCCCGGCACATCGGGCAATCCTTATAAATCGACAATAGTCAACTGAACTTTTGAAAATTATCTAGCCACATCACCTTTTACTGGCAACCAATAAAAAATGAGCACATCAACACACCTGGCACTAGACCCACTTTGACCTTGGCAAGCACCCTAACTCTAAGTTATCTAATGAATTGGTGACTAAAGACATTCGCTAGGTCACGCAACAATTATCTTAACCATGGTTTGATCAGGAGATCTAGTGACAAAGGTATTCATGTGATCACTGCATCTTTTCATTAACTGTGTTTTCATTAAGCAATCATGCACCAGCCCTTGATCCTTCCATCATTCTACGGTCCTCATTGATTCACCAAATATTTATCTTAACTCATCCTTCTCCTGGCGATCTAGCGACTGAAGGAATCACATGATCACTAAACCTTTTACTTAATCTGGGTTTGGTCTGGAAATCATGTGAACAAAGTATTCACGTAATCACTTGAATTTCACTTAACTCATGGCTTTATTATGAGATCAAGCAACCACCATCTGATCATGGAATGCATCAACGATCATTGCTCAATTTTCAAACCTCCATCTTAACTCAACTCTATCAGGAGAACACCTGACCAAAGGCATTCTCTGAATCTCAATGAAAACAAAATAACCATGGTTACCTCTCGAGAATAAGCAACTGAAGACTTCACTTAATCTCGTAACCCTTTACTTAACTCAATAATCATCTAGCAATCCAGCGATTGAAAGCTCCTTCCAACCTGAGAACTTTAACTTGACCACAGTCTTTATTTGGAGAATCAGCGACAACTGCATTCTCATGTTCTCTAGATGATTTTACTAACCCTAGTTATGTCACGAGATTCAGTGAACACCTTAATCTCTTATTCGCTAGATAAAATCCTTAACCTCAGTTCTATCTCGAGATTACACGTTGACCATTGATCTTCATTAATATCCACAACTATTGCTGAATCACTGAATGTTTTAAAACTCAATCAATTTATCATGAGACTCGGTGATATCCTTCAATCACTTATACATTGAATGGAAAGAACCAATATTTTATCACTTTTTACTTTCTCACTGGATCGTTGGATAAAAAGTCTCTAAGTTCCAACTTCATGAGATTAAGTGAACATTATGTTTGCTAAGTCATTGAATACCTTGTCTTAACTAGTCAACCGATATCTAGAGAATACGCAACTGAAGAAAACCTTACCCTTTGATAAACCTTATCACTGAATCACTAGACATTTTTCATTTAACCGCTAGGATCTAGCAAGTAAGCGAACAAACTATTCTCTTGATCGTTGAACACTTTCAAGCTAACCACCAAAATCAAGTGAATAAGAGATAACCATTGTCATTGAATCACTGAAAGAAAGACTAACCACCAATCAAACTTGATGTTAAATTTGACTTAACATGGGCCCATCTGGAGATCACGCGATTGAAGAATCTCATCATTTCTGAATAACTATCTTAACTAGGGTTATCTCTAGAGAACATGCGAATGCTTTGATCATTGAATCACTAGATTCTTTTCATAACTCTGGTTCCATCTCGAGAACATGTGCCAGCCGTTGATCCACATTGCCATCAACGGTCCTTGTGTAATCATTGAATATTTCCTTCCTTGACTGTTTCATTACGAGAACACGCAACAACTGTTGATCACAATCAACATCGTCGATTCTCACCTATTCGTTGAATGTTAAGTGCCTTAGCCATTTCATTTGGAGATTCAGCGACTGAAGGAAACAAGACCGCTCGCTGGATCACTAGATTTTTAGCCACTAACCACCAAGAGCTAGAGACTTGGAGAACGCCTTAGTTGCTCGTTCGTTGGATGAACATTGACTGCCCAGACCTGGAGAACACGCGAACAAAGAAAAGAAAAGGCATGTGCAAAAATAAGGACTTAAGTGGCCCTAAAAAGGTAATGAAGAAATAGATTTGGCTAGGGTTTTTTGTGGACTTAGACAAATTTTGAAAACCCTTATTCATGGAATAGACCTATTTCTTAGACCTTCAAGCAGTAATATCTCACTAGTTTTTGCATTTAAGCACATGTGATCTTAACTGAAGCTTGTACACACCTTAAACTATCCCTAACTAAGTTCACAAGCCACAAAACACCATAAATGTTCTTTTCTTATTAAAACTATGTTGCATTAGGACATGGCAACTTTCTTAGGGTTTTGCAGGAATATACCATTTTCATTGGATTTTTGGCAATGACGGGAAAATGGGCTAACAGTTCCTTTTAAATTTTAGAATCTATGTCATTTTTTTATAATGCTTCATGTTTCAATGAATTTTTATGTTGTCCATGTTAACACGTCACAAAAATTGGCTCCTTTGTTGATTTTTGAATTTTTATGTCATCCTTGATAACGCTTCACAAAAATTGGTTGAATGAATTTATTTTTCATCTTTGTTAACACCTCGTTGTAAATGGCTCAATAATTTTGAATTAACCAAAAATGGTTCAATTTTTTTGAATTAATAGAGTTCTAAGTTATTTCCTACCTCTTATCAACTCTATTATTTTGTGTAGTTCTTTACTTTTACCTTTATGTCAAATGACTTATTCTTATTAGGCCTATTTTTAGAATTGCATGATGAATTGGCATGAGAATGTTTTTTTGTATATACCATGATGAATTGTAATGAGAATGATTTTTTGTGGCATAAATCATGCGAAAAAAATTGGTAGTGATAGAAAGTTGGTGGTATGTAATATCAAGTCTAAGAGAATAGAAATGGAGGTTGAAACACCTTAAAACCAAGATTATTATTATTATCAATACAACTATCATTATTATATAGAGTATGAAAAATTTATGTATATACAGTAAGAGTTAAATAATTATCAATTCTAATCACACATTAAAATTAAGTGTGAGTATTATTATATCTAACATGGTCTACAACTAGGAATTTTTTCACCTCTAAGAAGGATATCCTTATGGATCTTAAAGAGATTCAAGATATTATTCAAATAGATGGGTATAATACGGTGTCCAAAGAAACTAAAAATGAGATGCTTGTGAAATATCATGATATTATAACTAAAGAAGAGACTTTATGGAAACAGAGATCTAGAAATGTTTGGCTAAAAGAAGGAGAAAGGAACACCAAATAATGTTTTATGTCTACTCTAAAACACAAAGCAGCCAACAGAATTTATAAAATAATTAACAATAATGGGCTCATGGAGGAGGAGGATTCTATTAGGTTAGAGGCTAAAAATTTCTTCTCTAATTTGTTGGAAAAAGACCAATATCTGGATATGGAAGCTCAAAGGGATCTTTTGGAGTGCATTTCGGGTATTTTGAAAAAGGATCAGAATGATTTTTTTATGGCTATCCCTTCTAATGAGGAAATTAAGGTTGTTAATTCTTTTGAAGGGATTAAAGTGCCTAGACCAGATGGTTTCCCATTGTTTTTCTTCCAAAAGTATTGGGCTATTATTGAAAAGGACATTACTAGTACAATTAAAGAGTTTTTTGGATCAAAGAAAATCTTGAAGGAGATTAATGGGACGTTTCTGGTGCTTATTCACAAAAGGCTTGGAGATGATACCATGGATCAATTTAGACCTATTACCCTATGCAATTCTATCTACAAGATCATATCAAAGGTGCTTACTTGTAGAATTCTTTCTTTGTTGTCCTTAATCATTTCTCCGTAGTAGAATGGCTTTGTGCCTGAGAGACAGATTTTAGATTCTATCATCAATGTTCATGAAAAAATTCATTCTCTTGTGATGGCTAAGAAGGAGCATTTTATCTTGAAGTTGGATCTATCTAAACCTTATGAAAAAATGGATTGGGATTTTCTTCAAAAGGTTCTTTTTACTTTTGATTTAAACATGAAATGTGTTAAGCTTATTTTGCAATTGGTTTCTTCTTCTACCTTCTTTGTTTTGGTTAATGGCTCCCCTACACCTTTCTTCAAATCTTCTAGGGGATTAAGACAAGGTGATCCACTCTTCCAATGATTTTTTTTATAATGGTTGAATATTTTGGAAGATACATAGGTAGGCTTGTTGAAATAAGGGAGATTAAAGGTCTGAAACCTTCATCAGCAAATCAAATTTGTTCTCATCTGCAATTTTTTCATGATTCGGTGGTTATGGGAGAAGCTTCGGTGAAGGAATATAGAAATCTTAAAAGAGATCTGAATAGTTATGAGAAAGCTTCAGGACAGTTTATCAACTAGACTAAGAGTTATATCTATTTTGTTAACATGCGTGAAAGAAGACAGATAAAGATTAGCAAAATCCTAGGATGTCAGATTGGTAGTATGACTGCTACCTATTTGGGTCATCCTCTTTGTCAGGATCCTTCAAAGTCCTTTTGGAGATCCCTGATTGATAAATACTATAAGAAGTTGGATGGATGGAAGGGGTCTTTGTTGAGCCAAGCTGGTAAAATTCAATTATTGAAATCTACTTTACAAAGCATACCTCTTTATGCTATGATTTTTTTTAAGATTCTGGTTAAATTTGATGAGGCTATTGAAAGAATTCAAAGGAACTTCCTTTGGACTGGAGTGGAAAAAAGAAAAGGTTGTTTTTAATTGCTTGGGATAAAATTTGTAAACCCCACAATAAAGGTGGTATGGGGTTAAGGAGAGTGAGGAATATGAATGAATTTATATTGGCTAAGAAAATTTGGAGAGCTTATAACATGAAGGGATAATGGATTAATATTTGGGAGAATAAATAGTTGAGAGACTACTCTAATTTACAGAATTTCCTTATGGATGATTTTCTCTGTAGAGGATCTAACATTTGGAATAATGTTTCTAAAACCAAAGATCTCATCAGTAAGGGAGTCAAATGGAAGATTGGTAATGGAATTTCCATCAAGTTATGGGAAGATGTTTGGCTTTTAGACCACCCTCTTCAGGATAATTTTGATTGGAATTCTTTTATGGACCAATGTAAGATTTTAGTTTGAGTTAAAGTTGTTGATTATTCAGAGAATAATAATTGGAAGGACCTCTCCTTTATTGATCCTTCTCTAAGGCAGTTAAACAAAATTTGAATTCCTTGGTGAAGGTAGGGGAGGATGATCAACTCATATGGAAAGTGACTTCTGATGGTAATTTTTTTGTGGCTTCCTTATACAATCAGAATTTTTCTAATATGGAAACTCCCAATTGAGCGAAAGCTTGGATTAAAGATCTTACCCCCAAAATAAGCATATTCCTCTAGACTATGCTCCAAAAATAACTTACTATAAACAATTTAAAAACTAGAGGAATTTGTTTACCTAACATTTTTTATCTTTGTATGCAGGAGGAAGAGACTGTTAATCATATTTTTGTGCATTGTTCCTTTGTTGATAAACTCTAGACCAAATTCATTGAACTCTTTAACTTGGATTGGGTCTTTCCTTTAGATATTCAAAAAAAAATCTTATCTTGGGTTTGTCCTTCTAAGAATTGCTCGGTTAAAACCTTATGGAATATTTCCTTACCCCACTTATTTGGGGTCCTTGGAAGGAGAGAAATGACAGAGTGTTTAGAAATCAATCTTCTTCCTATCAAGTGGTTTTTGAGAAAATAAAAAGAGCTATAATGGAGAATTCGATTACTATAGGAAAAATTGACATTGCTAAGGACCAATGCGATTTAAAAGTTTTTGAGAATTGGAAAATTAAAGGTAGAATAAATTTTAGTAATCAGATCAATTTGAGGAATGAAGCTAGATGGGATTTCCCACCTAATGGGTGGATGAAAATAAATTTTGATGGGGTCTCGAAAGGAAACCTGGGAATTGCTGGATGTGGGGTGGTGTTAAGAGATTAGTATGGGATATGTAAAGTCATTAGAGCTATTCCTATTGGGAATCAATCTAACCATGTGGTAGAATCTATTGCTGCTTACCAAGGTATCCTTCTTGCTAAAGATTATGGGTGTAATAAAGTTTGGGTTGAGGGGGATTCAATTAATATTATAAACCGCTTTAATAATAAGAATCCCACTACATGGTCTATTTATAATGCTATCAAGGTAGAAAAAAATATTCCCAATACTTTTGATTTGTGCATTATCACCCATACTTTCAGGGAAATTAACACAATTGTTGACTAAGCGGACAATAAGGCTTGTGGCATGGATGACATCATCACTTGGTGTGGGGAGGACAATCTTCCACATGAGGTGAGGTCTTGGCTGGAGTTGGATTGTAGCTAGAGTAAACAAAGAGGATTTAATAGCATAAATAATGATTAATAAAACTGTTAATTCCTCATTGAATCATGATGGCAATGGTAGAGCTCATTTTATAAAGAGTACTAAACATGTGATGTCACATAGATTATGGGTATTTTTAGACATAAAAAGAAAGAAACCAATCAATTACAGTTGTGTTATTCATGGATATAGAAATACTCAGGGCTAGGGAAAAGTTGTGGAGAGAACAATGGGAGGAAATAAGAAAATGGTTGAACCTGCTTCTTGCAAGGAGTGGATGCAGAATGCGCAGGTGTGGATTATTTTTAAAAAGGGTGGTATGGATGTGTTCATGGAGTGTCTTTGTGGTAGTAACCCATCAATAACTAGTTATTTTATCGATAATTAGAAGAATGGTAATATTAAAATGGGGAACTAGATGGTGTAAATTGATAAGGATATTATTACGGAAGCTACGGGTTTGTTGCGGGAAGGTTGTAAGTTCTACAGAGACAGGATAATTTCTAATAGGGCTTCGGCCAAATTCTCAGAGATGGAGGAAGAAAGACCGCAGCTTGTCAAAGGTGATAAACCTTACCATGACACTAAGCATATTAGTAGGCCTTGGAGGTCTATGCTTTTTTCTATTATTAGCTATGTTACACTAGATGGTAGGTTTAGTAGAGATTATGGGTACCATTTTGTAATACTAAATCATTTCTGACATGAGGATAAAATTACCTTATCCTATTATATTTACTGTTCTTTTAATCATACTATGAAAGAGTTGCAAAAGGACCCATAGGGGGATCATGTTTTTCACCAGGGTCTTATGGTTCTAGTGTTTGATCTCCTAAAGAGAAAAAAAATGGAGAAACCCTTCCTTAAGGGTAAAGGTAATGGTGATGAGGAATCTAATGAGGATGATAGTGAGTATAAATTAGATTATGAGACTGAGGAAGCCCCGTATGAGTCTTCTAAGGGGACTAGCAGGAGGAATGTTAAACCTAAAATGAAGGGAGGGTTTGTGAAAAAAGGTAAAAAGAGTAGAAAGACCATAGAAAATTCCACTACAAAGAAAGATACTGAAGATGAGGATTTCTCCATTGAAGATCGTACTGCTAAGAGAAAAATGAGGAAGAACTCTTGGAGAAAGGGGAAAAACTAGGTAAAAGGGGTTAGGAAAGATAAATGTCTAGTTAGAAAGAGGATTTTCATATCTTCTAATGAAGATAAGGATACAGTTGTGGGTACTACTACTAGGAGAAATAAGAAAAAGAAGGGAAAGCATCTAATGGAAGAGAAGATCCCTGATAGGGATACTATGGAGGAGAAAGATGACTTTGTGGGTTTGTAGGATAATTTTGATCAGGATAACAAGGGAGGTATAAATGAAGGTGTTAATATTGATGTTGGGATAAATGTTGGTACGGATTATCTGGAAAAGGGTAATAGAAAAGAGTTCATTAACAAAGAGAAAATGTTGCATGTTTGTCCTATTCAGAAAGATAAGAACAACATTTTGGAATTTATTCAAACTATAGGGAATTTATTGGAGGATATGACTAAAATAATAAAGGAGCTACAGGAGAAAGATAAAATGATCAAGTGTATGGAGAAGGTCAACATTGGTGATAAATCCCTCTATGTTTGTATTGATGAACTATAGAAATCCATTGGAAATGTTGAAGCTATGGGGGCTACAGTGGATAGGTTGGAGAAAAAAATCAAGGACAAATAAAACTACTATAAAAACTTAGAAAAGAGGATGAATAGTGTTAGTGTTTAAAATTGCAGATGATCAAAACTAAACAGTAAATCTTTGTTTCATAACTCTAGCAGTCCCAATAGATGCATCAACAATAGTAAACACTAAGGTATTAAGGATTTATAATCCTTCTTCTCTTTGAGCTTTAAGCTGCAAGTGGGTATTACCTTTTAAGATTAAATTCTTCAAATATCACAATAGTCACCTATATACTTGATACAGATCTAATCATATAACTCTCTCACAACTTTAAAGTAAATCATTTTTTTAATTGATTGATGGTAAAAATAATGTAATCAAGTTATGACCAGTGCCAAATCCTAGGGCATCAAAGTCAGCAAATGCACATCTACAGAAAATCTCTCAATTCAAATAAACCCAAACCCTAGATAAAATGCCTTGCAAATTATCTTCTTATGCATATATTATATCATCAAATTCATACATAAAAATGAAATCTCAAAGATCTCACTCAAAATTTACCCCTCCCTTGAAAGGAGCTCAAGATTCAACCCCACTATCTACCTTGTAGAAAGATGTATCTAAAATGCCTTGCAAATTTAAACACACAAAGAAATCAAAATCACACATGAAGACAACAAAAGATATACATGGAACTTCAATTTATTTTATTGATAAACTTCTTGTATCAGTACATTCAGAAAATTGGATTCTTGAGAATCAAAAACACTCAATCAATAAACTCCTATTACAATCAGTATTTCACCACCCTTTGGTGTGAATTAGAACTTGCTATATATAGAAAAACCATCTTGGGATCCTTGAGAAAAGGATGCAACGAGCTTTGGATGGTTTTGATAGTGACTTGCACTAGATTACAAAAAAGTTAAATTGTAACAGAAAAAGAGAGAAAAGGGTGCCAGAAGTTGTTTCTTCAATTGTTTGAGTTTCGCTTTAAGTTGCACCTTTGTCTGCCAGTATTCAGAGCAACTGATAAAGTTCTTATGTGAATGATGACCACCATTTGGCTAACCTACATCATTCCTTTTATGATAGTTATTCTCCATGTGCTCATAGATCAGGGGCATTGCTGGAACTCAATCCTTTTCTATGTCCTCAATGTCAACTATTGTAGGCTTGTTCCTTTTGGGCTTTGTAAGAGTATCCCGTGTATCTACCTGTTCTTTAGTTGGCCACTAAAATTCTTGAATGCTCTGGAGCTATTTTTTTTCTCTTTCCCACCTAGCATCAGTAATCAGCTTGACATCTATGACAAATTTGGTGAATTCCACCTTGGCTTTTAGAGCTTCATCCAAAATAGTATTGAATCTATCAATATCTAACTCATTATTTTCATTAATGAATGCCTCTTGCTTAGGCAGTAACGAATCAAAATCTGATTTCCATTTATCTAACCCCTTTATTGTGCCATCCTCATTTTTTATTGGGGGAATAAACCTATTGAACTCTGGGCCAAACATTATTATCCTTGCCTCAATTTGAATTTCTTTTCCTTTAAAAAATGGCAAGGTAGCTCCAATTCGATCAATCTCTTCACCAACTTGTAGAACAATATTAGGAATATCTAGTCTAAGGGATTGCATAGTTGCCAACCTCTCAAAAAGTGATGCCCTTACTGACCAAGTTGCATGATAAGTACTTAATATAGAACAAAATTAGTTACTTCAATTAGTAACTCTGGCAACTTATTATAAGCAGTGTATCCTACATCTTCTTTCTCCTTCAAAACTTCAAGTCTATATGCTGCAAAATTTTCAATAAGGCATCCAATGCCACTTTATTCTGATCTACACTGGTATGTTCCTCAGAAACCTCTTTTTCTTCTGCACTCTGATTTTCTAACTGTGGGGGTTGTTCAGGTGGTTGAGGGGTAACCACAAGCATATTGATTATTTGTAGGGTGAGATCCTCCACAATCTTTTCCAATTCCTTTTCCTTGATGATGTGCACCTCTCTATCCTTCATAAGTGCAATATAATCATCAAATAAGTTCTTAAACTTATCTGAGATTTGCTTTGTTTTGTCTTCATTCAATCTTGCAAAGTGGGTAAGCACCTGTGATATTTCAAGATCTCCTGTGTTGTGGATTGACCACATAACCTTATCACCATCCATCTTCTCTTGTACATTTAGAAAAGAAGGCTTCTGGTCCTTGGGATAGAGGCTCCACATAGCCAATGCTTGATTCTTAGGGCTATACCCAAATCCTTTTATTATCTCCCCTACTTGGGTTTTTGAAGATAGAGTTATATCTTCCTACCTCCTTATCTGGTCTATAATGAAAGTTGAGGTTAGATCCCACCTAGGTACAAGCAACATGTTGCTAGCCTTTACTAATTTTCTAGCATCCTCTAGAGTAATAGTCTCTAATTTAGGGTCATATTATTTTAATGCTTAGATGGCCTCATCAGGCACCTGGCCCTCCTCTATAATTTGTACACTTGAAGAAACCTATTGTTGCTTATGCCATTCTAGAAAATTCTTGAATTCATATGTCTTTATGAATTCATCATCCTTTAAGAAATCCTCCTACTGGAGCAATCTTTCATCTTGGCATAAAGCCAAGGGCAACTCAACTTCTTCAACTATCTCTTTCTATTTTCTTTTCTCTTCCCTAATCTTCTTCCTCAATTTATGATCATAGGCTCTATTTCCTATAATTAAAGCTCCTACTCTATCCTTTTTCTTTTCTATAGCTCTTTCTTGTGAAGGCTCTCTAATTTGCAATTTTTGCCTCTTGAGAGGAGGCTCACTAGTATCATGAGAGCTTGGAAGCTCTGTCAAATCCATAATTACATTTTCCTCTCATCCTTGCTCAATAGGAGGTGGTTCTATGAAAGGAAGGCTATGTATTGAATAACCATCACTATCCTCTTCACACTCTGATTCAAAATGCTTCTCCTTCTCCCTTTCTTTATCATCAATTTGGTCCTCAAGTGAATTGACCAATGTATTAAAATTTTCCATCATTTGATCTAGCCTCTGTAAATATGGCATTGTGGGGTAAAAGCCTCCAAAGGGAATTCCCTTTTTCTTTAGCCTTTTCTCAAATGACAACAATTATTGGAGTTGTTCTGCTCTCCTCTGTACTTCATCCTCCTCCATGATATTTCTAACAATGTCTTCCTCTGGACACTACTCATGTTTGTTGCTTATAGGAATGGTAGGAGTATAGAATTTCCTAGCAGTAACAATGAAATCCTCTATATCTAAATACCTATATACGACAACATTCATCTTATATTGGCCCAACTAATCATTTAACTTACTGAATGCATTCTTCCCAATTGTAAATTTGCATACCCTGAAGTGCCTAGGGGTAAAGGTACCCTTCCTATGGGGGGCCAAGTGCTCCTTATCAGTTAACATAAGCTGCCAGATGATCTCTAAGAATGTAATTCTTGGTGGCACAAAGAATGGTAGAACATGAGGTGGCTGGGGGCACCCATAGACTCTGATTATTGTAAAGGTTTTCTCCTAATAAAAATCTCCCCAGTTATGATTTTTAGTCCACTTATCAACAAATTGACAAGGCCTTAGTAATTGCAAAGCTTTAACTGGTAGCCTGGAAATATTTAGTCCTAAGCTAAGAAAAATTGGTTCTACAATCCAGTTCCAGAAAGCACAAAAGTCACACTCCATGGAAGTAAAGCTCCATGCCCTTATCCAAAACTGAACTAGATTAGGTTGACCATTCCACATCATTTGAGGCTTGAGGTACTCCAAGTCCATAATATTGTAGTTGTAATATAAAATGAGATGCATTAATAGTGAGTAATGCATAAATCTAGGAGAAGGCTCCCTCTTCCTAATAGCTTCAAGTGCTTCATGTATTTTATTTATTACATATCCTATGTAATCATATCCTTTTCTCACATGAAGACTTTTTGAATCTAATACCAACATTAAGATATCAGATGAAATTCTTTCTACTCCACCATCCACTCCCAACACTCTGCTCAATCCATATGCAATGTACTTAATATAGAAACTCAAATCCTTGCATAAATATGGAGCAGCCCCTGCTACTGGAGCAATGTAGTTTATGTTGGCTCTTAGGACATGACTCTGTATTTCCCTAGCAACTAGGGTTGATTCCCTAATGTATCTATTCACTTGGGCCTGCAAAATGATCTCTGTGGCTATTGGAATGCGAATGCCGAAAGCCTTCATAAATGAATTCCTATCTAATGTGACCAGAGCTGAGCCATCTCCTTTCCTTATTGTTTTTGACAAAGGGTCATATCTATCGCCCAACCCAATGAGAAAATCTACATCTAGAAAAACATCAGGTACTATCAACCTAGCCAACCCAGAGGTCCAAGGGTTTGAAATGAGCACTGGACTGTCAACATTCTTATAAAAATATCTAAATAGACACATTTCAAACACATCACCTATCTTCGCATCTCTACAGAATCCTAAATCATCAGCAAAAACTTCATCACCAACCTTTTTGTTTTGCGAGGACCCAAGCAGCAAAGTGAGAAATTCATCTAAGTAACTTTCCTTCACTTTTTCTTTGGCTCCCTTACTAGTAGAAGCTCCACTGGTTGTTGGCTAACTCATCTTGACTGTAGATAAAAATTCTGAACTCACTGAACTCTTTAATCACTGAAAAACTCAAGAATTCTCATAATTCTTCAGCTCTGGCTCTCTGAATGCTTGGTAAATTTAGAATGAGTGATAGTTAACTATATTTATTCTAAAGAATTGATTGCATTAAACCGTTCGAGACTCAAGATCTATAATTCATGTCAATTCTACCATTACTTGGCACGTTTTGAACTTCAATTCACTAGCCATGAGCCAAGAAAGTGACAAGTAATCAAAATTTGATTTCTGGTGACCTAGTGACTACAGCCAGTCTCCCAATTGCTACATGATTTTAATCTTTTCAAAATTATCTCAAGACCTGGCGATTGAAGGCAAAAATCATGGTCGCTAAATAATTTTGCTCTTTATGACTTTGTTCGGAGACTTAGAGACTACCATCGATCTTTAATCTAATGGCTCTCAATACTTTCTCATATTTCAATGCTTTCCTTCCATGATCTAGTGACTATAGTCATAATCACAGTCTTTGAATGATTTAGCCTTTTTTGATTCAGTCTCGCGATCTAGTGACCCCTTGAAACTTTAATTTTTCATTCTAAGACCTAGCGACTATAGTCTATCTCCCAGTTGCTGCAAAATTAATCACTTGTTAATTTTATCCTGAAGCCTAGAGACAACTATCTTTCCCAAGTCTTATTACCTTTTCTCTTTATTTGAAGACTTAGCGACTACATTGAGTCTCTTAATCGCTGGAACTTGTCAAATTTTCAAAATTCTTCTCGAGACTACCCAACTTTACTTATGTGGAGACCTGGCTACTGAAGAGAAATCTCTTAATCGCTAGAACTCTTAGTAAATCCTGACTTCTTCTTGCGACTTCACGACCACCATTAGATCTTAATCTAATGATAGTCACCTAATCTCATGAACTTTATTCTAACTTTGACTTTCTAAAGAGACCTGGAGACTGGACCAATCTAGAGATCTGGCAACTAAATGATAATAGCTTTGATTTATTGTATTTGGAGATTCAATGACTATAGTCTATCTCATAGTCACTGAAAGATTTATTATTTCTTTATTTTATCTTGGCGACCAATTAGGGACGAACACGTCACCAAATCTGACAATCAGATCCATATTATTTTTCACTTTTTTACCTCGGAAAACACTTAACCCTTAGTCATCTAGTGATTGTGTGATTGAAGTCACCTCCCAGTCACTTAATACTTTCCTTAACCTTGGTTAAATTTAGAGACCACGCAAAATCCTTTATTCACCAAGTCACCAGATAATTCACTTAACCTTAGTTAGATTATGAGATTAAGCACTAGTCGTTGATCTTTCCTTCATCCTATAGTCCTCGCTGAGTCACTAGATACTTTGTGACTTAACTGCTACATTACGAGATCATGAGATAACCATGTCGCTGGATCACTAAATGTTTGAAACATAACTACCATAATCAGGAGAATACATGACTACTGCAATTGTTGGGTCACTAGATAAATAAACTAACCTCCTAAGAACCTAGAGACATGGTGACTAAAGGAAAATACACCGCTATATTTCATTTGGAGACTCAGCGACTATAGTTAGTCTCATAATCGCTGAATATTTTATCACTTCATCATTTTATTGAGAGATCACCTGACTAAAGGTATTTTTGATCTGGAGACTGGGCGACTATAGTCACTCTAAAACATTTAAACAGTATAGTCACTAGATCTCATAATTCTCCATGGGGCACTTCGCTGAGTCACTTGAAGAAAAGGAATATTCTCAACACTTAAATAGATCACGTGACAAAGGGTTTCGGGGAATCGCCAGACTAAAAGGAATATGATGAAATCATTAGGAGACTGAGTGACTAACCGGGAAATGCAAAGCGTGCATGCTTAAAGGCCTTTTTAAGTGATTTGAAAAAGGTAACAATAAAATAGAACCCAATTAGGCTTTTCAAGGGTTTTTTGGATCTCTGAGCATAAATACGATCTAGCACTTAGGGGTTTTCACCATTATGACCATATTTCAAGCTCTAGAAAAGGAAAAATTGCTGGAGATTTATCATAAAAATAGGGAAAACTTTCAGAGAAGCAAAACTTCAAAATGCTACCTTGAAAAACTAAAAATACTACCAACAAATAGAATTGAGGAGACTATAAAGAAGATTGGGGTTCAGAGTAACAATGCCTTGAAAGCTAATGTGGAATAGTTTAAAGTTCTGATGAAAAATTTGGAGTAGCTAAAAGGTAAAGATGATAGGGAGAAGGAGGCCAATAAGGATTTGGATATGGTTGGCCTTGGAAAGAGGACCCGTGCGAGGATGAGGAAGGTTGCTAACCAGGAGGACACTAGTCTGGAAGAGATCAAGAAAAAATTTGGTAACATGGATCTTATGGTGAACCAGATTGAGGAAACCATGAAAAGTGTTAGTTGATCCTTTGTTGTTTGGTTGATGTACTTTTTTTTTGTATTTTTCCTTATTTTGTATCCGCTAGTTGTTTTTTCCCTTTTGTGTTTATGTCTTCTTTCTTTTTTGTTGGTGATGTTTCACAGTAGTCTCTAGAAAATATATTGCTCTATCTTCTGAATTTTGTACAAGGTTTTGGGTTCCTTTCAAAACCTATTTTTACTTAATCAAAACATGATCTACAACTAATTAATATTATAATGTACGTATTCACTACTCATATACTTTGATAATTAAAATGAAATTATATACAAACACATATTATCATCAATAATAAAGTGTGATACATTAGGCATTATAATATTTACATGCAATGTTTAAAATTAATCAATTCATCACATAGTCATTAAGAAATAGAATGTGAATAAGGTTATAAGTCAATAAAAAATATAATTTGATTAAGGTTATAACACAATTGAGCCTTTGGGCATACTCTAACAATTTAAATAATCATTCAATAAAGAAATCTTAAATTAATTGCAAATAGTGTAGCCAATCAGTTATCATCATATAAAAGTCTATATATGTTGTAGCAAAAAATATAACTATTTATTTATCTTTTCAACCATCATGATAAAACAAGGTTGAGGCCATTATAAAATATGCATAGAATATTCTGTAATATAAATTGAAAATTATGACTCATGTTTAGTGGATAGACATTTGAGAGATTGGAAGCGAGCTAAAATTAAACATATAAAACTAATAGTTAACATAGGAAATTCAAACCCTACTAAAAGTATAACAACTTAATATGGCTAATCATGTTAAAGTTTGTGTGAAATTTTATTGTACAAAACACAAATGAATCAAAAGAAAAATATTGATTTGGGCAGTGTAGGTGACTGAAATTGAGATATTGGTGACCACTGCAGTACTATGTATGGTTTTTATTTTGGTAGTGCAAACAATAACTTGAAGAACAAAGGAGCATTGAAAATCAATAATTAGAATTCAATAAATTAAAGTTACATTGAATGGAGAGAGCGAAATTCAAGTTGAAGTCAAAAGTGTGGCAATTGACCTTATTTTTTTCTGTAAACTTATGGTGCGTTGAAAATGAGGAAGAGTGGGAGATGGAACCAACAATAATGCAAATGTCTAAGTTAGTAGCCTGAGTGGATGTGTAGAAATAGGAATGTATAGGAGGAAAATAGAGTTGAAGTAGATTTATTAAATCTAGTGTATTTGGTGTGTACATATATATGTTAGTTAGTGGAGTTGTTATACATAATACCTAGAGAAATTAGAACACCTATAAAAATAATGTATTTGAGGGAGTCAATAATAGTTGACAACCTATAGAGATGTGAATTGAAGCTTTCCTCTTTCCTTTATTTGAAGGTGGATCATCAAGTGAATTTGAAATGGGTTTTGGGACATGCACTGCAGCTAATACATCCATTCTTCCAAGCCATGATCTCATAACTTTGACTCTTGGAGATTTTCTACTACTAATAATTCATTAAAAAAATGTTGACGTGTTTAAAAGAAGGAAATCCATAAGAGTCAAAGATTGATCTAGTGGCATAGAGAAAATGGATATGTAAGTAATATATTATTGTGTATCCATAGTATGAATGATTGGTTGTTTGGTGTTGATCAAGAATTGAAAGCACATGAAAAATATTTCCATTTTCTATCTTTGATGGCATGCAAACAATCAAAAGGAAGTATAAGAAATTAGTTTGGAATACCATGTTGATATATTTGAATAGAAATTATTGTTAAAAACCTTCAATAAATAATGGACAAGATATGTATGGATGTATAGTTTCTTCACCTAGTTTTAACCATATCCCAAGAGAACACCAAAAAGATGAATAAAGAACTTTGAAGAGGACCCATATTCATTACACCGCCAATTACAAATGAGTGTAGTATTTCCTACATTGAATGTAAAAATTATGGTTTATGCCTTACTTGAACATTTAAATTTTTGTTGCTTTGCTACATGATAGTTCCATCTCCTTTTCATAATTAAGTTGTCTTTGGAAAAATGAAAACAAGAACAAAAGACAAATATGTACAGGAAAAGTGCATTTGATACACAGGGTCTTCACTAAAGAAGCAATACAATATCACATGTGCTCATATTGGGGTGTTTAAAATGGGCAAAAAAGGGGGCAATATATTTCCTAAATAGTATTATTAGAGATTTCTACTTCATAATACTCAAATTTAAAGATACTTTATCAATAATGCTTTCTCAAGGGATGATCTCATTAATTCTTAGGTGAAAATGAATTAGAGAGGATGCCTTTATATAGGGGTCTCAAGGTATTTCATATTTAAGGTTGGCTTCTAATAGTCATATCAAAATATCGAGATCAAATAACAAATGGAAAGAATTGACACTCTAATACATTTGATTTTGGGCCTCTTTTCATAGGGATTATGGTGCTAGGTGCCCTAGTACACTAGGACTATGGCACTAGTTTCCCTAATCCATCCAAAAAAGGAGAAAATATGGATTATTGTAGAGTGGAAGGTCTCAAGACATATGATTTGGTCACCTCATGATCCTATGTCAATAGTTTGATTGTGACAAGGCCAAAAAGAGGATTGAAATGAGCTATGAGAGGGAACACTAAAACAAGGACCCAAAAAGGAGTGTGAAATTGTTAAGGGTTACAATTAATGACACTATACCATTAAAATTAAATCAAGTTGTATGGATGTCCATCTCTTACCATCATTTTCTTTCTATTACCCCACAATGTTAGTAGTAATTTAATAGGTCCCAATATCTTGTTCCTATGATATATTAACGACTATATTTCATTTTTTTTATTAGGGAAAAAATAGGTTTTGAATGGGCCCTGAAACCCTTTACAATTATATTTTGAGGGGGATCTATAACCCCACTGAACTAAGGGATTTTGAAAAGCTCCCCAAACCTTAACATTGGGTTTTAACATGGCTCCCAAAACCATCATTACATACTGACTCAAAATATTGATCATCAAAAATCCAATTGAAGCTATGAGGTTTTGAAAGGATCCCCAAATGACCATGGGTTTTGACTTGGCTCCCGTGGTTTTAAAATGGCTCCCAAAACCATAGTGGAGTTTTGAAAGGCTCCCCAAACCTTCACAGATAGAAAAATCCAACCAAGATTCACCTCCTTAACTACCACACTCCTCTCCACCTCAATAAAAGAGGAACCCACCTCCATAGGGGTAGACAAGAGAAACAAAACTAGCTAGAACATGACCATCTAATTAAATCCCATTTCCAAGAATCCAGCAATAGGGAAAACCCACATAGAGCACCACACCCCCTCTCTCAAATATAAAAACTCCCCCTTTATAGAAGCCACCTCCACCTCAATAGGAGTATTGAAAGAGGAAGTGACAAAATGAGGCAAACCAACAAAGTAGCAACGCTTAGAAACCCCACCTCTAAAAGGGGCCTCATGGAATCTAAACTAGAGAACATAAAGAAGATCCCAAAAAACAATAAAAATAAATAGAACTGGGATTTAACAAAGGCCAAGACTGACCCAGAAAAGAAAAAAATCCCAGCCAAAAACCAGTGAAGGAGAGCATTGGCCCTTGAAAAATATTAGCAACTAGCTCACCATGAAAGAGAAAAGGGCCAACAAAGAAAACCCCACCCACAAGCACCTTCCCTCCACCAAGACAAATAGAATCCACAGGATAGGGGAACACCAAAGAAAGAACAAGGCAAACAATGATAACACCCTCTTAACTAGCACCCTCCTCATCACCTCTAGGGACCCAAAAAGACCTAGGTAATGCACATCTCCCTTTCCTTCTCAAAGACAAAAATTTGAAACAACAACCGATTCATCTTGAACCATTCCAATCCATATGAAGGCCTCTACCACAAGAAAACAAAACCCTTGCAAAGCAAGAAACCCCCAACAGACAAAGAAAAAATGGAGCACAAAAAACCAAGACTCTAGAGACCTCAGTGGAAGACAAAACATAGGAGACCAAAAAACACACAGTGCCAAAAGAACCTCACCAAAAAAAATAGATCAAAGAAGGAAATGACTGTCCAAATACAAGAAGAAACCCAAGCCTGTGACACCTCAAAAAGGCTCATCTCCAAATAAAATCTAAATCCACCCCATCGCAGAGACCCCAACATGGCCTAGAAGAGTCAAAACTTTGACCAAACAAATATATAGGGGAAGCCATGAAAAGGGGCCCATTGAACCCTAACAACAACCTTCAAATATGGAAACTACCACTACTCCACATAAACACAAGAATCCATAGGGATAAATCCACCCTTGACAAACTTAGCGACCACCAAAGGGGACGAAACCATCCTGCATGCATCCAAAAGTCATCACTTCCTCAAGGGACCTCCGACCGAAAATAGCTCCACCAAATGTAGCCCCAAGAACTATCACATCCAAGGAAGGTAAGCAATTAGAACCCATTATTATCTCCATCTACATCCTTTTCCTCATTTGAATCACCTAAATCTACCTCAAAAAAACTTACTCTTCTCCTGCCTCTTTACTCCATTCAAAATCACACACTTTTCCAAACACGTGTAAGTTAACTCTTAAATATATTTCATTGTTAGTCCCTTATTCAATAGAAATAATCATAAATATTTTTAAGAAAGACTTTAAAGGAGACGACCTAAGGGGCTAGATCCGTGGGCTCATCCAAGATGTAACAAGATTAGTAGACTTGAAGTTCATTTAGTTTCACTTTCATTTTACAATAAAATTCCCTAAAATACAATCAATAATAAATAAAGGAATAAAGAGTCATATTTTGGATTTTTCAATTTTCAATATGCTAATCTATAATAAAAATATGTTTGCATCTGAATAGTCATAACCTCATCTTACTAAGCTAACTTTCACAATTCAAACCATTCTAGAAAGATGGAAGAACAAATATAAAAACCTAGAAACATGTCTCAAAAACACTCAACCAACTAAGAGCAGCTTTTTTATGCTTAACCCACCAAAATCCTATACACATTTGGTTGTTGGAATTAACCTGGAATAGGAAAACGGGAATAGGAAAATTGGCATAAGTTAATTCCAATTTTGGTCCAAAATGAGAATTAATCATCATTGGAATTAACTTATGCCAATTTTCCTATTCCCATTTTCCTATTCCAGGTTAATTCCAGCAACCAATGGGTGTTGATCATATGGAAATGGGAGTATATTGAAATACACATAAATCTCAAGTCATTTAACCAATTCTAGGGAAAATATCTTTGAGAAATGGGAGGGACAGGATCATAAAATCTAAAATGTGCTTTGCAAAAATGTCTAACACGTGTGCAATTTTCTTTATGTGCCAGCCCACTAGTTTTATTAAAAACAATCGAAAAAATGGAAGACCTCGGTAATTTCAAGTTTGAATAAGGGTTCTCTATTTTATTGTAAAGGGAGATTCAATGAGAACCAAAAGTCCTCCCAATCTCTCTCTAAGAATTTAATCGATACATTAATTAAGTTCATAAAAATATAAGAGAATGTCATTTAAAATTTCTAGAAGCAATATGAATTTAAATATGGGTAATGTTACTGGATAATGGAAAATTTAATTTTCAAAATCCTAAACTTCTTTTAGAAAATTTGATAGGTATTTTTTCACGAGTGTGATAAAAAAATAATGCTCACACAAGGTACGATTAATATGACATGCCAACTATATTAGAATTGCAAGGAACAATGAAAAGCTCCAATTGTATATACACTTCCAATATGCTATGACTTGTGATTAAATAGTAATGAGTACATGACATAGGGAATTACTTTAGTCTAAAGAAAAACTTACAACCTAGGAAGAATGCATGTTAGGTTTTAACTATTCTATCATGTAACATATGTTAAACCTATGTTATGCTTGAATGCACATCATAAAGTATGGAATACATATTACAATACACATACGCTTTTAATTAAAAAAATGTATGTGTACACAAGTAATTAGTTTTAGCATTGTAGATGTTACTATTCATATTTATGGGGGAAAAAGGTAATGTTGTATTTCATGGATGTGTTTTAGATGTTAACGGAAACTCCATGGTGTGGTTGGATGTAATATTCCAAGTAAAATTATTTTTTTATCTCTATAAATTATAATAATACACAAAAGAGAAAAAAAAAATTGAACCCTCATTACATCACTTTAAAAAATGTCTTGAAATACCCATAGATTTATCAAATTCTATACAAACTATGCAATCAATTTAGGTAATTTTGCACTAAACAAAGTTAGAAACATCTTTTATTTTGAAGACATTTTTTATACATAAAACATTTTTTGATTAAATTCACTAGCCTAACAAAGGGGCTAACCCTTACATAATCACATCCTGAAGGAGTATAACAAATCAACAGATTTTATAGGAGAGTCCATCAATGGCTTAGTAACAACAAACTAACAATAAATGTGTTGGAAAAAACAAAATACAAATATAACCAGCACACTAGCATAAAGGCTAGTGGCCCTCCTCGAGCATGGATGGGTAGCTCACTTGCCACTTGTGGATAAGAATGTGAGTTTGAAGAAATATTTTTCATGTATCATCGGAAAATTATCTAGGGGTATTGCCCCTAGGATCCTCTCCACAAAGGGAGGTAGCTAATGAAACTCCATTTGGGCAAATGTCAACACAATGATCAAAGTGCTAAGAAAGTTGTGCATTGTCAGATGGATAATGGAGTAAAGATGGATATTGGAGAAAAGTAGGAGCAATATGCGAAGAAGGGTCCTCACCAGTAGGAGAAGGTGTGGTATTCTCATAGTTTACAATAGGAGCATCACCAGCTTTACAACAAGAGCTTCATCCTCATCGGCATCTCGTGACTCTTTGTCAGAGGAAGAATCAAAAGATAAGACAATCAAATGTTCTTTGTTGACATATTTCCACCAAGTAGCCATGCCTTTATGTCGTAGGAGAGAACAATTAGTTGTCAAGTGACCAGTAGAGAAACATTGATGACATTGAAATGGAATACCCTCATAATCCATCGCTTGACTCCATGTTCCATCCCCCGCCATAAGAACCACATCACCATGGAGAGATGTGGAGATATCAATGTGCACCAAAACATGTACAAAGGTAGAAAGACCCATAGAAGTCATAATCTCATCGACCTTTATGAAACAACTGATAGAGTTGTCAATGGCCTCAAAATAAGAGCTCTCCCAAAAGTGAAGGGGAAGATTGGGGAGTTGATTCCACACTAGACACACACTAAGTGGCTCAATAAGAGGATTAAAGGAAATTGTCCAAGGTTTTTCCAAGAGAGAGTGATTCCCCCAAACCCATAGCTTTCTAAGCACCAAATATTTCTTTAGAAGAAATCAAATGAGCAATAAAAAACCCCTTAGTGCCAGGGAAAAGTTTAATATTACTAGGAACCAAGGGTCTCTATGAATCCATCACCCAACAATGTAGATCTCAAAGAGAAGACCAAAAACTAGTGAATATGCAAACCAACCCATAGCATTGGTAGTACTCCACATTTTATACCACATCTGGACCACACACCACCATAGGGGATGTCTTGGCACAAGGAATAGGTCAATATTTCTCCTTAAAAGGTGTACATTTGGCAACATGAGAAAAAATTCATCCACCAATAGTATTAATCCCAATGGTGGAGAATCATCCACAACACCCAATCTAGGAATCCTCGATGTGGGAAGAGAAAAACCAATGATCTGTAAACTAAGGGAAGCCATAGAGATCCCAACCTCCATCATAGCACCTATGTTCACCACATTAGCATCCACCACAGGAAGAGTAACAGGTTTCAGGAAAATGGTAGTTTTTTCTTGAACAAAGGGGGCCATTGGTGTAAGAGCAGAGGTTATTGGTGTAGCCATTGGAGCCTTGCCCATGCATGCAAACTTCATTTTGAATATTTTAAGAAAACATGTTGCTACAATTTAGTGAATATAACAATAATAGCAACAACAATAAATTGGTAAATAAGACTATGAAAAGCTACATAGCGATAACATTGAAATTGCTCTAACTACAAGATGAAGATATGAGACGCTCAAAAATAATATTTTTTTAATGAATAATTAAAAATCACTCTGACATATAACCATTAAAAGATCCGCAAATAGAATTGCATGAGAATGAATCTCCGAACAAAAATCTCATAAAAAATATAAGTTTGCACAACATTATCGACACTCTTTTGGCCCTCTAAATAATTATTTTTTACAAATCCAAAAGTTAATATGGAAAGATAAATAAATAGCAAAATATATATCTACACCACTTACAACAATAAACAACACAACAACAAATTTTGAAAAAAAAACCACACAGAAATACTAAAATCTATGAACCAACACTCCAACTAAGATTGCGTTGAATAAATTTTTGATGTAACCTCTTAATAAAATCATCCTCCTATACCAAAGGGGTTTCATATATTGATACCTAAAACCGATGGGTTTTCATCTATCAATCATCAATCTTCATTTTTTTCGTCCACAAAATTAGAGGTTTTGTCCTTTAATATCTACAACCAATAGATTTTCATCCACTAATTATCAATCTTTAATAGTTTTTTGTCTCATAAAATCATTTGTTGAACATGTATCTAGAAAAATTTTGACGAAATTTTGATAAGATGAAAAAATACACCTAGAATGTGAAAGTAAATAAAGAACCAAATATCCAAACAACCTTCTCTTAAAAAAACAAATAAAATTACAAATTATTTTTATTAATTTCCCTTGCAAAATAGACCCACATAAAGAATTGTGATAACGATAGCTTAATTCCCAACTACAAATAGGTAGTACCTCCCTCCTATAAGTTTTCTTAAAATCAGCTATAAAAAGTTGGCACATAATCTTAAATGAATTAATTGTCTCATGAGGAATCCAACATCCCATTTTGCATTATAAGAATAATAATAATAATAAAATAATATAATATATGCAATATTTAATTGATCTTCATCACTCTTGCAACATGATTTATCATGAACATTAAACATTAAAATAAATTATATCTAAATCTACTTCTTTATGCCTAGAAAATGTTGAACTAAGCAGTTTGATCATGTTAAATTAAATTAGTTAAAAATGAGACGTGAAATTAGAACTCTTCCCACTCTTGTTTCCATAAAGTTGTGATCATTTTCATATGTTATTGTTGATTGATATTTGTTCTCTTGCATTGCATGGTGAAATTTGATATTACATGGAAGGAATGTTTAAGTGAAATAAGGTTTAAGTTTTTTTATCAAAAAATAATGAGATTCTTTATTGTATCATGTCAATGTTTAGTTATGATGTATGGAAAGTTAAATTGTAAATGGTATTTTAATAATATGTTGAATAGACTTTTTAAATATAGAAATTGAAGCAATTTGTAGTTGATTTTTGTAATGTAAATATTGTTGTCTTAAATTCAATATTCTTGGATCCTATTATTTGGACTTAGAACTGGCAGGGTGGTCCTACAATAGTGTGTTCCACTTTTTGGCCAACTTTGACATGGAGATCAACATTCTGAGAAAAAACTTCACTTTCGAACACCTTTTGCCACAAAACTATTAGGAATTTGAAGATGATGTAAACTAGAGTCTTCTAGAATTTTCTTTCTAGTTTCTAAATATTTTTATTTTTTAAAAATTAAATTCATTTTTCCTTCTCTTTCGAAAAGTGGTTTTCATGAAAAATTGTGTTTTTAAGGAGTTACTGTCACTTGGATCAGCATAACTTTTTTTAAAATATGATAACGATGTAATTCTTTCGAGATTATATTTTTAACTTCAATATCTAAAGGATGCAATTGGTTTTATTCATTTTGGGTCAATATTTCATAGTTTATTAAATTTCTAAAGTGACAGTAACTGTAATTTAGACATAAGGTCACTTGGATCGCTCTAACTTGATCTGTGTATATCGAAATTCATTTTTTATTTTTTTCATAGAAAGGTAACACAAATACTCTTTTCCTACATATTTTTCATAAAAAATAATTTGTAATTTACTATTTTTCCCAAAGTCTTGAAGAGAGGTTGTTGAATGACCAAACAACCTATGTTTAGTTAAAGTAATATTTAAAAGTAATAATGAACTCAATATGTATTAAAATTATATTCATTATAAATCTTGTTCTGAATAGCATCATTTGATATCGTATGTTTGAAAAACCCATCTTTTTTGGTCCTTGTACCAGGCCTTGAAAGACCATTTTTTTGTAGTTCACTTTTTTTATGAGGGTAAAATTTCAATTTAGGGGTCTTTGCGTGAAGCCACCTAGGGGGCTTCAATGCAAAGGGTCTTCGCGCAAAGACCCCAAAGTGAAAAGTACGCCGAAGAAACACCTCGCTAGAATTTTCCCCGAGCTACTTCGAGCGGAGTTAGTTGGCTAGTTATGAATTTGTTTTGTAAAAAAATTTAGAATGGTATAAAACTAAAACATTTTCTTTCTATTTTCTACCGAATTGCAATAAATTAATTTACTTTTTCTATTATTGATCAATTTTTACAAAGGCATTTTTTGGAGGAGGATTGCTATTTCTAGTTTTTTCGAAGGCATAATTTTGGAGAGGAGAAATATTCGATCAAAGTATTTTTTGAAGAAGAGAATTCTTAATAGCGATCGTGTGGAAGGCATTTTTTGGAGAGAAGAAATGGGGAACAAGAAGGGAAGACAAAGTAGATCTACTAGAAAAAAGGTCACTCAGTACTGAACAAAGAAATCATGAAGTTGCATTGACATATTATCATAAAACTAAAGAAGGTGAAAGACAAGCTGAAGTAGGAGGGTCAAGTCAAGTCGAATAATTTCACATTGAAGAAGGGTCGGGATCACTCCCAACGATAGCTCAAGCAATTGATGTTGGAGAAGGGTCAAGATCACGTGCTCCTACTGGTATGGATGAACTTTTAAATTTAGCTCAAACTGTAAAGAGAAAAATTAATTATAGAAACTTAGATCATTTACTTACAATGGATGTGGAGAATTTGAGATCACTTGCTAATGTTCAACCCTTAAGTCTTGCTAAGAAGAGATCAATGAATATGATAGCAAGAAAAATATTGGCTAAATTTGATAATTTTGAAACACTTGAACAAGCCCAATTACTTTCAGTTGTACTTATAAACAAAAAGTTGGAAGGGGCATTAAAATTATTGGGTATAGACACAACATCAAAGAAGAGAAAAGTTTTTGACATGCAAACTGATATGATTGAAAATATTAGGAAAGGTTTGAACCAGGTAGGGAAGCAATCTCGAACTAAAGATAAGACCATTACTAGAAAATTTATGTTGACATCCATTGTAGGTAACAATATGCTTTGAAAAAGACATATATCTTTAGTTTCATCTCAGTTTGGTTTTAATAGAAAACAATATCATGATATGTTAATAGGAGAATATTTTTGGATGATAGCACCTTGGAAGGAAATTGGTCAATCATGTGTAGAGCTCCTCATTCTGATAGGATTGATGAAGGACTCAAGAATTTGGTCACATTATTTTGGAATGATAATACACGTCCTTCATCAAACAGTAGAGATTTTATCAGACATAGAATTTCAGCTAATCAATATGAATATCATACAAAACATTGGTTGGACACAGCACAACATGAAATGTATGTGTCATTTTGTAGTTCAAATCCTAATATAAAGATTGGGCAAACATTGTTTGAAAGATTGAAGCCATATTATATCAGGACAAACAAAGTGTTTGAAACTTGTTATTGTCGTTATCATAATGAATTTGATCTCCACTATCAGGTTTTTTGAAAGTTTGTAGAAGACACTTATGGTTTTGAAAATGCTCCTCCTACTAGACGAAGTGAGTTCATCTCATCCATTGTATGTGACAAAAGAGATGATGTAGCTGGTCAAATAAATTGCATAAAAGGAATATGTCAAACATGTGTTGATTTGTCTCTTTTTCCTTTGAAAAATGAAAATATTGATGTAACAAAGATGGTAAATTGCAAGAGTTACAAATATGTAAAGAATGAAACAAAATTTGGGAAACAATCGAAAAGGTTAGAATATGTTGAAGAAGAGATAAATGTTGGAGTATTTATGGACATTTAAAAAATTGATTCAACCCTACATTCATCATGTTTTTTTTGCAAAGTGGCAAGCACAACAATTCCAAACACTGAGAGACAATTTTCCACTTGGAACTATTGTATCAGTTGTTGATTTTACAAAAAATTCTTCCTTTGTTCATCAGAAGGAAATTCAATTGGAATACTATTTTTCAAAGCAAATTACTATTATGGTACATGTGTGTTATCACACGCACAATTAGATTTGGATGGTATTCAGAGAACATTTGAAGCATGGGTCATCAAGAAGGAATATCATTTTTATATAAGTGATGATAAAGAGCATGACATTCATTATGTAGAACATTTCTTCGAGATGTTTTTTGCAAATTTGAAAGAAAGAGGTATAAAAATTGATAAACATTATGTTTGGTCAGATGGATGTGTTGCACAATTCAAATCATTGAGACCATTTATGCACTATGTAGATATCATCCTAATGAAAATATACCACATGTCTGGAGTTTCTTTGAGGGCCCGTTTGTTTGTGGGAAGATGGCAAGAATTGGAAGATGATAATTAGGTTTTGACCTGAATCCACTGTTTGGAACGCTCATTTCAAAATTGGGTTATACCATCAAAACTTGAATATACCACCAAAATGGGCATATCCATCTTCCCACCAAAGAGGTGGAATTCAAAATTAAAACCTGGTTTTGAGATAATCAGGTTTTGACTCAAATTCCAATTCTGCAAACAAACGGGCCCTGGACATGGAAAAGGTGAACATGATGGTGTTGGAGCTTGCATAAAATGTGCTATATAAAAGTATCAAATGAATTATAAGGGAGTTCATATAAAAAATGCACATGATTTTGTTGAATGGTGCAAGACACATTTCACACCAAATGAGAATGACACGTCATCGGGATTGACTCAAGCGATGCCACATAGAAAATTTTGGGAGATAAAAGGTATGCACACATTTTTAAATTATTTGAAAGTGGTTAAATTTTTTATGTATTCTTTATTCAAATTATATTTATAGAATGTATTATATATGTATTTGTTCAGGTGTGGATAGAAAAATTATGCATGGTTGCAATAGGATAGAAAAGACGTGATCTTTGCATTTAGTTGTGATTACAAATTGTCGCAATTGGACGTTGAACACTAGGAACTACTCATGCTTTTGTTGTCACTACATTGCTGACAATTATGAGGAATGCATCAACCAAGACCGTGGATATGTAGGTGCATGAAATCTAGTGCCACTATTTGTTACTGATACATTTGATAGACATGAAGATGAAAATTTTGATGATGTCCCTTTGATTTCTACTAATTATGATCATATCTCGAGATTGGTCAAAATTGGTAAGTATATATATTTCACATTATATGGTCCATTGAGCTGCATGTATAGATAGATAGATAGATAGATCTATAGATTTAACTAGGTAAATTTTAAGATCTCAAACATGTATATATAAATTTATTGTGCAGGAGATGTCTTTGCAGTGATTGTTGAGCGTGGAAATGTAGAAGGAGTTGGTTATTATTTAGTATGTTGTACTACAGAGAGGATGAAGTTACTTGAACCTGAAGAAAGTGATGGAATGTTGTTCCCCATAGGTTTGTACATGCTTTACATCAATATATTTAACTCAATTTGTAAATTTTAAATTTCAACCTTTTAACAAATTTCAAATTTGGTTTGTTTAAATTTATATTGTTAAAATTTGTGACTTGACAGTTCAATTATTTTAGAGGGAACATATTTGAAGAAAATCAAATTGTATTCACTTTTTTGATTACCAACCAGACAATACGATGTTTCAATATAGTCACCTAGTAGTTGCCACCTCCATTTGTCTCCATACAGTTAAATCTCAACGTGGAAGTTGTAAGTGGAGACTAGATAGTGAGGATCATGAGAGAATATTACATTTTCTCCATGAAAGGTCTAAACCACTTGATTTGGTCTAAAAATTATAATATGTATACCTATTTCATGTGTTGGGACCTACTTGATGTCTCTAGATTAAATTGACTATACTTTGTTTATATATTTAAACATATGATGGACTATAATTTGTTGATATATGATGGACCTATTTGATGGTTCAATGGTTTTAATATATAGAATTTTATGTATTCTTTTATATATATATGCTTGTATACATGTATGGTTTTATATGTATACTTTGATTATTCAATGATTTTTATAGATTGCATATTAGTTAAAGATTTTATGTATGCTTTGATTATTCAATGATTTTTATGATACTTATTGTCCATTAGTTACATGTATTCACTAGTTATTTTTTATGATATTAATTCTAGATCCTCTTAAGACCTCCCCTTATGATTGCTTATAAGTTAAAGATCCCCTTAAGACATTAGTTTGAACACTAAAAAATGATGAAATTAGTTAGATTACTTAAGACATGTGTTAGTTGTAGAATGAGTTAGAATAGTTATTGTCCATTAGTTACATGTATTAACTTGTTATTTTTTATGATATTAATTCTAGATCCCCTTAAGACCTCCCCTTAAGATTGCTTATTAGTTAAAGATCCCCTTAAGACATTAGTTTGAACACTAAAAAATGATGAAATTAGTTAGATTACTTATGACATGTGTTAGTTGTAGAATGAGTTAGAATAGTTATTGTCCATTAGTTGCATGTATTAACTTGTTATTTTTTATGATATTAATTCTAGATCCCCTTAAGACCTCCCCTTAAGATTTCTTATTAGTTAGAATAGTTATTATCCATTAGTTACATGTATTAAGTAGTTATTTTTTATGATATTAATTCTAGATCCCCTTAAGACTGTACCTCCCCTTAAGATTTCTTATTAGTTAAATATCCCATAAAGACATTATTTTAAACACTAAAAAATGATGAAATTAGTTAGATTACTTATGACGTGTGTTAGTTCTAGAATGAGTTAGAATAGTTATTGTCCATTAGTTACATGTATTAACTTGTTATTTTTTATGATATTAATTCTAGATCCCCTTAAGACCTCCCCTTAAGATTGCTTATTAGTTAGTGATCCCCTTAAGACATTAGTTTGAACACTAAAAAATGATGAAATTAGTTAGATTACTTATGACATGTGTTAGTTCTAGAATGGGTTAGAATAGTTATTATCCATTAGTTACATGTATTAACTTGTTATTTTTGAGGATATTAATTCTACATCCATCTAACAAAATGTAATCAAAAGACACCATCTCATCAAATCATATTATCATCTAATAAAATCATATCATATAATCAAATGAAATTATCTAATCATATCATCTAATCAAATGAAACCATCATAAATCTATATAATGTCAAATCATAAATCATCTATGTCTAAAGGTCTAGATAGCATATAAATATATGTCTCGAATCATAAACTCAAAATATCAAACATATAATAATGACATATACAATGAGTCTCAAATCAAAGATCTGTGAAACATATCCTAAACTAGGGAGTCATCAAGGTGCATGCGAACAGAGTGATCCTCTAACCGACTGCCATGAGCATCCTCTAGTTGTAAGGCAACAACTGATCCCTACAAATATAAATGCATGTTTATAATAATAATGTAAAATACTTAAAATATTATAAATGCATGTTTAAACTTACATATTTTTAAAACTTACCTGACCACTACTAGGTGTCATATCTATTGAATCTCTCCTATGAAGAGCATCCTCTGGTTGTGAAGCAGCAATTGATCCCTACAAATTTAATACAATAGTTGGTTATATACTTGTGCATAGTATATATTATGTAAAGTACTTGAAATATATAAATACATGTGTACAAGTGTACACTGCATCCATGCTTAAACCTACATATATCTAAAACTTACCTAACCACTAGTAGGTGTCACATCTACTGGATCTCTCATATGAAGATGCTCTGAGCGCATACTAGAGGTAATGTGCTCTGCTAACTGTTCATGCAAAATATTATACATTGAACAAACATCAATACACACATCTACAATTAATTGTTCACTAAAAATCCTAAGAAAGGAGAAAAGAAAACTTTATATACCTGGGTCTTAGGAGCAGGAGGATCATCAGCGCGATGCACCATCATATCATCAACTGAAACTGCATCACCCACACCACCTTCAGTCCTAAACCTCTCTAGTAATAAAGAGTGTAGGGGTGACACTAGCTGGGAGGGGAGTGATGTAAAGCCTGAACCATTAGGATGCAATAACATATCCATAAATGATCCAACTGTTGCAAACAGCAATTGAAATAATTGTTTTATTGTCATTGATGTCAAACCTTAACTGTTAAGATAGTTGCTATCTAAGAAAGTACTATATCTATTGATTGATGAAAAGGATTAGGGAAAGGAAGATAATAAGAGAAATTAAGGAAAGGTTGAGTTATTTGATACTTCAATGGGTACTTGATTATTTGACACATTGATAAGATAATGTATTATTTATCTAAGTAAGAAGAAAGACTGAAGAAGTAGGCTTAACCAAGAAAAAATGAAGAAATCTAGTTTAAGCCGAGTGGTGTTAGTGTCAACCGAGCGCCAGTATATGCTGAGTAAATTTAGTGCTGACCAAACATCAGTTTATATCGAGCGACAAAAAATTACCAAGCAAGACAGTGTTAGCCGAGGAAGACAGTTTGTAGAGATGACTGAGTTACTTAGTGATGACTGAGGAGATGAACACAGTATTGACCAAGTGTCAGTAATTTACATTTGGAGAAATAATTCAGATTCCCAGTCGACATAATTGAATTCTTGGGTTATGTAAATCATGTTGACTTTATAAATTAATTGTATGGAGAATTTAATGCATGGAAAATTGTTTTATTATGGATTCAATGAGAATTTTGAATATGTATCTAGAAGGAAGGATGAAGAACTTAAATGTTGGAAGGATTCGATGAATTTGACCTAAGCCTAAGATCTACGAAGGAGATTAAGTGGAAAAAGATGGATCTACCTGATTGAGGAGGTATAAAGGAAAACCTAATTGTGAGGTTACAATGTGTGCTGAAGTTGTTGATGTTATTGGCTGATAAGTCTAAGCAGAAGGCTGAAGGTGAAGGATTTTATTAGAGTTGTGATTGCTTGAAATGAATTTTGAGCAGATCAGTGATGGAGATGGAAATGGACCTCGGTTAGTAAATCATCATATATGTGTGAATTGGATCTATTATTTTGAAAGTGAGTTGTATATTTTTCAAATCAGAAACTACTGCTACTTTCTAATCATTGTATCAATCTAAATCCTTTAATCAAGGTTGACCTAATAGTCATTGTTTAAATCCTTTAATCAAGGTGGAATTCTAATGGAATGTACTTAAATCCTTTAACCATGTCACTTTTGATAGAGTGTTTAAATCCTTTAACAGGATCACACCTAGCAGTGTGTTTGTAAACCTTTAACAAGGCTGGCTTTTCACAGAGCTCACTTCAGAAGAGTGAAAATATCAGTAACATGTTACAAAGTGGTTTTTCCCAAGTTGGGTTTCCTCTATAAATCTTGGTGTTATACTTGTGTGAATGGTTTGATGTGTTTATTTCTATATTTTTTAAGTTAATTAGTTTTTTACAGTGGACTGCATGTTATATGTTTTTGGTATATATACTTTAGAGACCGAGTTGTGTTGGTGATTAGATCAGAGATTGTTGAAGTGTTTAAAAATTTCAATTGCTACATCTGGACCTAAGAGAAACTGATTCACCCCCCTCTCTATTGTTCTAAATAATATTAACAATTGGTATCAGAGTTTTTGGTGCTTACAGAGAAAAGAAAAGTTTAAAGTTACTTGAAGCTAATGATCAAGATGTATAAAAAGGAGGTACCGAAGTTGAACAAGGAGAAATTCCCTGCATGGCAAAGTTTGATGAAATTGCATCTAGATGGTATTGGTGATTCGGAAAAATACTATGTTGAACATGACTATGTTATACCTATTGCACCTTTGACTACCAAGGAGATGAAAGAAAAATAGGAACACAAGAAAGCAATGTTGGAGATTGCATCTGCCTTAAGCTATCCTAAATTTGAAGATATCAAAGATTGCACTACTGCAAAGCAAATGTGGGATACTCTCGCAACCATCTAAGGGTGGAGATAAAAATGTACTGAGAGTAAAATTTGAAAGCTTGAGAGGTAAGTTTGATGAAATGAAAATGCAAGAAGGTGAAAATAATTCTCAGTAATGTGGTATAATTAAGGAGATAGTGAATGATATTAGAGGAGCTAATGGAATCATTGATGATGAGATTATTATTGGTAAGGTATTGAGAAATTTTATTCCTATCTATGCTATTATAATTTCTACAATTCAAGAATCAAGATGTAACCTTGGTAATGTTCTAACTCTAGAAAGTCTTGTTGGTAAGCTTATTTCTTTTGAGCTATCTAACTATGATAACTACATTATTCCTAATGTTGAATCTGCATTCAACTCACAAATGGTTTTGCATAAATCTAAGAGAGAAAAAGAAAAATGTGTGAAAAGTGAAAGTGATAGTGAAAGTGGCAGTGACACTTCTGACGAGGAACTAGATGATCTTGAAGCACTCATGGCTACAAGATTAAAAAGAAGAAAAGGAAAATATAAAGGTAAACTTCCTATAATCTATTTTTCATGTAACAAAGTTTGTCATATTACAACAAGATGTCCTAACAGGAATGGCAAGGATGAGAAAAGAGAAAGAAAGTACAAGGATAAGAGAGATAACAGAGATCACCAAAGGTACAGAGACTACAAGGACAAAGGTAAGAAATCTTGTTATATTGCTGAAGAGGATAGTGACAGTGATGATTTTGATATTGAAGTAGTTTATGTTGCTATGAAAGATGATTCTGATGAAGATGAGAAAATTGTACTTATTTCTTATGTGAGTAAAGGTGATAAATGGATTATTGATAATGGTTTCTCACATCACATGACTGGTGATAAAAGTAAATTTGAAACCCTAGATCATTACAAAGGTAGAAGTGTTAAGTTTGGTAATGAAGCACCATGTCCTGTGAGAGGTAAAGGATCAATTAAGTTAACTGATAAGATCACATGTGAAAATTTCTATTGGGTTGAAGGTATTAACTACAATTTGTTGTGTTGCACAACTTAATAGCACTAGTTACCAAGTAGAGTTTCATAATAGAAAGGATAAAATATTTGATGATACTGGTGAACTAATTCGAAGTGTAGAGCAGACTAGAGGTAACTTGTTCTATCTAGATCTATTTGAAGAGACATGTTTGTTTGCACAATTTGATGATGTATGGTTATGGAATAAGAGGCTATGTCATGTAAACTTTGACAATCTAGTAAATATTAGTAAAAATAAGAAAGTTAGAGGTTTGTTGAGATTGAAGAAACCTGATAATGTGATGTGCAAACAATGTCAGTTGGGTAAAATGACAAAGTCTAGTTTCAAGAGCAAGACATTTACTTCTGAAAATATTTTGGATTTGGTTCATACTAACCTTTGTGGACCTATGGGTGTACAAATTTATTATGGTGCTAAATGTTTTATCCTATTTGTTCATGACTACACTAGGATGATGACTGTAACATTTTTGAAAGAAAAATATGATGCATTTCATTTGTTTAAGTAGTATTTGGAAAAAGTTGAAAAAGAAATAGGTAAGAGCCTGAAATGTTTGAGATCTAACCGAGATGGAGATTTTATATCAAATGAGTTCAATTTGTTCTGCAATGATAGAGGAATCAAGAGATAGATGTCTGCACCTAGAACACCTCCACATAATGGTATAGCTGAGAGGATAAATAGGTCAATTATGGATTGTGCAAGAATGCTAATGATTGAGAAGAATGTTGCACAAAAATACTAGAGAGAAATTGTGAGTACAGTTGTTTATACCTTAAACCAAGTACAAATCAAGAAAGGTACAAATTCTACACCTTATGAATTATGACATCAATATACACCTAATGTGAAATACTTTAGAATATTTGGGAGTAAATGCTATATACTAAAAGATAATAGGAATGGAAAGTTTGATGCAAAAAGTGATGAAGGCATATTCCTAGATTATTCCACTAAGAGAAAAGCTCATAAGTGTTTGAATTCTAACACTAAAAAAGTTGTGGAAATTGAAAATGTGAGGGTTGATGAATATGCAGAGAAGAATGAACAAGAAGGTAAATAAGAACCTGAAGATTATAGATCTTTTGTTTCTATGGAAGAAGGAGAGGCAAGTAACACACTTACACCAAATGTAGAGTCACAGGTAAGCAATGTTGAGCATAAGGAGGATGTTGTTGAGCATTAGGAGGATGTTGTCAAGCATCAGAAGCTGAAACTAAAAATTTTCATGATGACCCTAAAGATTAAGGAGAAAAGAAATATAAACCCAGATTGGCACAGTATGTGAGAAGACATCATAACCCTGAGCAAATCATTGGAGATAATGAATCTGGAGTCTTGACCAAAAGTAAGTTGAAAGACCATACATGTTCATTATGTGAGTTTGAGCCTAAGACATTAAAAGATGCTTTAGAGAATGAAGATTAGATTCAACCTATGAATGAAGAAATATATCAAATAGAAAAGAACGATACCTGGACAATTGTTGTATTGTCATTGATGTCAAACCTTAACTGGTAAGACAGTTTCTATCTAAGAAAGTACTATATCTATTGATTGATGAAAAGGATTAGGGCAAGGGAGATAACAAGAGAACCTAAGGAAAGGTTGAGTTATTTGATACTTCAATGGGTACTTGATTATTTGTCACATTGATAAGATAATGTATTGTTTATCTAAGTAAGAAGAAAGAATGAAGAAGTAGGCTTAGCCGAGAAAAAGTGAAGAAACCTAGTTTAAGTTGAGTGATGTTAGTGTCAACCAAGCACCAGTATATGCTAAGTAAATTTAGTGTTGACCAAACATCAGTTTATGCTGAGCGACAAGAAATTATAGAGCAAGAGAGTGTTAGCCAAGGAAGACAGTTTGTAGAGATAACCGAGTTACGCAGTGATGACCGAGGAGATGAACATAGTATTGACCGAGTGTTAGTAATTTACATTTGGAGAAAGAATTTGGATTCCCAGCTAATATAGTTGAATTCTTGGGTTATGTAAATCATTTTGACTTTATTAATTAATTTTATGGAGAATTTAATGCATGGTAAATCATTTTATTATGGATTCAATGAGAAGTTTGAAGATGTATCTAGAAGAAAGGATGAAGAACTTAAATGTTGGAAGGATTCGATGAATCTAACCTAAACCTAAGATCTACGAAGGAGATTAAGCGGCAAAAGATGGATCTACTTGATTGAGGAGGTATAAAGGAAAACCTAATTGTGAGGTTACATCATGTGTTGAAGTTTTTTATGTTATTGGCTGATAAGTCTAAGCAGAAGGCTGAAGGTGAAGGAGTTGACCAGAGTTGTGATTGCTTGAAGAGAATTCTAAGCAGATCAGTGATGGAGATGGAAATGGAGCTCAGTCAGTAAATCAGCATATATGTGCAAATTGGATTTGTTATTTGCAAAGTGAGTTGTATGTTTTTTAGATCATAAACTACTGCTACTTTCTAATCATTGTATCAGTCTAAATCCTTTAATCAAGGTTGACCTAATAGTCATTGTTTAAATCCTTTAATCAAGTTTGACCTAATAGTCATTGTTTAAATCCTTTAATCAAGGTGGCATTCTAATGGAATGTACTTAAATCCTTTAACCAGGTCACTTTTGACAGAGTGTTTAAATCCTTTAACAGGGTCACACCTAGCAGTGTGTTTGTAAACCTTTAACAAGGTTAGATTTTCACAGGGCTCACTTCAGAAGAGTGAAAATATTAGTAACATGTTACAAAGTGGTTTTTTCCAAGTTGGGCTTCCACTATAAATCTTGGTGTTATACCTGTGTAAATGTTTTGATGTGTTTGTTTCTATATTCTATAATTTAATTACTTTTGGACAATGGACTGCATGTTATATGTTTCTAGTATATATACTTTAGAGATCGAGTTGTGTTGGTGATTAGATCAGAGATTGTTGAAGTGTTTAAAAAGTTCAATTGGTACATTTGGACCTGATAACAACTGATTCACCCCCCTCTCTATTTTTCTAAATAATATTAACACCAACATTAGTGCCAACATTCACTGATCCAACCCGTGCAACTACTCATCAAATGTGTCTAGGCCTTCAGTGGTGATGTGTACATCTTCAACTTGTATACCTGGCTTTGCAGCTGTAGACTGATCTATGGGTGCAAAGCACTCTGCACTATGTTGTGCTTGACTAGATGGTCTTTCATGTGTCGGTGGAACTATAGGACCTTGTGCAAGTCTGATGACATCCCTGACTAAATGTACTAGGATCCTCTGCATGTCAGTAATATAAGAATATGACTGTAGGAGATCCTCCAAAAAGTAAAGTGCCGCATCTAAATGACTATGATGACTCAAAAGCACTTGTATCTCTCCTGGTGTGGGAAGACCTACAGATCTATATGCCTCATCACTAATACATGCAATAGTACTAGATGAAGCCTCATAAGATGATTTGGCTAGATTTAGTCTAGTCAAAATATATTTACCCACTGAATTTGAAGTGATGGAGGTGGTTGCAAAAGCAATCTTCCCTATCCTGTCCACTACGCCCCTCTGAGAAGCAATGACCACTCTATCTGCAGTAGCATCCATCATTGGTGCCACTATTAGAGTCCTCTACCAAACCAGTTGTCTATGAGGCTTTACAAATCGATCATCCCTATGATATTGATCATGGTTTGCAACCCTACCTCACCCCTAACCGTAGTATCTAGGAAGATCTAAATAGTTGAACTTGAGTCCCAAATGAAACTCGGCATATAATGGTTGTGCAAAATATAAAGGAATTTGGTCATTAATAGGGTAAAGACCATGTGCTACAAGAAAATGAGGGTATATCATGCATGTGATCTGAGGAATCACACACCATGTGACCTGATATGCCCTCACCTTGGGCTTCCCCTCATAAAATAGGAAAACCTCTCGTTTGATTATTTCCTTGGGGACACAGATCTAAACCATCTCCAAGGAAATGTCACCTGAGATCTCATCTCTCAACTCTTGAAAAATAGTATCAACTACCTGAGGTGTGAAGGAAGAGTAAGATCTCAATCTAGTAGTCATCTTCTCCAAACTAGTCAATACACTGATAAAAGTATCTCTATATATGCTATATGTTGAAGATGTACAAATGGACTCTCTAAGTCGATCCATCTCTGTGTCAGCAGTATGAAAAATGGTCGCTATATCAGGAGTGCGAGGTGCATCCTGAGTGGCCATCTAGATACATAACATGTGAAAGCTAAGTGTTAACAATTAAGTACTTGATTACATGTTAAAATTGCATGTAAAATAGAAACAAACATCTGAATATATAAAATTAGTCCTATCAAATCTTAAGTCCAGTCTTATTAAGTCTTAAGGAGTCCTATTAGGTCTTCAGGGGTCCTATTATAGGTCCTAAGGATCCTAAGGGTTCTTAAAGAGTTTTATGTCATAATAGGGATCCTAAAGGAACCTAGAGTGTACTAATCTAGTCCTAAAGGGTCCTTGGATGTACTAATTGGTATTAATAGGTCCTATTAGGTAAAGTAAGTGGTCTTATTAGGTCTTAAGGGTCTTAGGATGTACTAATTGATTTTAATAGGTCATATTAGTCCTATTAGGTTTTAAGTCCAGTCTTATTAAGTCTTAAGGGGTCCTATTAGGTCTTAAGGGGTCCTATTATAGGTCCTAAGGATCCTAAGGGTTCTTAAAGAATTTTATATTACAATAGGGGTCCTAAAGGAACCTAGAGTGTACTAATAGTCTTAAAGGGTCCTTGGATGTACTAATTGGTATTAATAGGTCCTATTAGGTAAAGTAAGTGGTCTTATTAGGTCTTAAGGGTCTTAGGATGTACTAATTGATTTGAATAGGTCATATTAGCCCTATTAGGTCTTAAGTCCAGTCTTATTAAGTCTTAAGGGGTCATATTAGGTCTTAAGGGGTCCTATTATAGGTCCTAAGGATCCTAAGGGTTCTTAAAGAGTTTTATGTCACAATAGGGGTCCTAAAGGAACCTAGAGTGCACTAATAGTCCTAAAGGGTCCTTGGATGTACTAATTGGTATTAATAGGTCCTATTAGGTCAAGTAAGTGGTCTTATTAGGTCTTAAGGGTCCTAGGATGTACTAATTGATTTTAATAGGTCATATTAGTCCTATTAGGTCTTAAGTCTAGTCTTATTAAGTCTTGAGGGGTCGTATTAGGTCTTAAGGGGTCCTATTATAGATCCTAAGGATCCTAAGGGTTCTTAAAGATTTTTATGTCACAATAGGGGTCCTAAAGGAACCTAGAGTGTACTAATAGTCTTAAAGGGTCCTTGGATGTACTAATTGGTATTAATAGGTCCTATTAGGTCAAGTAAGTGGTCTTATTAGGTCTTAAGGGTCCTAGGATGTACTAATTGATTTTAATAGGTCATATTAGTCCTATTAGGTCTTAAGTCTAGTCTTGTTAAGTCTTAAGGGGTCATATTAGGTCTTAAAGGGGTCCTATTATAGGTCCTAAGGATCCTAAGGGTTCTTAAAGAGTTTTATGTCACAATAGGGGTCCTAAAGGAACCTAGAGTGCACTGATAGTCATAAAGGGTCCTTGGATGTACTAATTGGTATTAATAGGTCCTATTAGGTCAAGTAAGTGGTCTTGTTGGGTCTTAAGGGTCCTAGGATGTACTAATTGATTTTAATAGGTCATATTAGTCATGTTAGGTCTTAAGTCCAATCTTATTAAGTCTTAAGGGGTCCTACTAGGTCTTAAGGGGTCTTATTATAGGTCCTAAGGATCCTAAGGGTTCTTAAAGAGTTTTATGTCACAAAAAGGGTCCTAAAGTATCCTAAGGGTTCTTAAAGTGTTTTATGTGTACGTGAATAACATTTATACATGTAACTCTAAAATATATGTACATAATTTGGAGAGAGAGAGATTCGTAATATTTACTAACTTTAAAAGAATTTTTTTAAAAAAAATATTTAAATTAATCATTTCTATAAGATCAGTGGAACCTAAGATACATGAATGGGTCCTATGACATACTAAGATACATTAATGGGTCTTTGGGGTCCTATGTGTCTTAAGACATCGTAAGGGATGGATAAGTTTCCTAGAATGTATTAAGGGGTCACATGTGTTATAAGTGGTCCTAAGGGATCCTAGGTTATATTAATTGATTCTAATATGTATTAAGGGTTGTTCAGGGTACAATGGGTCCTCATATCAATTAATAGAACCTAAGATACATGAATGGGTCCTAGCAAATCCTAAGATACATTAATTGGTCTTGGAGGTCTGAAGGGGTCATATGTGTCTTTAGATGTCATAAGATATGGATAAGATTCTTGGAATGTCTTAAGGCTTTGTAGGTGTCATAAATGCTTCTAAGGGATTATAGGTTAAATTAATTGATCATAATATATCCTAAGGGTCTTAGAGGCAAAAAAATGGGTCCTCTTATGTATTAATGGAATGTAAGTTACACGAATGGGTCCCAAGACATCCTACGATACATTAATGTGTCTTGGGGATCCTAATTAGTCCTAGGTATCTTAAGATGTTGTAAGGGATGGATAAAGGTCCTAGAATGTCTTAAGGGGTCGTATGTGTCATAAGAGGTCCTTAAGGATCCTAGTATTTCTTAAGGGGTATTCATGGTGACAATGGGTCCTTGTATGTATTAATGGAACATAAGATACATCAATGGGTCCTAAGACATCCTAAGATTCTTTAATGGGTCTTGGGGGTCCTAAGGTTTCATATTTGTTTTAAGATTTCATAAGGGATCCAGATAAGGGTCCTAGAATTTTAATGAGTTGTAGGTGCAATAAGTGGTCCTAAGGGATCCTACATTACATTAATTGATCCTAGTATGTCTTAAGGTTTTTTGAGGGAAAAAATGGGTCCTATGTGTCTTAAGATAGTATAAGGGATGGATAAGGGTCCTAGAGTGTCTTAAGGGGTCATGGGTAACATGAGAGGTCCTAAGGGATCCTAGGTTACGTTAGTGGATCCTTGTATGTATTAATTAAATCTAAGATACATAAATGTGCCCTAGGACAACTGAAGATATGTTAATGGGTCTTGAGGATTTGAAGGGGTTGTATGTGTCTTAAAATATTGTAATGGATGTATAATGGTCCAATAATGTTAATGGGTCGTAGGTATGATAAGTGGTCTAAGCGATCTTAGATTATATTAATTGATACTAGTATGTCTTAAGGGTTCTTGCGGGCAATGATGGGTTCCCATGTGTATTAACAGAAGATAAGATAGATGAATGGGTCCTAGGACATTTTAAGATATAATAATGGGTCACCTATGTGTCTTAATATGTCATAAGTGATGCGTAAGGGTCCTAGAATGTCTTAAGGGGTTGTAGGCATCATATAGATCCTAAGGGATCATCGGTTACATTAATTCATCCTAATATGTCTTAAGGAGCCTTGAGGGAAACAATGAGTCCTTGTATGTATTAATGGTCTTGAGATTCCTAAGGGATCCTATGTGTCTTAATATGTCGTAAGGGAGGGATAAGGGTCATAGAAACTTATTACTACAATTTTCTAACATATTCTAACATACTACTATCATTTTCTAAAATGTAACTATGATTTTCTAAGATTTCTACAAACTAAAAATTATTTAAAACAAATAAATAACTAATATTTACTAACTTTACTAAAAATGTGTGTACCTGAGAGAGAGAGAGAGAGAGAGAGAGAGAGAGAGAGAGAGAGAGAGAGATTCCTAATATTTACTAACTTTAAAATAAATTTAAAAACAAATATTTTCAATAATTTCTATAAGATCTTAATGGTTTCTAACATTTCTACTACGGATTATAATGTTTGTAAATATTTTCTAACATTTGCTAACAAACTACTATGATTTTATATCATTTTCTAACATACTAAGTTACAATTTTATAACATTTGCTAACATTCTACTACATTTTTATAATGTATACTAGAAGTTACAATTTTCTAATGTATACTAAGTTATAATTTTCTAATATATTCTAATGTATACTAATTTACAAGTTTCTAATATTTCATAATGTATACTAAGTTACGATTTTCTAACATTTGCTAACATATTCTAACATTTATACTACATTTTTTAATGTTTTCTAACATTTTCTAATAGTTCTACTATGATTTTCTAACATTTTCTAACATTCTACTATCATTTTCTAACATATTCTAAAATTTAACTACGATTTCTAACATTTCTACAAACTAAAAAAGTTTAAAACAAATAACTAACTAAAATAAATATAAAACATATAATTTACAATAAAAAATGAGAAAAATGTGCGTACCTGATACTACTAACAATCTGAAGAGGTCAAAAAAGCTTGGGAGGTGTTGATGTCATACTCAACGTCACTAGTTCTCTCTAAGCCCTAGGTCCACAAAATCCAAATAGTAAACAATGAAAATAAAATATGAAAGCCAAAAATTTATAAAGAAATCCGGCCAAAAGGGGCTTCACGTGAAGACGCCCTTCGCACGAAGTACCCACTTGGAGTGAAGGCCCTAAAATTGTTTTTTATATATAGAAAACCAATTTTCTCCGTCCCAAAAAGTGGGACACACTATTGTGATTTAACCAACCATCCTTGTCTGGAATGATTTATTGTAATGTGTGTATCATTATTTTAGTAGTACTTTTTTATTATCTTAGAAAGGGTTATTATGTTTGGGAAATCTTGTTCGTGAGATGTATATGCTCAAATTATTTAAATCTTCAAGCTATGTCATTTCTAATGCCTAGGTGACCAATTTACAAGGTTCAAATTTGCACGTGTAAGTCCTTAAAGGAGTTGTTGAGTTAGAATTAAATTCAATTTAAACCTCACAATTTGAAGGCTTGCAAATTGTATCAAGGTAGGATGCAAATTTGCATTTAGACTCAACAATCCTAAAATGCAAACACCATGGTTGGGAGGAAACTAATTAAGAGTTGCAAAGTGGTATGGGAACTTTGTTAGAGATTTTCATTTGAGCTTTTTCATGATGACTTTGATCCATCTCTAATTTTTCCATTTGTGTTTTCATATTTAATGCATTAGCATTGTGTATACCTTGAGGGCATGTTATATCACAATATCTCATGTATGTAGGCATGTAATGTGACATGTTGGTGTTACATTTATATACAAAAAAAAAATTCATTGTGTTCTAATTATTTAACATATTAAATAGTAGAAAAGTAAGGGTATTTCCCCTTGCACAACTACACCCAAAAAGCCAAATAGAGATCAATAGCACAGTAATAGCATAAAAAGGGGTTTTGACCCTTATAAAGATGGGACAAAAAGGTCATTTTCAATATAATCATTAATAGACCATACACAACACACTAGCAAAAAAGGTAGTAGCCCAACTGAATTATGGGTAGATAACTTACCCACAACATTGGGAAGAGAATGAAAGATTGAAGAATATGTTTTCCTTTGTCATCGAACAACTATCCAAGCAATACTATCACCAATATCCCCACCACAAGAGAAAGTAAGAGGTAAAACCATCTTTGAGAGACTGACAACACAAGAGAAAAAGTGTTGAGAAGGATGCACATCGTCAACCAAAGGTTGGAGCATATTAGAAGTAGTAAATTAAGGAGCATCGACGCAACTAGAGGGGACCACACTAGTAGAAAGAGGTGGTGTAAGGTCCACCAAGTCCAAGGAATCCAAATCAACAAAAATAGCATCATAGTGAGGGGAGTCATCATCAACTTGTTCAAAGGAAGAATTAGAGGTTGGAAAAATCAAATGATCATCACTAGAATTCTTCCACCAAGTGGCAGCACCTTTATGACGCAAGAGAATAATCTAATGCTAGGTGACCAATTGAGAAGCATTGATAATTTCATAAAGGGATCCCCTCATATCCCAAAGATTGAGTCCATGGTCTATCCCCAACCATGAGAACCACATCCAGAGGAAGATGTACAGAGATGTCAATGTCAACCATAATGTTTGAAAAGGTAAAGAGACCCATGGTGGCCATAGTATCATGTCCACTTTTAAGAAATAACCAATAGAGTTATTGATGGCTCAAAATAAGAATTCTCCCAAAAATGAAGGGGAAGATTAGGAAGATGAACCCACACCAGATACCAACTAAGTGGTTTATTAAGAGAGTTTAAGGAGACTATCCAAAGTTTGGTCAAAAGAGATTGAGTCCCCCAAGCCCACTACTTGCTCAAAATCAAATCTTGTTCATCAAAAGAAATAAAAGAAGCAACAAAAAACCCCTTAGCGCAAGAGAAAATTTCAATGTTTCTAGAAACTAAGGATATCCACCTGTTACTTCATTTGGATGATTTTTATTTTAGAAAAAAATTTGGCTCTAAATTAGATTCTTGGTTCTATGCAAAAACTATGTCTTGTGTTCTAAGTATGTTAAGCCTTTTGTGATATGTGTGATGTTTCTTACTTGAGTGGACCATGTAGACTAGTGTTAAGTTTGTCTCTTAGGATATTTATGATATGTGTTGTATTATTAATTCCTCAAATAAACTTCATCTTATTGGTCCTCTACAGAAATCCTTTGGTTTCTTTCATATGAGAGAAATTTTCATATTTTCTAAAGAAAGCTAAGATTCCATCTTCTCAAAGGATATCACGGGTTATCTTATTTAAATACAAGTTTCTAGCAAGTGAACCTTTTTGAGTAAGAGAATTGGGATGATATTGAAATTCATTAACTAGACAAATGAAATTTTAGTTAGATAATGGTGTTGCAATTGATCCTACTCTTGATGATTACAACAATGTGCCTTTAACTGCCTTCCTAGATAGGAGTAAAGTAGTATATGAAATGTATTGTATTGGACTTGTTTTAGAAGAACAGTCTGATTCCTCACTCTAAAGAGGATAAAGAGGATACAAGTTAGGATGTTTTTGATGACAAGAGTTTTCTTATATTGGAATGTCTATGAGCTCTAACATACTATTGTGTCAGGTTTTTATTTATTATTTTCATGGTACATTGTTGTCTATGTGACATTGCATTGGTACATTATTATCTATGTGACATTGCATTGGTGCTTTGATCCATCTTTTGGAACCTATTATTAAAATGGCCTTGTATGAAATGCCTCCTTTGCAAGGTATAGTCAATTTTCATTCAAAAATGGCAATTCAAATAATTTATTTACAAGAGTATTCTTTTATTAAATTACATAATAGCAATTTAAATTAAGAAAATAATTGATATACATCAAACAAACGATCATAATGATTCCTATGAAATTTGATCCTTAATATAGCTTTTCAAGAGAGTGTTCTACACAATTAAACCCAAAAGGCTTGGAACATCCACCCAAGACAATTTGACCCCTTTTGGCCAACAATAAAACAAACTTGGGGTAGTTCTACTTATTGAAGAAATTGGTATCATTACATCTCCTTACCATTTTTCCATACTAATCCCTATTGGATTACAACTAATTTGGAATCTGATTGAAGAATCTATGATTAAAGATCACTGAGGAGTTACTGATTAGATAGGTAATATGATTAAATCAATATTATGTTGTCATTGATGTCAACTAGTTTGACAACACTTATCTTGTAAGTTACTATATCGAGACATCTGAAGAAAGGTGAAAGAGATGAAGAACAAAGAAATCTATATGGGGAAAGATGTACATGACAGATTAGGATAAGGAACACATTGAGTAACTTGTTGATGATTCTATGACTTGATGATATTGACTTTATTATGTTGCATTCATCTATGATAAAGTATAGAGCTGAAAGACACAAAGCAGTGTTATCGGTAAATGAATCAATTCTAGTATACACCGACAGAGTGTAGTGTATACCGATCGAAGTATTAATCGAGCAGTGTTCCCCGATGCATTTCTTTGTTAACCGAGTGAAACATAATGAACTAAATGATTAGTTTAGCCGATAAGATTGATGAGCTATAAAGTACCTCAATTTCAGTGATAACAGATAATGTTTGTTATGAAGATCAACGACTAACAAAATTAAAGGAAGATCTAATGGAGCAGATTGAAACGTGTTATTGACACATCAACCAAGAAATTTTGAAGTGGCAAAATCTATGAATGTGGTTAAGCGGAAAAATCTAATGGAGGAGAAGAAAATGATTTACTCGTATATATAAGAGAATAGAATTTCATTATGGAATGATGCCGGAAGAAGTAGAAACTGGAGGAATATTGTGTGAACAAGGTTTTCATGCATCCTGATCATACTGGTTAAGTGAGAACCAAGTTGCAGAACAATTACTGAGCTACAAAGAGCAATTATTGACAAACAGTAAGTTAATATAGTATTGAATCTGAAGTGAAATATTGATCAGAAGGATTTTTATGGACTGAATATTGACCTGTAATCTGCAATTGAAGTTGTATTAAAGCAGATCATTTACTGTTACATATTTAACCATTGTATACAGTCAAAATCTCTTAACCTAGTGGACTCTAAAAGTTTTATGATGTATCATTCATAGAATGAACATTATTATCTTGTCAACCCCATAGTGAATGTTGGTTGGACGATAACTTCTAGTCTAAAATCCTTTAAGAAGGTCACACTTGATAGTCTGTTTGTAAACCTTTAATAGGGTTGAGTCTTAATCGACCTTACTTCAGAAGAGTGAACAATTTTGGGTTGTCGGTCCCAGGTGGTTTTTCCCTTTACAGGGTTTCCATGTTAAATCTTGTGTTATGTGTTGATTGTGATATTTGTTTGTTATCATACTTTGCATGTTACATGTTAGATTTGATTGGTAACTGTTATAGTATTAAACTGGTAATTGGTAAAAGTACAGACAATGAAAGTAATTATTGTTTACCGAGGAGTAGAAATTGAAGAAGTTTTTTTGAATTATACATTTTGTTTTGGGACATTGGATAACTGATTCACCCCCCTCTCAGTTATTCTAACAATTGGTATCAGAGCTGTGGTTTCTTAGAACAAAGTTTTAAGGACTTGAGCATAAAGGTCTCAAGATGTATAAGAGGGAAGTATCGAAGATGAACAAAGAGAACTTCACAATATGGCAAAGCTAGATGAAGTTGCACATATCTAGAATTGGGAATCCTACACTAGATCTGATGGAGAATGGCTACATAGAACCACCCACTAGTCCCTTAACTCTTGATCAACCGAAGGATAGGCATGAACACAATATCACTATGATGGAACTTGTTGCTACCTGTACTGATGCTGAATTTGAAGACATCAAGGGTTGTGATACTGCTAAGATGTGGGACAAGTTAAATCTAATATACAGTGGAGATTTGAATGTCAAAAGAGCTCGAGCTGAAATCCTAAGAGGCATATTTGATGATATGAGAATGAAAGAAGGTGAGAACATTGTACAATACTCAAATAAACTAAAAGAGGTGGTACATGTTATTAGAGCATCTGATGGAGTGATTGATGATGAAACAGTGATAAGCAAGATTCTTAGAACTTTGCTGCCAGTTTATGCAATCAAGATCTCTGCAATTCATGAAATAGGAGCTACATCCAACCTTACTCTTGACACTCTGATTGGTAAACTTACAACCTTTGAATTAAACAACTTTGATAACAGTGTTGTTCCTTCTATTGAATCCTCTTTCATGTCTTCTTTGAAGATTGGAAAGTCTAGCAGAAATAGTAAGAATTATGATAGTGATGGTAATACCGATGATGAACTTGATGAGCTTGAAGCTCTTATGGCCAGAAGATTGCCCAAAGGAAAAGGAAGATATAGAGGTAAGATACCTTTGGCATGTTCTAATTGTAAAGAATTCAGTCACATCACTGCTAGATGTCCTTAGAAGAAAGATGATGATAGATCCAAAAACCGATCTGAAGGAAACTATAGGAGAAGAGTCAATAGAGGCTACTGACACAACAACAGAGACAACCGAGATGATAAAGGCAAAAAGGTATGTTACATAGTCGAAGATATTGAAACTAAATCTGATTTTGATGATGACATAGAAGTTTTATTTGTTTCTATGAAAGATGACTCAGAGGAAGAAGAGAAACATGAAGAGACAGAATTGATCTCTAAAGTAAGCAAAAATGATACATGGATCATAGACAGTGGCTATACACATCATATGACCAGTGATGTAGAGAAGTTTGATCATCTTGTTGAATATAATGGAGGGTCTGTGAGAATGGAAAATGATGCACCTTGCATGGTAAGAGGTAAAGGTTCACTGATGATCAATGATAGAATACAACATGAAAATGCATACTGGGTAGATGGATTGAACTATAATATGTTAAGTGTGGGTCAGCTAAACAATTCAGGCAACCGACTGGCTTTTGAGAGAAAAAAAGGTGAAGATCTATGATGATGAAGGAAGACTTGTCGGAACTAGTACACAATCCAGAGGTAATTTATTCTATCTTGATATGGATCAATCTTCTTGCTTGTTAATAAAGGATGAAGATGCTTGGTCGTGGCACAAAAGGTTATGCCATGTGAACTTTGACAACATGATCAAGATTAGTAAAAAGAAAAGAGTTAGAGGATTGCCTAACTTGACAAAACTTGATCATGCCATGTGCCATGAATGTCAGAAAGGTAAGATGACTAAGTCTAGTTTTAAAAGTAAAGACTACTCAACAAAGAAGATACTTGAGTTGGTTCATATCGACCTATGTGGTCCTATGAGAACCTAGAGTTGTTCTGGTGATAGATATTTTATTCTTTTTGTTGATGACTATACTAGACTAATGACTGTTATGTTCCTAAAAGGGAAATCTGAAGCCTTTAAAATGTTTAAGTGGTATAAAGCTAAGGTAGAGAAAGAGACTGGAAAAGAAATAAAATGTTGTTATGTTCCTAAAAGGGAAATCTGAAGCCTTTAAAATGTTTAAGTGGTATAAAGCTAAGGTAGAAAAAGAGACTGGAAAAGAAATAAAATGCTTAAGATTTGATAGAGGAGGTGAATTTATCTCTGATAAATTTACTAATTTTTGTAATGAGCATGGAATTAAAAGATAGGTCTCTACACCAAGGACACCTTAGTAAAATGGCATTACTGAAAGAAGGAATAGGTCTATAATTGACTGTGCTAGAACATTGATGATATAGAAGAATGTTGCTCAGACATATTAGAGGGAAGCTTTCAGCACAGCTGTGTATGTTCTTAACCGAGTACAACTGAAGGAGGACACCAACCGAACACCTTATGAGTTATGGTTTGGACACAAACCTACTGTAAGTTATTTTAGGATTTTTGGAAGTAAATGTTTTATTTTGAAAGATGAGAGAAATGGAAAATTTGATTCTAAAGGAGATGAAGGGATATTTCTGGGATATTCCTCTACAATTAAAGCATATAAATGTTTCAATAAGGTTACAAATAAGATATTTGAAAGTACTAATGTTCATGTTGATGAGATTGATGACAAGAACACAAAGGAAAGTACAAAAGAACTAGAAGACTATGGTAGATTCACTTACATTGAACATCTAGACTATCTACCAATGCCACAAACTGTGAAAACCGGTCAACAGGGAAACAATATAGGACAATAGGTAACATAAACCGATGAACAAGGTGGAGCTACTGAGAAAGGAAATGACCCTGAACAGGATGAGCAAGAAAGGAGAAACCAAGTTCAATCTATTTTTGTTAGAAGACATCATCCTGAGACACAAATCATTGGAGACAGACATGCTGGAATGCAAACTAGAAGCAAAACAAGACAAGGTATATGTCTAGTTTGTGAATTTGAACCTAAAAATGTGAAAGTTGCATTAGAGAATGAAGAATGGGTTAATGCAATGAAGGAGGAAATAGAGAGAATAGGAAAAAACAAAACCTGGTCCTTAGTACCCCGACCTAAAGATAAGAATGTTATCGGTACTAAGTGGATATTCAGGAATAAATTGAATGAAAATGGTGAAGTCACAAGAAATAAAGCTAGATTGGTATGCAAGGGATATGCACAGGAAGAAGGCATTGACTATGGTGAAACATTTTCACCTGTTGTTAGATTGGAAGGAGTTAGAATGCTACTTGCATATGCTACACACAAGAAATTCAAAGTCTATCAAATGGATGTAAAGTCAACATTTCTGAATGGTATACTTGAAGAAGAGGTCTACATCGAACAACCTAAAGGATTTGTTGATCCCAAAAATAAAGACATGGTATGTAGATTACATAAAGCTTTATATGGCTTGAAGCAAGCACCTAGAGCATGGTATGAAAGACTGCATACTTACTTGTTAAGTATTGGATTTGTTAGAACAAGTGAAAACAACAATTTGTATATGAAAGGTGATACTGATGATACTATTATTATTGTTGAAATATTTATTGATGATATTATTTTTGGAGGCTCAGATCTTTTATGCAAGACATTTGCTAATGAAATGTAAAAGGAATTTGAAATGTCTATGTTTAGAGAGATTAAGTTCTTTCTTGGACTTCAAGTGATTCAGCAAAGTGATGGAATATTCATCACATAGTCTAAATACATAAAGGAAGTACTGAAGAGATTTAGCATGGAAGATGCTAAACCTGTGGGAACACCAATGGCTACTAGATGCAAATTGAAAAAGGAGGATGAAACTACAAAGGTAAACCAGACACTTTACCGATCCATGATTGGTAAGTTAATGTACGTAGTTCACAGTAGATTAGATATAGCACATGTTGTGGGTATTGTTGCAAGATTTTCTACTAATCCTAGAGAATCACACATGATAGATACAAAAAGGATCTTAAGATACCTGAAGAAAATAAAGAATTATGGATTATGGTATCCTAAGGAAGGGAAGTTTGAATTGAAAGTTTACACCGATGCTGATTGGGCTGGAAATGTGGATGGTAGAAAAAGCACCACCGGATGAGCATTTTTCTTTGGTGAAAGACTTGTAACCTGGACAAGTAAAAAGAAGGCTTGTATTTCTGAATCTATAGCTGAAGTAGAGTATGTTGTTGTTGCTACTAACCATTCAAACATTACATATATCAAGCAAGTGTTGGAAGATATGAATGAGGTAATCACTGACCCTGTGGTTATATATTGTGACAACACTAGTGCTATTAATATTTCAAAGAATCCTACGATGCACTCTAAGACAAAGCATATATCTATTAAGTATCATTACTTATGAGAACAAGTGCAAGAGAAGCAAGTGAAGTTAGAATTTGTCACTTCTAAAGAACAACTTGCAAATATTTTTACAAAGCCTCTACCGAAGGACACATTTGAATACTTGAGGACTAGACTTGGGCTCCGTCCCTTGTCTATCGGTCACTAAGGTGATCTGGTTGTTGCATCAACCTACTTTTATTAGAAGATCATTCATGTTGATGCAACATAGTTCACACTTTGAATCATGTTCAAGGTTGTGATTAAGTTTGGAGAACTTGAACCGATTAGGATATCAGTATACTGAGATACAAAGGAGGACAAAATTGATGGTTTATTTGTTTCTTTGGAATTGTTGTCAAAGGGAGAGATAAATAATATGAAAAGGGAAAAGCACTGAAGAGAATTATCTAAGGGAGAGAAAATCTAAATGAGATAGAGTATTGAAGATCAGTTACAGAGAACAGAAGCAGGAACAGGAGAACTGAAAAGATCACAACTACAGAATGGTAAAGTTGTATTATCTAATGTTGTTTAGTAACATAGTGATTAAACATATTAAGTCTATTCTACTTACAAAATTTTGTTCACAAAGTTGTAGAATATATGTTTGGTATGTGTATGGTACATTTCATATTACTTGAGTTGCCATCAATGCCCAAGGGAGAGATTGTTGGACTACAACTGATTTGCAATCTGATTGAAGAATCCATGATTAAAGATCACTGAGGAGTTTCTGATTAGATATGTAATATGATTAAATCAATATTATGTTGTCATTGATGTCAACTAGTTTGATAGCACTTATCTTGTAAGTTACTATACTAAGACATCTAAGTTGACTTTATTATGTTGCATTCATCTATGATGAAGTATAGAGCTGAAAGACACAAAGCAGTGTTGTTGGTAAATGAAGCAATTCTAGTATACATCGACGGAGTGTAGTGTATACTGATCGAAGTATTAACCGAGCAGTGTTCAACGACACATTTCTTTGTTAACCAAGTGGAACAGAATGAACTAAATGATTAGTTTAGCCGATAAGATTGATGAGATATAAAGTACCTCAATTTTAGTAATAACAGATAATGTTTGTTATGAAGATCAACGGCTAACAAAATTAAAAGAAGATCTAATGGAGTAGATTGAAACATTTTATTGACACATCAACCAAGAAAGTTTGAAGCAGCAAAATCTATGAATGTGGTTAAGTGGAAAAATCTAATGGAGGAGAAGAAAATGATTTACTCATCTATATAAGAGAATAGAATTTCATTATGGAATGATGCCAGAAGAAGTAGAAACTACAGGAATATCATGTGAATAAGGTTTTCGTGCATTCTGATCATACTAGTTAAGTGAGAACTAAGCTGCAGAACAATTACCGAGCTACAGAGAGCAATTACCGATGGATAATAAGTTGATACAGTATTGAATTTGAAGTGAAATATTGATCAGAAGGATTTATATGGACTGAAAATTGATCTGTAATCTGCAATTAAAGTTGTATTAAAGCAGATCATTTACTATTACATATTTAACCATTGTATATAGTCAAAATCTCTTAACCGAGTGGACTCTGAAAGTCTTATGATGTATCATTCATAGAATGAACATTGTTATCTTGTCAACCCCATAGTGAATGTCAGTTGGACAATAACTTCTAGTCTAAAATCCTCTAACAAGGTCACACCTAACAGTGTGTTTGTAAACCTTTAACAGGGTTGGGTCTTAACCGACCTCACTTCAAAAGAGTGAACAATTTTGGGTTGCTGGTCCCAGGTGGTTTTTCCCTTTACAAGGTTTCCATGTTAAATCTCTTGTGTTATGTGTTGAATGTGATATTTGTTTGTTATCATACTTTGCATGTTACATGTTAGATTTTATCAGTAATTGTTATAGTATTAAACTGGTAATCGGTAAAAGCATAGATAGTGAAAGTAATTATTATTTATCGAGGAGCATAAATTGAAAAAGTTGTTTTGAATTATACATTTTGTTTTGGGACACTAGATAAATAATTCACCCCCCTCTCAGTTATTCTAACAATCCCATATATTATTTTCTTGCAAAAAAACTAAATGAATAATTACTAATCATATTATCTTCCTCTACCAAGCCTAAGGGCAGAGAATGAGGCTCCAATTCATTCAGCCCCTTGGCCCACTAGCAAAATGACTTGTGTTGGGGTACTTGATGAGGAAACATTAGTACTCTTGCATCTTCCTAACATATTTATAAATAAATATAATAATATTACATACCAATCACTTTTATTAATATTTTAGATTGTTGTACTCTTTTTGAACTCAATATATATATATATGAAAGATTGCTTGATTGAATGAATCCCTTTACTTTTATGATTTGAGATATTGGTGAGTGATGATTCAAAGTGATTATTGAGTAGGTGATTGATAAGTGAAGATGAAATGAATTCTAGCTTAATATATTGGTGAATAATGATTGAATAAATGCTAATTCGGTAGATTGGTTTACCAATTGGTTGTTTCCTTGATCTAATAAGTGATGATTGCTTTTTATGGATTCATGGAAGATGATTAATAAGTGATTCTTGAATGCATGGAATGATTTCTCCTTTATTTTTTATTATAAAAGGGTTACCAACTTTCATGGGAATTAAGTCACCACCCTCCATTGCCACCTTTTGTTAATAACAAATTATTTTCCAAATTGATCTACCTTGGATATCTTCTCCAAATGAAACCTTCTTACCTTTTATGCAATGTCCCCTATTGGGATTGCCATAAATTTTTCCCTATAATTGAAAATTCCATTATAATAAGAATTGTAAGATGATTAGAGATATAACCTTACCATTAAAAATACCTTTTAATAATGTAAACCTCAATTTAGGTCTGGCAACACCAAAAAGGGAAAAAGAGCACAAATATACATTCATGATACTTGATAGAGAGAGTTCCAATTCAAAACAATATATAAAATGTAGCATTTTTCTTTCCTAAAGGTGGATGGAAAAACCACAAAAGGGTGCCCTAGCCCAACCCTAGGTCCAAGAGTAGAACTTTTTCCCTATTGGCCCCATGATTCGTGGGGTTGGCATACCTTTTAGGCCTCACCATTCCCCCTTTTTGTAACTTCCACAGTGCGGATTATCCTGTTAGAAAGTAAAGTCCACCAAGATAACTGAGAGGGGGGGGGGGGTGAATCAATTATCAGATAATTATAACTTTTAACATCTTCAACAGCATTTAACCATGTAATTAATGCAATTACTAACCATACAAATATATGCATACACAATGACACAATAACATAAGATATGTTGACTAGGGAACCTCTTGATCAAAGAGTAAACCCCGGTGGGAATGATGCCCACAAAAGATGCACTAATATGAATATTCCTTGTGAGAGGATGGACTCTGTTAGGAGTCTTATGAAATACATTTAGTACATATAAATCCCTATTAAAATATTCTAACCATGTTAAGAGTTATGGAAGACAGAAGGACCCACTGCCCAAACAGCTTCAGGGTAAGATCACTTAACACACTATCCAAATAACCTTGATATTATTTAGTAGAATAATATGAAATATTTTACCTCCTTACTATGCCAAACCACACTTACTACTACATCATATCTCAATTCTAGATCTATGAACTTCGCATGTCTTCCTTCCCAATTTCGCTTTCACAATCTCTTAGGCTCTTTTCTTCACTTCATGCTTACATTCGCATGCAACCAAACCATGCTCACACTTATTTCATATATATCAACTTCATACAATAAGGAAAAACATTCCTTCCTTTATACCACACTCAAATAATTACAAATGAGTCGGCACACAAATACAAAATAAAAGTTTCCATACGCTACATCAAAATTACACAAAATTGCCAGCTTCCAAATGCAATATCTCTTCACTCGTGCGACCTCAAAGTTTGTGATGTGAACCACATCACCATCAATGTGTCTCAAACTTCCCTTTAACTGTACAAAACTAGATTCCATCCTGATTAGGAGATATCATTCGATTTCCACAAACCGCTACTTAGGAACTCTGCCTGAATACTACTTTTACCAAAATGCTCATAACTTTCATGAATCAATGAATTACTATCTATGCTCTTAACCATAGACATATAATATATCAAAGATTATAACATCAACATCACATAGCTCCAACTACAATATCCCATGTGTGCTAATCAAAACACTGTCTGCTTCTCTGCTAGTCTCCAGAAGATCACTGTGTTGACATCAATGACAATCCTAGTCATGAATGCAACAACAACTACTACATAATGACTTCCAACATCCAGCATTCATTCCTAACAATCTCCCCCATTGGCATTGATGGAAACATAGATGAAAAACATTGAATGTTCCAAAAATCCAATACTGCTGCATTGATACTCTGAAAGTTCTTCAAATCTTCTTTATCAATCAAATCTTGCTTCGTTATCCTATTAAGTTCTCTTCAACAAATGTTCTATATTGTTTTTCATGTATGCTTCTCCCCCATTGACATCAATGATAGAAATTTCATCACTATGTCAACAAAAACTCAATGTCCAAAGACACTGTTTCAGAAAATACATTCACAAGAGTCCTCATGACTCAGCTCAAATACACATACTCCCCCATAGAGGAAGTACCAACATCCAATCTAGAAAAAGGTAGGGCTCATATACCACTAGATGGATGTTATCAACTACATCATTACTCAAAAGTAGGCTGGGGCATAACCCCAAGCATACCTCTCTGATACTCAAATGAATCCTTAGGCAAAGGCTTTTTAAATATGTCTGCTATCTGTTCCTTTATGCTTATGTACTCCAGTCTGACTTCTTTCTCAGCAACTTTCTCTCTTACAACATGATACTTGATCTCTATATGCTTAGTTTTAGAATGCAATATAGGATTCTTAGACATACTGATTGTGCTGGTGTTGTCACAATGTATGACAACAGGCTCAACAAAATTAATTCCAATATCCTTCAGCATCTACTTCATCCAAATTATCTGGTTACAATTATTTGCTACTAGTACATATTCTACTTCTGTTCTACTCTATGAAATACAATTTTGCTTCTTGCTCAACCAGGAGACCAATCTTCCTCCAAGAAAAAAGGCTCCACCACTGGTGCTTTTCTTATCATCAACACTACCTCCCCAATCAGCATCTGTATATGCACATAGGGTGAAATCATTAGATTTTTCATACCACAATCCATAGTCCATTGTGCCTCTTAAATATCTCAATATCCTCTTTACTGTTGCATAATGTGATTCTCCAGGTTCAGCTTGAAATCTTGTTGCCATTCCAACTGAATGTTGTATATCTAGTCTAGTGTGTGTTAAGTGCTGCAATCCTCCAATCATGGATCTTTATTTCTTCTACTCAACTATTGGTGTTTCATCTTTGCTCGATAGTTTGTGTCCTGTAACCATAGGTGTTCCAACTAGTTTATAGTTTTCCATTCCAAATCTTTTCAGAAAATCATTCAAGTACTTTGTCCAGCTAACAAAGATACCATCATTGTTCTATGTTATCTGTAATCCCAAAAAGTATTTCATCTCACCAATCATACTCATTTCAAATTCTATCTTCATTTCATCAACAAATTTGTCACTAGCTTCATCTTCTCCTCCAAAGATAATGTCATCAACAAAAATAACTATAACTAATAATCAATTCTCAATTTCTTTTGTGTACAGATTACTATCTGTTGTTCCTTTAGTAAATCCCAATTTCAACAAATATTTATCCAATCTAGCATACAAAGTTCTAGGTGCTTGCTTTAGTCCATATAATGCTTTATTTAGTTTACATACCATATCTCCTTCTTGAGTCAAAGGAAAACATTCAGGGTGCTCAATGTAGACTTCTTCCAATTCACCATTCAGAAATGCAGACTTCACATCCATCTTATACACTTTGAATTTCTTAAAAGCTGCATAAGCCAAAAACATTCTTACTGCTTCAATTCTTGATACTGGTGCAAAGGTTTCTTCATAGTCAATTCCTTCTTGCTCTGAGTATCCCTTACATACTAATCTTGCTTTATTTCTTACTACTTCTCCTTGTTCATTCATCTTGTTTCTGAATACCCATTTAGTTCCAATCACATTCTTGTCTTTAGGTCTAGGAACCAATTCCCATGTCTTGTTCTTTTCAATTTGATCTAGTTCTTCTTTCATAGCATTAATCCAATATTCATCTTCACAAGCTTCATTAATAGATTTAGATTCAATTTCAGAAATCAAACATAAATGTACCTTATTTCTAGTCATAACTTCTCTGTCCAAACTTCCAATAACTTGTTCAATAGGATGATGTCTATATAGATACCTGTTCGATGTCATAGTCATAGATCTTGCTTCAACTGTAGATTCTTCTCTGGTTTCTTCTACAGTATGATTCTCATTCAACAATTCACTGTCAGTCTCATAGAATAATTCAGTAGTTTCAATGTTAGGCTGAGGATTAGCTTCTTCATCAGATTCATAATCAAGCATTCTTTTCTGAATTTTAAACTTCTCATCAACTTTAACATTTGTACTCTCAACAATAGTTTTAGTTCTCTTATTGTAACATCTATATGCTTTGCTCTTCAAAGAATATCCAAGAAAAATACCTTCATCACTTCTAGGATCAAACTTTCCAATATCATCATCTCTCTTTATATAACATTTCCTTCCAAAAATTCTAAAATACTTAACTGAGGGTGCATGGCCAAACCATAATTCATAAGGTGTCTTATCTGTGTCTGCTCTAATTTGTACTCTGTTTATTGTATATACTATTGTATTCACTACTCTCCAAAATGTCTTCGCCAAGTTATTCTCAAATAACATAGCTCTTGCTGCTTTAGTTACTGACCTATTTCTTCTTTATGCAATACCATTTTGTTCAGGTATTCTAGGGGCTAAAAATTGTCTCTTAATATCATTCACTTCACAAAAAGTGTTAAACTCTCTAGAAGTAAATTCTCCACCTCTATTAGATCTCAAACATTTAATCTTCATTCCAGATTCATTCTCAACTTTATTCTTAATGATCTTAAACTTATCAAATGCTTCAAATTTTTCTTTCAGAAATGCAATCCACATCATTCTTGTAAAATCATCAACAAGAATCATAAAATACCTTTCTCCATGGAATCCTCTAGTCCTGGTAGGACCGCTCAAGTCTGTATGAACAATCTCCAACTTCTCTGTCGATGTGAACTTCTTACTAGGAAATGAACTTTTCTTCTGCTTAGCCATCACACATTCTTTGCGAATCATGTTAGTAGGCTTCATAATTTTAGGCAAATCCCTTACTGCAAGTGTGGTACTCACTTTCACAATGTTATCAAAGTTTATATGACACAACCTTCTATGCCATAACCAACTGTCATCAATTTTAGTAATCAAGCATGTCATCTTAGTAGGATTCAACCAAAATACATTACCTCTGGTTCTAGATCCAGTTCCAATTAGATTTCCATCTTTATCCTTTATCACACAAGTTTTCTCAGTAAACCAAACTTGATATCCCTTATCCACTAACTGTCCAACACTCAAAAGATTATGTTTCAATCCATCAACAAAGTAAACATCATCAGTATTAGTCTTTCCATCAAGAGTAATAGATCCTAAACCTTTAATCAAACAAGGTGCATTGTTACCAACTCTAACAACTCCTCCATCATAATTGTTAAACTTTATGAACTTCTTCACATCTCCAGTCATATGATGTGAACAACCACTGTCTATAATCCAATCATCTTTCTTTTCAACTTGGGAAACTAATGCTTTTTCTTCTTTAACATCAAATTCAGAATTTTCTTCTTTAATTGCTACAAATCCTATTTCATCATTATTCTCAATATCACTTTCACTCAAAGTTCTTTCTATACTAGCTTCAAGATCTTCATCATTAGCATAATAACATTCCTTAGATCTTCTAGGCTTGAAATTATTTCTGTACTTCTTAACTCTCTTAGGACATTTAGATGCAAAATGACCATATTCTTGACAAGTCTAGCATTTAAAAATTTTCTTACCGTCTGGTTCTCTTTTCACAAGCAAGGCAATACCTTCTTCAATCTTCATATCTTCTTCATTTATAGATCTATTGCTACTGGCATAATCTCCACTCACACTAGTACTTCTTGACAAAGTAGGACGAATACTAAGAGCACTGAATGCTATCTCCATTCTAGGTAAGTCTCCTGATAACCTCAGGTTCATCTCTGCTGCTTCCAATCTTCCAAGAAGAGTCTCTCTTGTAAAGTTTGTAGTACAAGGTATAAATTTTTCAATCATTTGTGTTGTCTACTTAAATACAGGAGTCAATGTCCTCAGAATTTTCCATATCACTTCATTCTTTGTCTTTGATCCTCCACAAGATTTTATTCCTACAACAATTTCTAACATTCTACCAATATAGCTTCTAACATATTCATCTTCCATCATTCTAATATCTTCAAATGCACACATCCAATTATGTAATCTAGCTCTTTTTGCATGTTCATCACCTTCAAAAGTAGAGTGTAAAGCTTTCCAAATTTCATTAGATTTCTTAAAACATTTTACCTGACTATATTCATTCTCTGAAAGTGCTGTCAAGAGTGCTTCTCTTGCAAGTATGTTACACATGAATAGATCTACCTCATCTTTAGAACTTGTTTCAAGACTGTCTTCTTCAATTATAGTCATTTCATTCTTTGTAATCAACCAATAGCCTAGTCCTAAACACAATAGATGTGTCTTCATCTTTTCCTTCCAGCTGTCAAAATTTACTCCATCAAATTTAGGGCTTTCTTTCTTGAAATTCACCATGGATCTCCTTAAGCTATTAAACTTTCCTTTCAAGGACCTACCACTCTGATACGAATTGCTAGAAAGTAAAGTCCACCAAGATAACTGAGAGGGGGGGGTGAATCAGTTGTCAAATAATTATAACTTTTAACATCTTCAATAGCATTTAACCATGTAAGTAATACAATTACTAACCATACAAAGATATTCATACATAATGACATAATAACACAAGATATGTTGACTGGGGAACCTCTTGATCAAAGAGTAAACCCCTGTGGGAATGATGCCCACAAAAGATGCACTAATATGAATATTCATTGTGAGAGGATGGACTCTGTTAGGAGTCTTCTAAAATACATTCAGTACATATAAATCCCTATTAGGAGATTTTGAATCCCTGTTAAAAGATTCTAACCCTATTAAGAGTTATGGAAGACAGAAGGACCCACTGCCCAAATAGCTTCAGGGTAAGATCACTAAACACACTATCCAAATAACCTTGATATTATTCAGAAAAATAATATGAAATATGTTACCTCCTTACTATGCCAAACCGCACTTACTACTACATCAAATCTCAATTCCAAATCTTTGAACTTCGCATGTCTTCCTTCACAATTTCGCTTTCACAATCTCTTAGGCTCTTTTCTTCACTTCATGCTTACATTCAAATGTAACCAAACCATGCTCACACTTCTTTCATATATATTAACTTCATACAATAAGGAAAAACATTCCTTCCTTTATACCACACTCAAATAATTACAAATGAGTCAGCACACAAATACAAAATAAAAGTTTCCATATGCTACATCAGAATTACACAAAACTGTCGGCTTCCAAATGCAATATCTCTTCACTCATGCGACCTCAAATTTTGTGCTATGAACCACATCACCATCAATGTGTCTCAAACTTCCCTTTAACTATGCAAAACCATATTCCATCCTAATTAGGAGATATCATCTGATTTCCACAAACTGCTACTTAGGAACTCTGCCTGAATACTGCTTTTACCAAAATGCTCATAAATTTCATGAATCAATGAATTATTGTATGTGCTCTTAAACATAGACATATAATATATCAAAGAGTATAACATCAACATTGCATAGCTCCAACTACAATATCTCACATGTGCTAATCAAAACATTGTCTGCTTCTCTGCTAGTCTCCAGAAGATCACTACTATGTTGACATCAATGACAATCATAGTCATGAATGCAACAACAACTGCTACAGAATGAATGCCAACATCTAGCATTCATTCCTAACATATCCCTCACAAGATAGTGCATTTTTATGATGTAACCTATGCCCATTCCATTGCAAGCCTTATCTAGTGCCTCTGTATGATGTAGCACATATCCATTCCACCGCACGCCTTACCTAGTACCTTTATATGATGTAGCACAATCCATTCCACTATAGGTCTTACTTTATAGTGTGAGGTAATAATCTTAAAGTAGTTAAAAGTATAGATACACATAGTATTTTATCCATATATCAACTATAGATATGAATTAGTAATTATCTAAATATAAACACATTGCATCTTATCTTTAGAAGTATGATAATATATGGTTGTCTATTGTGAATAATATAAATAGCACAAGCACTAACCATATGCACTTAGTGATGAGGAGTAACAATTACCACATCATGCATATACATCTGATACTCATACCTAATATACTAATGATTATAGAGACAATGATCTATAAAATGGGCAATCATTTGTAATTAAGCCATACACACCTAGTTTTAGTATTTAGCATACAAGGATACCCATATATAGTGAGTTTCTCATACCCAATACCCCTGAGTACTAGTACAAATTTCTAGTTGTACGAACATGTTTTTGTAGGCTTTCCTTCTATTTGTGCTTGTGGAGACTCCTTCTCATTCCATGTCTCGTGTACACACATAAAGATACTTAGACCAAAGATTACAAAATTATATTAATAATTGTTATGGGTCTTCTCTTCAATTCATATCTATGTTATTCCATGATTCTCCTATATTTATTTCTCTTATTCTTTTGTAATCAATATCCAAATATATTTTTTTCTTCCCTATAATCTCTCATCCTTCCCTCCTTTTATATCTTCCTATTCACTCAAGAAGTATAACTTTCTTCGAGAGAGACAATGCTTCTCAAGCATTGTGTCTTCCTCAAAGGAATTACACCTCTTGGATAATCAAAACATTTGCATATCAGTTCCTCTTTTTATGTAGACAATAATCAAACTCTGCCTCTATCAATCGTATTATTTGATAATTGACTAACTTTCAATTGTTGTCTACATTAGATTGTTGCTAAGTATTTGTTTTAGGATAGTTGACCATCTTATATTCATTTATTTAAATTGTTGTTACTTATTATAATACTAATCACTTTCTCTGTGATAACGATGTTGTCATCTTTGTGATACAACTTAATCACCATCTGTGTGATTCTTGTCCCTATGATATTAAATGATGCTCCCTTAATAATACTCAATCGATGTCATTAATTATGTAATCACAGGTTTTTAATCACAGGATTAATTATCTTGAGACTATTCTTTATTCATTTGTCACTATACTGTAATTAGTATTTGATTGATCCCCATAACAATCAAATCCTCATGAGTATTCTCTTTGTCAAATCTGTTATTTGATATGCCCTTTCAACTAGGAGTATAATTTGTATGGTATTTAATTGTATCATCATCCCCTTCTATGAGGTTTCAAACTAATATTTATGGTATATGTCATTGCCTATCATTGTCCTATCGATACCTTGTTAACTAGTGTTTAATACAATCGATATTATGATTATTGAATAATATATTTCTTATCACCTACTTGTTCCTTCTCAGTATATTGTATATGTTGAGGGAATTTTTTGGACTTATATCATTGTATGTGATTACTGAACTTGGCTAACATCAATTATAATTTCTAGCGATAGATTAAAAAAAAATTATTAAGGGAAAACAGGTTTTGAAGGAGCCTCGAAACCCTATACAATTTGGTCAAATAAAATATACAAAGTAGCACTCTAAGACCATTACAAGGGTTTTACAACAAGCTCCCACAACCTAGAGATAAAATGGTATAAGAAGAAGGAATTTGGAAACCAGACTAGAAAAGCCATTGCTAAAAAGATTAAAACAATTAAAACCAGCAACCCTGAAACTTCCAACGGACAGTAAAGAAAATCCTACCAGCTAAGGTCTAGCTACCCACAGGGAAAAGCCCAAGCAAAGTTATTTCTTCCCCTTTGGGAATGAAGGGACATATCAAAAGAGGGCAGATTTTTAGATTTGTTTTTCCTTTCTTAGAAGTCCACCCACTAGTACATTCCACCTAGTTTTTCTACCAAAAATTTTGACCAAAAAATAAAAAAGGTTTTGCTTCGTCAGATTATATAAGGAAAACTTTGTTTGTTTGTTTTAATTTATGCCCATGTTTGTCGAAATATCGACAAATTCCATGGTGTTCAAAATTTTGACAAACACAAGCATAACTTTTAAAAAAAAGGAATTTCATTTCTCATTTCATTATTCTCGGCTGGTGAATTAGAAGGGCACCACGCACGAAGGAGATACCCAACTATTTAATTTACTGGATACCCAATCAGCTGAAGGTTTCTCTTCTGAGACTTTTGCAAAATCTCCTCTACTATAGATGCACAAGTACCTCAACTATTATACTATTTTCCTTTTTAAACAAAATAAATCTCCCTACTCCTTTATGTTTTCAAAAAATAATCATAAATGCCTTGACATTGTCTTTGTAGTAAAGGATTTGGGATCTGGGCTACTGTAATTTTTTGTTTCATGAATCATTTTTGTGATTTATTTATGTACTAATAAAATCCTTTCTCAAATTTCTCATTCATGGGGTTTTCCTATATTCTCAATACCTACAGCTTTTGGCAAGGATTATTAATTCGTGCATCCACATGAACCCGTACTGATTTGAATCCAAAATCTAATTTAATGGAAAGTTTCTATTCATTCCTACCTTTCATTTGAAACTAGTTTGAGCTTCTGAGGTTGAATATGCAGGGAGAATCAGGTCTCTAATCCCGCAAGCCCGCGTTTGTGCCCTAGTTGAGGAATTCCACATTCATTCCTCCATTTCTCCCAAATGGAACACTAAAAGACTCTACAAATTGGTGGAAAGGGAGTTTGAAGGATTTACATTAGGATCATCATAGTCACAAGATGGGAAGATGAAATTGGGAGGATTTTGCAATGAAGAAAAGCCAGGCATCCAAAATGTAACTGGCTTAGTTTTTGGGTATAGTCCCCATAACTCACTGCTAGGATGGTTTTAAAACTTGAAACTTGGAATATAGGCCATTGGTAGGTGCCATAATAGTTTCCAAACCTTTTCCTATAGAAACCCTCTGTTCTATTGGGTTTTCCTTTGTTAGGTGCCATAATTAGGCCTCTGAGATTCTTGCAGTTGGGAGGCCTAGAGAATGATCCAGGCTTTGATCTTTTTGGAGGATGACTGCCTCAAGGAGAGTGTCAAAGAATCCCAATAACACTTGGGGGTTCTATGGTAAAACTTGGTGTTAGATGTAGAAAGCCAGGTTTGCAGGCCTAGGAAGCACTCTGTACTAAAGTGACAACCGTGCCTTGAAAGGTTGATAGACTAGTCTAAGGGGTTGGTTAGGATATTGTAAGGTCACTTAGGTTGGGTACAGTAGTTAAGGGCTTCGAAGGAAGTTTGAAAGTATGTCCTAGGAATGTTGGAGCAGTCAAGACAGTGTGGAAACACTACAGTCTAGAGGGATAGTTTAGAATTTGTGGATGTACTAGCTGAAAGGTTATCAAGCATTGGAGTCATGGGGTTGATTATGGAAATGAATCAGAAGTAATGAGGAGATATGTAAATAAGGTGAGAGGCTTGATTTAGATACTCTTTAATGAAAAGGATTAGTTGCTTAGCAGAAGCAATACCACTCCAGGAGGGAGATACAAATCATTGTTGATCAAGCCTCTACATCAATTAGTGTAATGTAAATGCTATTCTATTTATGAATAACACTTGTTACCATTGTATCTTGATTTGAGTCTTCAATACCATTTCAAATCATTGTATTAGTATCCCCTCAAAACATGGGTATGACTCCTTTTGTTATAGGAACACCTTGAAGAATCTTTATCTCTGTGATTTGAATGTTATGACTTCAATGCTAATTTTTCAATGTCTTTATATTAGTATCATTTGATTAATACTACACTTCATGCTTTGGGTTTTACACCTCTTGATTGCATACATTTTCATACATAAGGGTTTTACACCTCCTGATTGCATACATTTGCATACCCTACTATAGTTGAACTCCTAGAACTGCACAGCTCTAGCCAAGCCATCTGTGTTTGATTTGCATAAGATTTCATGGATGGTTGTCCCTAGTTCCAAAGCTCCAACTTGACCACAAGCAGGGAGTATGCTAGCAAAGGTTGAGGAGTCTGGATTTACATCCACCAGTTGCATTTTCTTAAAAGTTTCTAATGCCTTTTCAACAAACCCATTTTGAACATATCCTCCAATCATGGCAGTCCATGAGATGACATCTCTTTGAGGCAATCTGTCAAATAATTTATGTGCCTTGTCTATGTTTCCACATTTAACATACATGTCTACTAAGGCACTAATAACTAAAATATTTGATAAAAATCCCCCCTTCGTTATGCTTTGATGGATATCAATGCCTTGTTCCAAAGCTCCCATTTTTTCACGGGCTAGAAGGATGCTTGCAAAGGTTGTGGAATTTGGCTTTACACTTGCTAGTTGCATTTGTTTAAAATTTTCCAAAGCTTTTTCCACAAATCCATTTAGTTCATAGCCTACAATCATTGTAGTCCATGAGACCACATTTCTTTGAGGCATTTTGTCAAACAGTTGACGTGCCTTGTCTATCCTTCCACATTTTGCATACATGTCTACCAGGGCGCTTGCAACTATAACATCTGACAAATATCCCTCTTCCATTATCTTTTGATGAATGTCCATACCCTATTCCAAAGCTCCCATTTTGACACAAACTGGAAGGATTCTAGCAAGGGTTGTGGCATTTGGCTTTACATCTTCCAACTGCATTTGTTTGAAATCTTCTAAAGCATTTTCAACATATCCATTTTGTGCATATCTTCCAATCATTGTAGTCAACGAAACCACATTTCTTTAAGTTATTTTGTCAAACAGTTTACGTGCCTTGTCCATGCTTCCATATTTTGCATACATGTCTCCCAGGGCACTTGCAACTACAACATTTGACAAAACCCCCCCTTCTATTATCCTTTGATGGATGTCCATACCCTGTTCCAAAGCTCCCATTTTGGCACACACTGGAAGTATGCTGACAAAGGTTATGGAATTTGGCTTTACATCTGCCAATTGCATTTGCTTAAAATTTTTAAAAGCCTTTTCAAAAAATCCAGTTTGAATACATCCTGCAATCATGGCATTCCATGAGACCTCATTTCTTTGAGGCATTTTGTGAAATAGTTCACATGCCTTGTCTATGCTTCCACTTTTGGCATACATGTCCACTAGGGCAGTTGCAACCACAATATTTGGATAAAATCCTCTATCCTTCATACTTTGATGGATATATGTGCCCTGTTGTAGAGCTCCCATTTCAGCATAGGCTGTAATCATGTTGGCATATGTGAACTGATTGGGTTCAAAACCTATTTGTTGCATTTGGTGAAACAGTGCAACTGTCTCGTGAGGATACCCATGTCTTCGGTATGCAAAAAGTCATATTCCATGAGACACTGTCTCATTCTTCAATTTGGTCAAACACTTTAAGTGCATCCACCAGGCTTCCGCACCTATCATACATGTTTATAAGCTTATTTTGAAACCTTGTAGAAAATATAAATTTCCTAGGAATGATGAAAGAGTGAACGTTTTTTCTTTGTGAAAGGACATTTTTGAGATTGTAGGTTTGTGACAATTGAAGATATGAAAATAAGGCTCCATCAGGGTTTTGTGTAGTGAGTAGAATGTGCAGGGCTTCCTTCAACCATCCCTCTTTACATAATGGTTTGAGATTGATGTGAGTTGTGGATATCAATAGCATTGTACGACTATTATTCAATTGACCATAATGATATTACAAGTAAGCCAGGAAGCATTTCCACTCTCACTCACTGACCTAGTTCCTCGTTGTATAAATTATCTCTTTCAAAGAAATGGTTGAATTTTAATATTTAGGTTTTTGTTCGAAATGCTACTACAACAATGGACCCTTCAAAACATATTCAACTTCCATTCCGACTGTAAACCATTTTGAATAGGGTTTCTTCTAAATTTGACAATACCAAACCCTCATGTCCCACTACCAACAATGGAAGAAATCCCCCAATACACGCGTTCATTGAGTTTTCCCCCAATACATGTATTCATTGAGTTTTCTTGTTTAAGAAGTGGAACTTCAATGGGGAGAGACCCAATCTAGAAGCTTGCATATTATGATGTTGGGTTTTGGATGATAGTATTTTGCTAATGATTTTAAGGGATATTGGGTTTTGGATGATAGTATTTTGTTAATGATTTTAAGGGATGTAGTTAAGCTTCCTACGAAATGTACATGGAAACCATGCTCAACCGCTTGCCTAGGGCATCATTGCAAACATAGAAAATGAGCTTCCCAGGGCCTCTCCTTCTCCAAACATATAGTACATGGAGTCTACTCACCCATTCCAAGAGCCCGTACAAAACCAATGGTGGAATGATGAGCTAAGACTCCATTTGTTCAACCTGCCTGGTTCAAACCACCAACAGGGTACTTAACAAAAGAATTAACAAAACTAGTTGGAATGCTCCAAAACTCAAAACAAACACAACACAGAATCACAAAACAACCTATACTAACTTGTCCAATAGACACTGTGAGCTATCTAATCCATTAATCAACTAAGACATGGACATCACAGAGACAAGGACATTACAGAGAAGATTTTATGATGAGAAGATTATAGCAATATGATCTCCATGACATCTGCAGATTAGACTTTATAGCAAAACATGGGATTTAATCGAAGTCTATGGTTCAAGAAGATAAGGAAATTAGTATTTATTTCACATAAATAAGAACCTTGCAATTGAAATATAAGAATTGAGTCCCAAATCTCATAAGATCAGACAAGGGACAATACAGTGGAATAGGAATCTCCTATTTGAGGTACTCTATCAAATAGTTGATGTTTATGCTTTGTTCCTGTAATACCCCAAAAATGGGCTATCAGTTCATTAACCTCCTACATCAACATATCGAACGAAATCGACATCAAAGTCCTAATCTAAGGCACATCTAAACATCATTGAATCTTAATTGATTATCTTATATTCTGCATCGGGGAATATTCCTAGCAATATTCCTAATCATCATAATTATCTTTAATTTTATAATTATTTGGCAATAAATCACATTTATCCTAAAGTTTGATTAATTGAATATTTTCATATTTAATTAATTAGATTTAATATTTGCCACTTAATTGTGTAATTAAATTTAATTCTATCTATTATTAATTGTATTATTTAATTTTGACAATAAATCTAATATCATATGAATAATTGATTAAATTCTTATTTAATTAATTAAAGCATGTTGTCATTATTTAATAATATAATTTTTAATAAAAATTTGATTAAATAATTGATTAACCCATAAATTAATTATTTTATTTTTAAAAGTAGTTAAGTTGGAAATAAATCACTTTATTATTAAATTAATTCATAAATAAAACATGCACAATCATTAAAGCAGACAACTTTCAATTATCAATTAAAGCTAAACTCTATTTTGAGTTAAAACTTAGCTTTTGCATGTTTTTGTGACTTAATTATTTGTTATTTAAAAATAACTCAAAAATCAACCTGAGTTATTTGAGTGATTTATGGCTTTTTCTCATGCACCTCCAAAGCCCTGGATTTCTATAAAAACAAGGCTCATCTCTTCATAATGCATCTCTCAATCATCTCACAAATTGCAAACTTACTCTACAGGAATCATAGCATATCAGATTTGGAGAATTTGCACAATTGGAGCTTGAAAGAATCAACTTGCGAATTCAAAGCTTTGTGAGATCAATTTCAATTGCATAGTTTTTATATCTTAGCATAGAATTTCATAGTTTTCATATCATTGTTAGAATCTTCATTGTTAGATCATTTAGCATCCATAGCATATCAGTTTATCATTCTTATTGCATAGAAAATATCAAAAATATAGATTAATTGCATTCAATTTCATATCCATCTTTTGCATTCAAATCCTTCATTTAGGTGTCGTCTAGGTCACTGATCTTGATTACAATCTGAGAACATCAATCTCGCACCTATTAGAAGGCAGTAAATCGCTTGGTTAGATTAGATTTCAATTTTGCACGATTTTGATTATCACTAACCTCTAATGTTTTACTGAGTGTTATGTCTACAGATCAAGTACAATTTTCACACACACATTTCTGGCACCCACCGTGGGGTGACCCACCTTTGCATGCTGATTTTGATTCTTGGAGCTAAAACCCTAAAGTTTCAAAGATTTAATTTTATCTCCCAAACGGCTTAGATTTTTGGTCTAAAAGTTTTTTTGTAGGTTGGAGACATATCAGGGAAGCTTTGAAAAAAAATTCAGAATTTTCTGAATTATTTTGAATTTTTAATTTATTTTTTTTATTTTTCATAAAAAATTAATATCTGACGCAAATCAGCATATTTGTCTAAAATTTTTACATTTTCGGAAATCTCTTCAAATTATACAGGGGGTCTATTATTTTTTTTAAAATTTGGATGCAATTTAATAGCTCAAATAGTCAATTTGCAAAAACTGGTCTATTTTGATAAAAACGGGTCTTTAGGGCACAAATGAAGAGATTTTTCTTAAAAAATTTCATTTTTGGAAAGCTCTCTATTTTTTAGTAGGGGTCTCTATTCTTAATTTCTATTTTTGTGGCCAAAATCATATCAAAAAAATCAGATCTTGTTGACTAGGTCAAATGTAGTGCAAAAAAATTAAAATTTTATGATGGGTATACACTTATTTTTCATATGATTCAATGCATGATATGAGTTGTCATTTGGATTAATTTCTAGTTATTATTGCTCCTAACAATTGATTTTTAGATCTAACCCTAGGGTTTTCATAAGTTGAATATACCTTGCATATCTTGTTTGCTTGTTGGCTTGTTGGAGAGTTCGTAGCTTGCTTGCATAGTAAAGCTCAACAAAAATTGCTAAATATCAGGTAAAATCTACTATGCGCGTTGCGAGGATCACGAGGTATTCTCCTTGTTCTGAAAATATTTTGATTCGGACTTAAAATAAATCTCTCACGTGTCAAGCTTGTGTGCATCTTTTCATGCTTTTGATCTATTTCTACACACTTGCATAATTTGATACTAGGTTGTGATCCCTTAAGGATTCATTAAGTAGTCTTAGAATACTTGTGATTGATCTTGATTGCTATCTTGGGTTATTGGACTCGCTAATCCACCGGCCCCTCATTTTCACCCCGTGGTTGCAATCTCAGCGCCATAAAGGGGAGGGGTCAACAGGACAGAAGCGTTAAGTGTTCCACTTGGCAACCCTTTTGTGCTTTTAGGAACTCACTTGTTTTCTAAGTTGGGGACTCATTTTCAGCTTGTGTGAGGTGTTAAGTGTTCCACCTTGTGGACTCATCTCATATTTGCTTTAAGCATTAAGTGTTCCTCTTTCTACTTTTTGGGTGCTTTTGGTAGATTTGCTTTCGGGAATATATCTGTGCTCACATAGTAATTAGGCCCTATGAACACTATTTGTGATTCTTGAGAGATTGGATTCCTAGCAAAATCCTTCCTTGACGATGGAATCCTTGTAGGTAGGGAGGATACTTAGTGCATTTCACATTCAACTTGGTTAGTGCATCTTCTCTTATTGATCGACACATTCTCTCTCCGGAGAGGTTGATAGATCACGTGGGGTTGATATCATGAGCTTTGGTGAATCAAAATTGGTTAGTGCATCTTCTCTTATTGATTGATATATTCTCTAGGTTGATAGATCACGTGGAGTTGATATCACAGACCTTGGTGGAAAAAAACTTTGTCTTAGCGTGTCAGATTAATCTGCTTGCTTTGTTTGGGTTAAAAGTGAAGAGGTGTCAAAAACCTTGGATCTGGAGCCAAGTCCCCTTGTGGTATACTATTGTGAGTCACCTTTAGAGAGGGTTAACCGTAGCGGACAATCCCTTCACAGGGCAAACTGCATTGACGGAACCTCAAGCGGTAATAGCCATTTTTGCCATGGTAGTGACAGCCGCTATATAAATGTCCTTGTGGAAGAAATCTCCATGGGTATGGTTCATTGTTGGGTTGTCAGATCTCCCTAGCAGCTCTTGAAGATTAAGTTCTCAGACTGTGTCAAAACCCTGGTGCGCCGGGATTGGAGTTCACCCCTTTGAATCATAAAAGTTGCAGAGTCAAACCATTACTAAAAACCCTAGAGAGGCCAATTTTTTTCACTTTCAGGTATATGTGTGTTATTGCAAAACTTTTCAGAACATACACAATTAGTACTCTCAGGGATTAGCACAATTTGGTCACTTGATTGTTCATGCGCAAGGTTGCTTTTTCCCTTGTTCATTATTTTCAGACGTGCTTGGAATCACTTGCTTGTTGTTCTGCGTGCTTGTTTATCTACTTGGCTATTAAAAATGATCAAATCTGGTATAACCTTCAAAATTTGGACAGTACAATTTGCAAACAATCCAAAATTGAAGACCTTAAATTTTGCAAAAATTGACGTAAAATCTTTTCTAGAGTCAAAAGTCATTTCAGGAAGTCAAAAGTTGTACGAGTTTAGCAACTGTCATTTCATAGACTACCCAGTGTCGTACGAGTCTGCAGAGTGTCGTTTGGAAAAATTTAAGAGAGTTGTCAGAAATTGTCAAATTGCAAGATATCCAATGTTTCCAGCCTAGTTCCAGAATCTGTCAAAAATATCATTGTGTCAGGAACAGAGCAGTAGCTATTGAGCATTCTACCATTTTTCGAGTTTGATCTTTTGAATCCGATATAGTCTTCTGTTTGATCAATTTGAGTCCTTTTTATCTCATGTCAAAACCTTGTCATAACTATCAATCTTCAATCAATCTTCAAAAATAGACTAAGTGTTGAGAACTCGTGTCCGCTATCTTTTGGGCGATCTATCCCATACATCCAAGGCACAGTTTCCTTCACCCACATCTCATCAGATCTTCAAAACTATCATAATCTTAACAAGGTTGCATCATCCAATTTTCTCGAATCAAATTGTTCTTCAGTTGTCTTCGTCCTTTTCTTCTGTTTCATTCAAAGTTAATGGTGGAGACCAGAGCTTCTTCACACAAGAAATCAAAAGAAACATCTCAGAACTTACTTTTGACCAATACCCCAGGTCCAACTCTTGAACAACTCATCAAGTCAGGTATCTACAAAGATGACGGTCTTGGTAACTTTCGATTGAAAACTGGTTACATACCTCCTTTATCAACTCACAGAGGTAATCAGCAAACTCCTCCTCAATCTATTCCAGAGAGTCCAAAAACTCCTATCATATCTCAAGCAGGGACAAACCACGGTTCTCTAGGAGGAGGGTCCCAAGGACACCATTCTCAACACAATGCCGACCAAGAACCTACCCCCTCTAAAATCCATCGATGTCAGAATGATGATGAATTCTAGAGAATGATGAGGCATTTCTTGAAAGTGGATAGAGAGGCATACTTTTTACAATTAGCCCAGGAAGGGGCTAAGCTTCCTCCCAACTTTAACGTTGATGATATAATCACACATGAGGAAGAAACTCCACTCATAGCTATGACAAAATAGATGCATGCTATACAAGTCGAATTTAACAATCTTAAGAAGGAGAAGGAACCCAAGGAGTTCTCCATGGAGGCCCTATGTCCTTTCCCATTCGACAAAAACTTGTATATGCCACCATTCCCAAAAAGAGTGGAGATGCCAAAGTATGACAAATATGACAGACACTCTGATCCTCAAGATCATGTCAGAGAGTTCTGTACACACTCCATGGAATTCATGCATGAACCGACTTATCTAATGCGTCTTTTTCCTAGATCCTTGGGAGGAGCATCCATTCAATGGTTTTCAAGATTACCTTCTACGATCAAAACTTTTGAGGAATTGATTAAATTTTTTTATCAACAATATTCCTACAATATTCAACATCCGGTCACCATGATCGATATCTGTAACCTCAAGCAATATCTAGGGGAATCATTCCTAACTTTCCTCAAGAGGTGGAGAAAGAAGTTCTCTCTATATACTAGACAAATTCCCGAAATGGAGAAACTTGAAATCTTTATCAATAACCTTGTTCCAGAGCTCAATTATCCATTACAAATGCAAGATCATGTATCTTTTGATAAAATGGTGGATAATGCAATCAAGATTGAGAAAGTACTTGTCAAGAAAGGAGAAATCACACTTCAAAAGGACAAGTCTGAATCTGGATCTAGCTCAAAAGATAAAAACAAGAGCTGGAATAGAAACAAAGGTATCATCTCTAATGGTGTTGTTGACACTATCCGCACCCCATCAAAGGCACCGGCCTACAATCTCACCCTTTCCACCAAAGCCATTGAGGCTTCAGAGAAAAAATCTGTTGAACCATCTCCAAAGAAGCCATTCAAACGATGGGATAATAAATGAAAGTTTACTCCCCTAGGAGAATCTTTGGAATCTGCCTTGAGAACCCTGATAGCTGATAACATGATCTCTTTACCACCAATCCGAAACCCTGATCCGAATCCAAAACCATATTGGTGGAAAGATAATGAATACTGTGCTTTCCATCGGACTAAAGGCCATAGAACTAATGGATGCTTCCACTTGAAGCATACCATTCAAGACTTGATAGATCAAGGGGATATCATAATCGATAATCCTATCAGCAATAATGATCACACAGCATTTACAGAACTGTTTCCACAACATGGCAAGGGAGTTTCCACTTCTCAGCCTAACATGGGGGCAAAAGTCAACTATGCCTACCCTGGAAACAATGTTGTCATCAATATGGTTGAACCATATCTCTCTGAGAGCTGCAATGTCATCACGATTGTACGAAGAGATAGAAATCATTCCTCAGCTAATGCGGTTACCAGATCACAAGCTCAGGCTCATCTGAAAGGACAAACACCAAGTTCATCTAATGTCCCTAAGATACCTTTCAATCTCACATCTGCTTCTAAACAGAAGGTTGCCTCAAAATCTTCCAATCCAAAGGATACAAGACCTACATCTTACAGCATCGTCCAACAACTCTAGCATACCAATGCCAAAATCTCTATGTTTGAGTTACTTCAAATATCTCCAGCTCACAGAGATATCCTAGACAAAGCTTTGTTCGGCTCTAATGTTCCTGATGATCTAGATCTAGACAGGTTCCAGACTATGGTTGGTCATCTAACATCTCCGCAATATATCTCCTTTTTAGAGGAAGATGACAACTCCCTAAGTCACCCACATAATCAGCCCTTGCACATAGAAGTCTTGATCCAGAACCGTCGAGTCAAATGTGTGTTGATAGATGGGGGCACAAGCCTCAACATTTGTTCTTACAACTTAATCACACAGTTGGGATTCTCAGAGATGGCTATTGATCCTCGAAAGAAGATCACCATAAAAGCCTATGATGAACAAGAAAGAGCTTCTAAAGGCACCATTGTCTTACCTATCTGAGTGGGTCCAGTCATCAAAGATACCAAATGTCAGGTGCCTGATCTACCATTGGCTTACAATATCCTTCTAGGGAGACCCTGGATACATGAAATGCAAGCTATTCCTTCTACGTACCATCAATGCTTGAAATTTCCCTATGAAGGAGTGGAGGTTACTATCCCAGCAGATCTGAGTACAACTTGCAATACATTGAAGGAAAGTGCCGATAAGCTTGTTCCCAATAACAGAGAATCTTCCATCAAGTGGCTAAATGTTGCTTCCACATCTAAGATGGACGACATTGCTAAAGAGCTCAATATCAAAGAAAATGGGATGGGAGAATACACTATAGAGCCAGTCTTGTCTCTGACATCTCTCCCAATCTCACCTAAGTCGTATGGACAATCCTTGAAGTAGTCTAAATCAGAACCTAAGGAACCTATGGAAGCATACAAAAGAAATTTTGTGGTGGAGCAAGTATCCAAACAAGAATTTGAAGAGGATGAAGCTATGCTTGCATGGCTATACAAAGATGATTCTGAATCCAAAATTGTTCAAACTAGTGAATCTGTAGCACCTAAAATCCCTTCTAATTCATATGGTCTAGGAAACAAATTGATAGCCAAGATGGGATATTCCAGTCAAGGACCTCTAGGAATCAGAGGAAAGGGTCTTGTGACACCCATTTCACATATTGGTAGAGCCAACAAAGATACTAGTGGCTTAGGGTTTAAGAAGAAACCCTATCATCTCAAAGGTGGTTGTTCTCATGTCATAGAACAAATTACACTAAGAGAACCCCTTCTTAAGAAAGAAGACATAGAACCCTCTGATGATGATTCAGATAGCTCTGAGCTTATCCCCTATGAAAAATTGCCTAAAGAGATCAAAGATCTTCTTGATGATACAGATGATCCTATCAAAAGAATTAATGTAGTAGAAACACAAGAACCTACTGTAGCACAAGAGATGGTTGCACCACAAGAACCAGCTAATCTCGAAGGCAATCAAACTGATCAAGAAGAAGGGGGTAGTTATTCTGACACTGATTCCCATGAATATGAATTCAAGTTAGAGACTGAGGGTAATCCTTCTTGGGGTATTCATCCTGATTTCACACATTTTCTAAGATTTCCTAGAGATCCTGAATCAGAAGCTGAGTCAAATGACTATGAATGGGGTGCCATTCCAGAAGAAAATGAGCTTATAATAGAGAAATATATTGATGTTATTCACCAATATGTATCTCAACCCAACGTAGGTCTAGAGCAAAACAATGAACTTAACGTGTCGGATCCACCTATGGCTGAAGAGGACTCCCATGATGATGTTGAGCCTATTCATGAATTGAACATTTTGAGCTGTAATATCACCTTTGAACTTGAGCGTCAGGTTAGGACCAATGATGACATATCCCCATCCATGAACACCATATCCCAAGCCTTTCCCACTTTAACTATCCAACGCCCTGATCTTATCGACCAAACTTCCACAAACCCAAGCCATGGTGTTTACACCTTTTCCAATGACTATGCCCTTGCTTGTTACCTCAATGCAGTCGAGCCTATGAGGACTTCCATCAGCGAACCGAGCATCAGCATGATCGAGTCGGACATCAAATATCTTAGTCAAAAAAATAAAAATAAAAAGAAAAAGAAAAAGAGTTCTGAGGGTGAAAACCACTTTGTGGCAGTCTCAGAACCTACAAAAGTAAAAAGAAAAGATGTATCTAAAGGTGAAAACCTCTCTGAGGCACCTAAGGATGAGATATTTGATGTCCTTCCGAGTCATTTACAGGATAGATCTCCAGTTCTGATTGAGCCAACTCAATCCATCAATTTGGGTACAATAGAGGAACCACAATTGGTACATGTAGCACAATCTCTATCAGAAGAAGAGAAATAGAAATTCACTACATTCTTATCAGACAAAAAGATCAACTTTGCATGGAAATATTCAGATATGCCAGGATTGGATCCCAATCTCATTATGCACCATCTATCCATTGCTCTTGGAGTAAAACCGGTCAAGCAAAAATTGAGAAAGATGCATCCTCATGTTGCACTTTTAGTCAAAGCAGAACTAGAAAAACTCCTAAAAGTTGGATTCATCCGTGTCATAGACTATGCTGAGTGGATCTCTAACATCGTACCTATTTCAAAACTAGATGGTTCAATCAGAGTGTGCATGGACTTTAGAGATGTGAACAGAGCATGCCCTAAGGATGATTTTCCGCTGCCTAACATTGATATGATAGTGGATATGACTGTGGGCTATGAAATGTATTCCCTTATGGATGGTTTTTCTGCATACAACCAAATCAAAATTGCTCCAGAAGACCAAGAGAAAACTGCATTCACATGTGCGTGGGGAACCTTCTGTTGGAATGTTATGCCATTCAGACTCAAAAATGCTGGAGCTACATATCAAAGAGCAATGACATCTATTTTTCATGATATGATGCATAAAATAATGGAGGATTACGTGGATGATACCTTGGAAAAATCCATGATTAGAACTGAACATCTAATAGACTTGAGCATGATCCTAGACAGAATGGAACAGTTTAGTCTCCGACTAAATCCTAAGAAGTGTGCTTTTGGTGTCACTTCTAGAAAGCTCTTAGGATACATAGTTTCAAAGAAAGGCATTGAGGTCGATCCAGCTAAAGTCAAGGCTATAATAGAGATGCAACCTCCCACAAATATTAGTCAAATGAGGACGTTGCAAGGCAGAGTACAGTCCATCAGGAGATTCATATCATAGTTAGCTGACATATCACAACCTTTCACAAAGACATTACATAAAGGTGTGACCTTTGAATGGAATGAAGACTGTGCAAAGAATTTTGATCATATTAAGAATTATCTCTCGAATCCTCCTATCTTAATGCCTCCTATTCATGGGAAGCCATTAATATTATATGTCTCCGCAACAGATACATCACTGGGGGCATTGCTAGCGCAACATGATGAAGACAAGAAAGAAAGAGCCATCTACTATATCAGCAGAACTTTAGTGGCCTATGAGAAGAACTACTCAATGATAGAGAAGGCATGTCTAACTATGATCTTTGCATCGCAGAAACTGAGACATTACATGTTAGCTCATACCACTCATTTGGTAGCTAAGATTGATCCACTGAAGTACCTACTAAGCAAAGCTGCCCTCACAGGTAGACTAGCTAAATGGGTCATGCTCTTGAGCAAATTTGACATTGAATATGTTGAAAGAAAAGCTATCAAAGGACAGGTTATTACTGATCAACTAGTAGATGCACCCATGTTTGATGACACACCAATGCAAATGGATTTTCCAGACTCATCTATTATGCACCTCTCTTCTAGAACATGGTGGTTATTCTTTGATGGCTCCTACACACAAAATGGATCTGGAGCAGGCATATTGTTCATCACTCCTCGAGGATACTCGATACCCAAAGCATTCAGACTAAAGTTTCCTTGCACAAACAATATTGATGAATATGAGGCACTTCTCAATGGTATTAAAATGGCAATACAGTGGAGAGTTACAAAGATGCACATCCATGGAGACTCACAATTGGTTATCCATCAAGTCAATGATGTGTACCAAACCAAAGATGAAAAGCTCATTCCTTACAAGAGAATGGTAGATGATTTAAAGAAATACTTCATCTCTATCACATTTGAGAAAATACCTAGAATGGAGAATAAGGTTGCCGATGCAATGGCAATATTATCTACTCTCTTACAGCAGCCCGAACATGAACTATGCTATGAGTTCCTGGTGGAAGCCTTATCCTATCCTGCATATGACTCCCCTAAAACCTGCATGATCTGCACTGTTGTAGGTTATGACTCATCTCGCTACAAAAATCTATTCTCCTATCTCCACGACCAAATCATCCCTGAGTCCTTTAACCGCTTTAAGAAATGAAACCTTATCTGATCCACATCCCAATATGTCATCATTGGTAATGATCTGTACAAACAAGGTCTAGATGGTACACTGCTTAGATGTTTAGAACGGGAAGAGTCTCAATGTGCATTAGATGAAGTCCATGAGGGTATATGTGGGTCGCACTCAAATGGTTTAACGTTAGCTTGAAAACTTATTAGGGCTAGGTACTATTGGCCTGAAATGGAGAAAGAGGCTATTAAATTTGCTAAAAACTGTCAACAGTGTCAAGTACATGGCAACTTGATTCATGCTCCAGGGAGAGATCTAATTCCCTTTACTACACAATGGCCTTTTCAACAATGGGCATTTGATCTCATAGGCGCTATCCATCCACACTCTTCTAATGGACATACCCATATAATCACAGCTACAAATTATTTTACAAAATGGGTAGAAGCAGTTCCTCTAACACAAGCAACGGGGAAATAGATCTCTATGTTCATCCTGAACTACATCATTTGCAGATATGGGATCCCTCACTCTATAATCATAGACAACGGGGGACAATTCAAAAACAAGGATCTAGATGACTTATGTGCTAAATTCAAGATTACACAACATTGGTCTTCTATTTACTATCCTCAAAGGAATGGACAAGCTGAGGCTTCAAACAAAAATCTCCTAAAAATCTTGCACAGAACAGTGAATAAAATAGGAAGAGACTGGCATCTCATGATCAATCCAGCTCTCTGGGCATACAGAACTAGTATCAGAATGCCTACAGGGGCTACACCTTTCACTTTAGTTTATGGGTCTGAAGCGGTACTGCTATTGAGGTTGAAATCTCATCACTTAGAATCAGAATGCATGGACTTGTCACTGATGAAGACTACAGAGTGTCTAGGTTACAAGAACTTGAATTACTAGATGAGCGCAGACAAGTAGCGTATGATCATCTCAGAGTGTATAGAAAAGAATGTCTAGAGGCTACAACAAGAAAGTCAGACACAGAGAATTTTAGGTTGGTGATCTAGTCTTGAAAGAAAATCCTAAAAATCAATCCCATCGAGAATGCAAGGGGAAGTTCGAACCCAATTGGCTGGGTCCCTTTGTTATCACTGCTACTTTTGGCTCTAGTGCCTATCAACTCTCAATGACTAAAGGAGAACAACTCCGAGAACCAATCAATGTTCTCCATCTGAAGAAATTCTACGCCTAAGGCATTCAGTGCTTGGTAAATGTCCTAAAAAAATCTTAAAAATCAGAAAAAGTCCTGAAAAAATGAACATCTTGGTGAAAACCTAGCAATAGGCGCCTTGATGATTCACAAAAAAATCAAAAAAATATCAAAAATTTGAAAAAAATTGAAAAAATGAAAAAAAAAGAAATAGTGCCTTGGTGAAAACCTAGAAACAGGCGCCTTGGTAGCAAAAATAGAATCTCTACCAAGATGGTGAAAACCTGGCAAACGGGCACCACTTGTTCCAAATGCTCCATCTATCAGCACAATCTTGGTCTTTCCTAGCTTTCAGTCTTGCTTTAGTTTGTACATATCTCCCGGTTTGTTTCTACATTTCCAATTTTCAATAAGTTGGTCTGTACACCAATCAGCTCAAGCGTCTGTATCCTATCAATGTTTAACACTTGGGGGCAATCAATGTCATATCTTATAGTCTCCAATGTATCTTTAGACATGTCATATCCAGTCAAAGTCATTTGAAGCTATATCTGAGTCAGTTAGTCAGTCTCCTCTCCAGAAAGGATTTTGCATCTACAACAACGCAATCAAACATCAAAACTCAACTGAAAACAATTTGTGCTTTTCATGCTTTTGTCTCCTTGTATGCTTACTGATTCGCATTGAGATTTTTGCATATTGTGTCCCTTCGAGCTCTTCGATGATGTCCTTTATAGGATTTAGAGAGTGATGACTAGGGGCACAATCTTTTCTTTGTCTTCTGCTTGTATGTGAAAATCTAACAACTTTGGAAATTCCGGATTGAAATGGTGTCCGACTATAAGAGCCTCTATCTCGAATTGGATGGCCATGCGTACCTCGGCCATTGATACCTAGAAAATTCAAGGAAGTTTGATCTAAATATTGTCTTTTTGAGTGAGTTCTTTCTCCTACTGTGAAACATGATCTTACCTAAGGATGTGAACGATAAAGGGTCACTACGGGTAATTCACATTGGATTTAGAATGATCTCTTGACTGTTTGATGTGTTTGCAATGCAAGGCGTACTCAGGTCATCATGACGTTCATGTTTTGATGCTTGTACGAATTGCTATATCAAAATGGACATGATATTCAGGTCATCCTAGCGTTTGTGCCTTGGTGCTTATATCTAATCCAACATTCTAAATACAAATCAAAATTCATATGTCCATGGTTGTATAACCAGTGGGTGTTGTATTGATTCTTGCGCATACAAATTGATATTCATATGTCTATGGTTTCATGGCTAGTGGGCATTGTATTGATTTATCCGGTTACCTAAAAGTTCAATGATGATAACAAATCGACACATGATCAGTGACTAGGTCCTAGGTCTTAGGTTGCATTTCATTTTGTATGTCTCTTTGCATTTTGCATGTTTGCATGATCTCACAATGGCTAAACGAAATTCAATGCTTAAACGATTCTTCAAATCACATCTTCAAGTCTAACAAGAGCTGAATCTCACACGAAGGTTCCTCCAATGAAACAGCAAGTAGAATCCTTTTTTGGGATCAAAATTGAAATCTGAGATCGTTTATATTATTAACTACTTGCATAATCGACCTTCAATCATCATAGAAATCTAGTATTCAACTTAACTAATTATCTAACATCAAACTATCAAAATTTCAACTTGGTCAACCATGGTCAACTCATGGTCAAACCTAGTCAAATTCAGTCTCCAGGACCTCCAAACGATGTAGAATGCATTCTTGAACGTGTTTCACCACACTTCTCAAATCAATTAACATGCTTCTAAATTATAACGCTGACTTTTCTTGTCAGATTTCAATTTTAATCCCGAAGGGGGCATGGTATTGCACATCATTCAAAGTCTGTCAATCAAATCTATCAATATCTTTCATCAGTAATCAAGACAAACAATCACGTCTAGTTACTGATTCATCAAAAAAAAAAGACCTCATCACTCGGGGCAAATCTATCATCACTTGGGGCATATCAGATTCATCAAGATCCATATCAATCTGGTATTCTCCTAATCTTGTAAACTGTATCAGTTTTTGCAACCATCGGATCATAGTGTTCTTTCCTTGGTTCTTCGGCAACTGAAATACTTGCTAGTTTTGCTAAGACAATCGAGTCTAGAACGGGTCACTCACTTCTTATCAATCCTAAGGTTCAGAATCAGGCATTTTGACACTTTTTCGCAATCATAGGTTCATTTGCTGCTACAGTGAACATTATCTTTGGTCATTTAGGACCTATTATCTTCATATCAAATTCAATATCAATCAACTCCTATCTCAATATCTTTCAATCGATTTCTATCTTGAGATCGGTTTATCTTTTGAAACAGTTTCATATCTTTATCAAACACAGACTATCTTTGAACCACTGCGCTTCGCACAGTAATTCAAAGAGGGGCAAAATGTAATACCCCAAAAATGGGCTATCAGTTCATTAACCTCCTACATCAACATATCGAACGAAATCGACATCAAAGTCCTAATCTAAGGCACATCTAAACATCATTGAATCTTAATTGATTATCTTATATTCTGCATCGGGGAATATTCCTAGCAATATTCCTAATCATCATAATTATCTTTAATTTTATAATTATTTGGCAATAAATCACATTTATCCTAAAGTTTGATTAATTGAATATTTTCATATTTAATTAATTAGATTTAATATTTGCCACTTAATTGTGTAATTAAATTTAATTCTATCTATTATTAATTGTATTATTTAATTTTGACAATAAATCTAATATCATATGAATAATTGATTAAATTCTTATTTAATTAATTAAAGCATGTTGTCATTATTTAATAATATAATTTTTAATAAAAATTTGATTAAATAATTGATTAACCCATAAATTAATTATTTTATTTTTAAAAGCAGTTAAGTTGGAAATAAATCACTTTATTATTAAATTAATTCATAAATAAAACATGCACAATCATTAAAGCAGACAACTATCAATTATCAATTAAAGCTAAACTCTATTTTGAGTTAAAACTTAGCTTTTGCATGTTTTTGTGACTTAATTATTTGTTATTTAAAAATAACTCAAAAATCAACCTGAGTTATTTGAGTGATTTATGGCTTTTTCTCATGCACCTCCAAAGCCCTGGATTTCTATAAAAACAAGGCTCATCTCTTCATAATGCATCTCTCAATCATCTCGCAAATTGCAAACTTACTCTACAGGAATCATAGCATATCAGATTTGGAGAATTTGCACAATTGGAGCTTGAAAGAATCAACTTGCGAATTCAAAGCTTTGTGAGATCAATTTCAATTGCATAGTTTTTATATCTTAGCATAGAATTTCATAGTTTTCATATCATTGTTAGAATCTTCATTGTTAGATCATTTAGCATTCATAGCATATCAGTTTATAATTCTTATTGCATAGAAAATATCAAAAATATAGATTAATTGCATTCAATTTCATATCCATCTTTTGCATTCAAATCCTTCATTTAGGTGTCGTCTAGGTCACTGATCTCGATTACAATCTGAGAACATCAATCTCGCACCTATTAGAAGGCAGTAAATCGCTTGGTTAGATTAGATTTCAATTTTGCACGATTTTGATTATCACTAACCTCTAATGTTTTATTGAGTGTTGTGTCTACAGATCAGGTACAATTTTCACACACACATTTCCAAAACTCTCATTTCACAGTTGGCCACCATAGAGTAGAAGTGATATTTTAACTTGTTTGTCAAACCACCAAAATAGAACTAAATAAAATCAAATAAACAAAATAGAAAATGCTTTTGGTTGATGTTTCTCACCGATTCACAAAGATGCTCTTGCATCAAGTGCTTAGTTGGTTTAATCATACACTATAGCTAATTCAACCTACTCAAATTAGTCTCAATTATCAAACTAATACTTTCTCTAAAGTCAAGTTTATCCAAGGACATGCCCCAATTCCCTATGAAGTTAGATTGAAAAATTTTATCCATACAGGCTCAGGCAAGAACAAACACCAGTAAAAATACTTCAAAAACATGGTTTTGTTGATTCCAATTTGTAGAATTTCTTCATTATGGTAGCCTTGATTCTATGGTGTTAAATCCAATAGCCTTATTACATCATTTAAAACCATTATTGGTCATTTCCCAATCCCCTAACCTAGGACCAAATCATGAGAAAGAAAAGGACATAACACAACCCTACCATGATTGGGCTTTGAGCATTTAATCTACCAGTTACTAATAGATTAAGCATATTATTACTATGCTTAATGTTCCATTTAAATGCACTTAACACAAAAAAAAAATTTACAAAACTAAACCAATGGCGTGTTTACAACAAAGGTCTAATAGAACTCCCAACAATTCTTAAACATATGTTATCTGATATGATGAATTCTTAAACAATTAAGGTTGGAGTAGACATAGTTATTCACAGTTTTTTGTGTGGTACAAGGAAGATTTGGCTAGGTCAAATCTCCCTTCATGCTAGCAGTACAAATTGACTAAACCTTTATTAAGAATTCATCATATTAGATAAAGTATGTTTAAAAATTGTTGGGACTAGTCCTTTGGCGTGTATTAAACAAAATAGGATTTTTAGCATATTATTATCATTCTATTTCTTTGTTGTAAACATGCCATTAGTTCAATTTTGTAATTTTTTTTTGTGAATTAATATGCCATTGGTTCAGTTTTGTAATTTTTTTTTTGTTGTATACATGCCATTGGTTCAGTTTTGTAATTTTTTTTTTGTTGTATACATGCCATTGGTTCAGTTTTGTAATTTGTTTTCAAGAATAATCTGGCTAGTCATTGTCTACACAATACCAGTTACTCCTTTTGTATCACAAACAAAAAACAACAAAGTTCTTGCATAAACAAGTAAAACTAATACCTGGAAATGTTCCTACGTTACCACCAAGAAAATATCACATTCTAAACTTTCAAATCAATATGCTAGTGTTTTGATTGTACGTACGGGACAGTGTACTCCAAAATTGCAGAGAAATTAAGTGTACTCCAAATAGACTGCCCTCTACAAAGAACCGACTGGAATCTATTAACCAACCTTCTAACTATCAAATCATTATGCTTTCAAATCAATTACCTATCGGCGTATCCCTTGTGAGGGAGAGAAGCCAAACACCTAAAGAACATGCACATAAACACGACAGCTGAAAAACTTAAATGGAATACACCAAGAAGTACCAAATGATGAATGCTCAATTGTTGTAATGGCAAAGCAATATCAGAACCGTCCATTTCTAGAACTTGATTTTTATATGCTCCTAATGATTTTTCTTATTTCTTGAACATTGTTGACATACTTAAATGGAATTCACAATACCAAATGATGAATGCTCAATTGTTGCAATGGCAAAGCATCAAAACCGTCCATTTCTAAAATTTGATTTTGTATAGTCTTAATTATTTTTCTATAGTCCTAATGATTTTAAAAATTGTTGACAAAGAGTGTTTCTTTTTTTTATTATAGTATAAATGATTTTTCTATAGTCGTAATGATTTTTCTTATTTCTTGTCTTTTGTCCCTTTTTTATTTCCTATGTATGTGCTTCGTGACAGGATTTTGTCACCTTCTTTTGATGGTATATTTCATTCACTCTATGTGGAATACTATTTTGTTCACTATTTTATTTCAGCTTGATATTTCTTTCATTTTTCAAATACACAGAGACTACACGTGCTGATAAAAAAATGAGCTTTTTGATTTAGGTTTACTTTTCATTATTGTAAATAGTTAATATTTATGATGGTACTCCTTGGTGTATTCCATATAAAATAATCATATAAAAATAATAAATGTAGTAACGATGGTGCGGTGTATTATTGATATAGGCTCGATGACTCTTCTCAATGTGCCAAAATGTCAATGTGGTGGTGGGCAGTGTGTGTTGAAGACTTCACGGACATAGAACAACCCTCGATAATAATTTTGGTGCTGCCCAAATAGAAAAAAGGTTGCTAATGTGTATATATTTATTGTTTCTAATGTAAATACTATTCATTATATTATAAGAACTAATGTAGACTAGGCATCACAAGGAAATAATGGTTGCGGATACTTTAGTTGGGTTGATGACAACTCATTTGCATCTATCCACCCATCTCCACATATCCACGATGAAGGATTTGAGTGCAAAATGTGTCAGGCTAGGGCAAATGCCAAAATTATATTTTTACGATGCCTTCTCTATATTGTAATCGCATATCTTTGTTGCGACCATATGCGGAGATGAGCTCAAGAATTAGTAAGTTTAGTAATTTCATATTGTAACTAATATTTTAATATGGATATGGCATAACTTCTCTTTGCCTCAAGTGCGTATATATATGGTTTACATCTTTTTTTACAATAATTCTTCATGTTTATGGCTCAGGTGAGCCCCAATCTACTATCAATCACATGATTTAACGTATAGTGTTTTCTTGGTTATTCCATTTGTTCCTTGATACATCAATTCAACCACACCCACTCCACTTCATGTGGATGTCTTTGAAATAAACTCCTAACTCTAATAAACCGACTGTAACTACTAACTAACCTTATAAAACAACAGCAGCTAAGAACGATCGCTTGCCAACATCTGTTGAATACAAGGTCCTTGAGAGATCAATCAATCGGGATGAGTGGACAAGGATGATAAGATGGAGGAAGTGGAGTTGAATCCTGATGAAAAGGAAGCTCTAGCTGCAATTAGGAAGAAGAAGAAGATGCTTATCGTCGAACATAGATTGAAGAAGAGTATTGCAGAGAGCAAGCCTACTGTACCAAGGATGTTTCAAAAGAATAAGGAATATGGATTAAATAGAATGGGAAGACATATTTCTAGTCTGGGCTTGGATCCTTCAATAATTATCTTGATAATAAATGAAGCAGATGAGAGTTGAGCAATTAGTTTCCCAAGAAAAATCTCGTAAATGAACTGTGTACCCCAATTCCTATGCCTTTTGCGCATACCTAAATGCATATTTGAAACAACAAGGGTAAATTTAGCCTTACCCTTGTTGTTTCAAATATATCATTTGGGTACGCACAGAGGGCACATGAATTGGGGTACACATAGTTCATTTATGGGATTTTTCTTGGGAAGCTAATTGCTCATCTATCATCTACATTATTATGAAGCTAATTGTTGAAGGATCCAGGCCTAGGCTAGAAAGATGTCTTCCCAAACACATAAAAAATATGCACATAAACACAGCAGCTGGGAAACATAAATGTAGATTTCACAATAGCTGAGAAACATAATTGTAGGCATCATGGTCACAATTTTTTGGAGACAACGTAATTGAGTTGTATACCCAGATGATGGAGAGCAACTTCTGCTCCTCTAATTCCAAGTTAACACTGTGGGATCCAAAGACCATAAATAAGAAATAAATTTAGAGAGTGGAGGAGGGTCATAATGAAAAAAATAATATAGGATGAACCTCAAGTTAAATGAGGCAAATTCAAACATTTTAATATGTTTTTATTATTAAATAATGAAATTTGCATATACTAGTGTTCTAAGCCCCCTCATTACATGATTTATTATTGTAAGCCCTCTCTAAATTATGCATCTAGAAAATGAAACTACAACCTATTGGGATTGAGACAAACCTTATAAAACAACAATAGCTAAGAAGGATCGCTTGCCAACATCTGTTGCTCATGAATACAAGGTCCTCCAACAGATGTATTCAACAGATGTTGGCAAGCGATCCTTCTTAGTTGTTGTTGTTTTATAAGGTTTTTCTCAATCCCAATATGTTGTAGTTTCATTTTCTAGATGTGTAAGTCAGAGGAGGCTTAGAATAATAAATATGTAATGAGGGTTCTTAGAACAATAGTATATGCAAATTTCATTATTTAATAATAAAATTCTATTAAAATGTTTGCAATCGCCTCATTTAATTTGAGGTTTGTCCTATATTATTTTTGTCATTATGGCCCTCCTCCACTCTCTAAATTTATTCCTTATCTATGGTCTTTGGATCCCGCAGTGTCAACTTGAAATCGGAGGAGCATAAGTTGCTCTCCATCGTCTGGGTATACAACTCAATTACGGTGTCTCCAAAAAATTGTGACCATGATGCCTACAATTATGTTTCTCAACTATTGTGTCCCAGGACCCCTTATGACCCTTTACGACCATTTATGATCCCTAAGAATACATCTTAGAGGTCTTAAAATGTCGTAAAGGGTCATAAGAGGCTCCTAAAACGGGCCAGATGAGCTTCCACCTTCACGTGGTTGGCCCTGTTAAGTAGAGAATGTTATCCTCTTCTCAAAACAAAGAGAAGCTCAATAATTTAAGGTCTCAGTCCATGGACAAATTAAATTAGACTTACTATCAAAATTGGTACATTGATGAGAATCAATGATGGGCCGGAGTTTTTAGATTTTGAGAAGATGTATATGCAGTGGAGGCCAAAAGGGATTTTTGTGGAGATTTTCTAGATGTGGAGATTTTCTAGAGTGGCTATATACATACAAGGGTTTCCATATTGAGTACCGGTGTAGAGATGATGATTCAGTAACCTATGTCTATAAAACCTTCACAAATATGCCCTCTTAACAATTCTATGCATATTGACCGTGTATACAACTCAATTATTGGTTATTGAAAGGACATTGTGCACTCGAGTAGTTTAAACTAATCTATTATGGATTTTTTTGCACATGGTATCAAGGGTGAGAATTTTTTTGTGTTTAGACTCAATATTGTTGTGACTTAATTTCTCAGTCTAGTTCAAATCATATCATATCAAACTATGCTATTAAGCCTTTGGTGTCGTTGTGATCTTTGGATATCTGAAAAGTCCTATGTCAAGAAAGTGATTTATCTTTATCTTAGTTTCTGTAGTATTGAAAAAAATGAGTGGGTTGGACATTAGTGGTGGATCTATTCTCTCTTATCATTCTTCATAGTCCCTTTGGTAGTTATTCTTTCTTGTAACTCGCCTTAATCGGTGTGCATATATTTGAGAGCAATCTTTTCCATGGTTTTTCCCTTTACAAGTTGTTCCACATAAATCTAGTATTTCTTGTGTTGATGTTTGCTATTATTTTGATCGAGGAAAGAAGATGTACAGGTGGAAATAAATTGGGAGATTGGTTTTAGATATAATCTTTAAGTATTATTTTTGGCATAGTTGTAGATTGCTTAGTCATCTCCTATGAATGTCATTCAAATATTGTGAGGCTTATTCTTTCTTTTGTTCAACTCGAGAAAATCTTTAGAAGTGGAAATTTTTATTGAAAGGTTAATGACCTTGAGAAAGAACATCTTTGTGTGAAATAAGATAGAAAATTGTGTGACTATTTGTAAACAACAGTGACATAATATTGTTGTGCTTAATTTGATAATATTTTTTTTAAAAAAAATTTAAATTTTCTGTCGCTTTTTCAACGAAAAAGAATAGACATATTGACGAGAGCGCTATATACTCGACATTTATTCCAATGATTTTGAGTCACAATTTCGATGACAGTTGATGACTATTCTGACCAACATTGGTCACAGAGATAAACAGTATAGCCGATAATTCTTCTAGGTTGACACGATTATTTTGACATTGTACATGTCGATAATTCAACCACTGTGTACATCACAATTTTGATGGAGGTTTGATGTGTTGAATTGTCGACGAAAAAACTTTGACAATCATTATGGTCAAGTGGTGGACCGATTGGTGTCTAAAAATTGACTAAACCTTATCGAAAAATGAGCTAAAATTTACTAGTGACCCATCTTCCACTTTCTTAGCCAAATCCTGCCAACAAATTGAATCAAGAACTGAGGCACCCAAAAATGGAGAATCAAGAGATTATCCCAGGATAGGGCCATGAGAATCCAAAGAAGTTGAACCAAGGGGTGAACCTGACGTAGCAACCATTCCAGCATGGGCCAGCAAAGCATTGCCAATAGGAAGAGCATACGCCTCACAAACAGAGGCCCAAACAACTGAATCTGAACAAATCGATGTTCCATGGATGGAATCATCACCCGGGGAAGAGCCAATAGCAATCTCAAGAGGCACAGAGGCCTCAACAATCTCCTGAGAAGAAGAAACAACTCGAGAAAAGCTTTGGATAGACGAGGCCTTCACAATAGAGTAATGTAATTGGGAGGAGGCACCCTTCCACCAAGAAGTGGGTTTTTTAACCTTTTCCAATCCACACTAATCTGCTAAGTGACCAATTTTAAATCATCTCCTACATCTGAAGGGGAGTCCTTCATAATCCAAGGATTGTATCTAGAATCATTTAGGATGCTTAAGCATAATCTTTTCCGAAAGACCCTTGAATGAATCCAAATTGACCCAAATTCTTGCATATAATGTGGAATGAATAATATCATCAGATTCCTCATCAACCATTAGAAAATCCCCAAGAGCCTCCCCCATAGCCTCAAATAGAGAGTCAATCCAAAAGTGAAGAGCGAGGTTGGGAAGCCTCACCCAAGTGGGAACCTTAGGGAAAGTCTCAGAAGAGGCATCAAAGTCAGGATGCCAAGGCTTCATCATGAGCATGAACTGGGCATCCCAGCTAAAAAAGTTATCACAAAGAATCAGTTTCCTATCTGTAGGATTCTCAAACTTAGCTATGAAAAATTTCCTTGCAAGAGGGAAAATATAAATAGAATCAGAGATGATGGGTTCCCACTGGCGAGTGATCCAAGCATGCAAATCAAAGAGACTCGGTTAGAAGCCCTTAAACCTGCAGACAAGACCATGGTCTACAAATTTTGAGGACGCAACATGAATGTCTTTCACAACCTTGTCATCCAAAGAGAGGATTAGAGGGTTAGGGACACGGAAAGGGGCTACACCCCTATGATCAGAAGCCAAAGTCTGCAAAGAGGCGGTAGACTTGAGCAAAGAGGAGCCCCCAGGAATGACAATAGCAAGAGGAGAATCTACACCAGGGGAGTCGATCACAACCCCAACCACTAACAAAGAAAACCTAACCCGACCAGAAGGAAGGGGTGGGGCCTTAGCAGGCTTAGCGTGAACGGGCGGCAAGGGAACATTATTTGCATTCCCCACAGAGCCCAGAGTAGCAGAGGGGAGGCCACAGGAGGGAAGAGGAGCAGTAGCAATAGGGGAAGACTCAGCTGTAGGAGAAGTGACGGGAGCCCTAGTTGCTGGAGCAGTAGGAGTGGGAGCCCTAAACTCGGCAAGAGCAGGAGCGAGAGTGGGAGTCATTTTGAAAAAGATGAATTAGCATCTCTAGCGACAGATAATTTGTTATTATTTATAATGTGTTTGTTCATTTATTTATATATTTGATTTTTAACATTTATAATTATAATTATTTATGTTTTATTATAATTGTAATTATAATTATATTTCGTTATTTAATTTTTATTATTATTTACTTATTTATTTATTATTATTAATTTTTTATAGTTTTTAATTATTATTTTATTTGTTATATTCACTGTGTATATATTTAACTATTTAATTTATTATGTATTATTTATTTAATAATTATTTATTATTAAATTTTATTTCAAAGTGGGGACATTATAGTTCACCCTTTCCAAAAATTGCTTGTCTGCAAGCAATGTTGATTGCATATGAATTTTTCAATGTGAGTGGCTTCTCTATCCAACTTTAATTTTATCTCAATTTGTGAATTTTGAATCCAATAAGTCAAATTTATGTATTGCAAGGTTTGCAATCTTAAGCTAGTTTTGTATCTTCACTCTCCGAGAATGAAATAATCATATTGATTTATATTGTTTCGATGTACATAATAGCTTCTCTCCATTTATGATCTCTAATATAAAACCAAAGTAGAACCTGTTAGCCCATTTTCTTGTCATAGCCAAATCCTTAGAAAAGTTCTATCCCTGCAAAAAATTTCATGGCGGCATCATTATTCCTTTGGTCCCTGCAGAATTTTCTATGTCTCTGGCCTAAACCCTAGGTTTAAATTCATAACTCTAGTCGTTGCATAGAAAAAAACCCTAATTTGTTGTGGCCTTGTTATATTTTAACGTTACCTTTTTTAGGCCACTAAGCCCCAAATTACCCATATGCTAATTTTTGACCCCCTTTAGTCATCTTTTCAAGTGTTGGCAGTTTTTCGCATGATCGCATAGGCTATCTCCATGCTATGCGATCATGCGACTAAGGTTTTATGTCAAGGTCCCCTTTAGTCTTTATGTCTATGCCTAGGTCTCCCTGTTAAATTTTCCTAAGTCTATCCACCTAGCGCTTTTAATTTTTCCCTACGTCCCAGCACTTTAATATTTCCAAGTATCAGACCTTTTAAAAATATGTGGCTGTCGCATGATCTCATGAGCCTTTTTCAGCCTATGTGATCATGAAACAAGGTGCCACCTGTCCGGCGGGCCCGTTTATGGTATCTGAGGTGGCGGCTAGTAATTGGTCGCAGGGTAGTGAGTCGGCAAGTTGTCAGTGGGACCCGACAGTTCTCAGATCCTTGAAGATCTAATGACGGTCATGTGTTCACAAGGAATCTTTCCAAGCCATGCAAACATACGACTAGCCATTGATCTTACAGTAGAGCTTAATGCGGAAACAAAGTGCGACCACTAACAAATTTTTTATAGGTGGCAGCTTATGATTTGATAGAGGTTAATGAAGTGTCAGCAGGACCTGGCATCTCAGTCTCCTTTTGATCTAGCGGCTGGCGTAAGAGTGCAAGGATTATTCCTCCTTATCAAATCATGCGACGTCCGTTGATTTAGCATCTGATCAAAGGTTGTCAGTGGGTCCACTGCCAGCTGTGTTGAGATGGCATCTTCCCATTGGTTAACAGGGATGGTGAGTTGGCTACTTATCAGGTGGGCCCGATATCTTATGGCTCTGTGACCGGTTAAGGTTCGAGCAGGATCTACAATTGTCATTATACCGTTGATGAAAGATGCATGGGTTTTAACGCAGCAGTATAACCATAGTTGTCTGATCTCCTAAAGGACTAAACGGAGTGGATCCACTACTACGTGGCACAAATGGCAGCTTTTTATTGGTTGCAGAGAAATGAGGTGGATGCCCTATCAGAGTGTTTACCACAAAGGAAGAAAATTCAAAGGAGCCCGCTTGTTAGTTCTTTGAAACGTGGCATTATTTGATTCGACAAGTTGGCTGATGCAGTAGGGTGGGGTCGTGCTTCGGTGGCATTAGTGAAAGATTCCAGATCTACGGTGGGCGCATGATCTCAAAGAATCTTTTAAGCCTTTGAGATTATGCACTAGCCGTCTGATTCTCTAGGTGTGCAGGACGACGGTTGTGGGTCCACTGGCGGGTGTTACATTTGGATCCTTCTCATTGGTTGTGTCAATGTACATGTGGATGTTGTCAAATGACTGCGCAGATGGTTATCAAGTGGGACCTTCTGCCACCATGTTCCTGAAGTGTTTCATTTTGATTGGCTGAGTTGGAAAAGGATAAAGACATGTCAGTGGGCCCGAGAGATTCTAAAGGATGCCGAGATGGAGAATCTAACAGTTGTCGTATGTTCGCATAGAATCTTTTGAGGCTATGCAAACTTATGACATGCTCTATTTTCATTGGTCGAGATTTTTATGAGGTGGCAAAGACTTTTTGAAGGTTTTATTGACTGTTGAAGGATTTTTGCTAGCCGCCCGATCTGCCGGGAATATTAAGGATCGACGGTCATGTTTTAATTCTAATCCTGTAGCTATTGCTTTTCAAATTTGAATGTTTCTGCAGGGTTTTCGCTAGGGTTTGATGCAGGAAGCCATATAAGACAAAGCGGTTGTTTAGAATTGATTTCTCCGGGACATTTGCAGTTGGAAATTGATGTAGAAGATGTGGGTTGTTGCACAAATCAAATTTTCTTGCCTGGGGTGCCATGCCTGATGAATACAAAGGATAATTTTTTGATTCAAGCGGCTAGGGTTTGAGTTTGTTAGAGATTTCCATGACCTTTACACGCAAGATTTTCTAAATAGTCAACTCTGGCATTAAAGTTTGTTCTTCCTGCAACAAGAAATCAGTTCAAGTTGTATCTACAGTTAACCCTGATTGTGAATCCAATGTATTTGTACATCAAAATTGATCTGATTCTCTAGAGTTTCTTGGGTTTTCCTGCTTTCTTTATTTCCTATTGTACTTGGTTGTTGCAGACCTAGTTTTGTCCAAAATGATCCTTTTCTTGTTGCAATCCTTGTTCTTATAAAAAGATTTTCAAGATCATTTGGAAGGGTTCTAAAAATTTAGAAGTTTTCTAGTTTTTTTAGTTCCATGAAGGGTCCTTTTCCTGTAGATTTTTTCCTTCTTCTCTGCATATAGAGTGTTCCTTCTTTCCTTTCTAGTTTGGAGAATATAATACAAATTGTAATAGCTTGTTTTATGCATGAGATTCAATATATTTCTACTATTATCAGATTGTCTCCATCTTGGGTTTTAGACTTATTGATTGAAGCATCAAGGTGTTTCAACCTTTCTATTTGCATTTCCTATATGTCTGCAATAGAGTTGTTTTCGCAGAAGCAACTAGGTCTAGGACCGATTTTCAGGTGTCTGTGAGTTGAGGTATCAAGGGTGTCTCATGCTTGTCTTCCAGTGGATGCTGGTTAATGTATTACTTGTTTATAGGTCTCTTCTAAGGGGAGGGTTAAAATCCTTTGAATGGGTGATAACACATTTGGGTACACAAGTGGTTTGATAATATATGGTCTGATCAATGGTGTATGGTTGATGTAAGGCATCACCATATTTGAATATATTGTCTTCTTGTTTCATAGCTCTTTGTTGGAGTGAGGTATTTGACTCTGCTACCCATTGGATAAGGCACTGGTCCATGAGAGATTAGGGGTATTTCAGGAGTCCTTTCAACCCAACATCAATCATTCAAATTAATACCTTTCTCTTTCATGTTGGTAGTAGTAGTAGTAGGAAGTCCCTCTTCTAGGTCTCAGACTCATTCTATGCAAATAGGGTTGTTGCATTAGATTTGGTTTCATTGGGGTATTGGATACCCATAAGGGTCTGAAAACTATTCCATAATAATCTATTTGCGGGCCTTTTACTAACCAAAAGGATGTCATGAGTGTGCAGATAAGGCAATACCCGCCTGAGTGATGTGGAGCTCGAAGAAGGAGGAGGATTCCTTTCAATCCTCATCAATTGGACTATTTTCTTGTCAAACTTGAGTGCCTGACCTAAGATTCAAGCCCATCTATTGATTCAAGTTTGGTCCTGTAAGGAAAAGCTCCAACAAATTGATGACTCTACTAGGGAAGAAGTGAAAGACAGCAAGCCTCCTTGCTTGGCTGGATCATCCTAGAGTCTTGGTTAAAGATCATAGAGTCAGATATACAAACAAAGAATTTGCTAACATCTTCTCACTGCGTGTTGAGTGGTGACTCTGAGTTCTCTATTTGATCAGTGCAGTTCCTAATAAACAGTGAGGCCTGGTGAAGTTTTGGTTGATTGGAAGAAAATTCAAAACAAGTGATATATTTTCCTCTCCAAGGAGGTGGCGACTCTACAAAGAAATGAACTTGATGGAGTTGCATGATGATCTCTAGATCTACCCTACCTTCCAGTCAACAAAGTCTTTGCCACATAAGTTCCAAGTATTTTGGTTTTCATATGCTCTGTTCTTTATGAAAATCAGTTGTAAAGAAATGTTTCCCTATCAAGTGTTGAGCACTGTATAAAGGGATGAGTAGTAGTGGGCAGTTCCTTATGGAGGAATATAGACCCTTTTGTTTTGATGGCATAGAAGGTGCCCCTAATGAGTTCCCTACTGATATTGAGGAATGCTTGCCTAGATTCTTGGCTAGTGGATCTATTTCTGCAAGCCAACATATAGATGACCTCATGGATCTTTTTGGTGAAATGGATATTGAACATGAAGATGTTTCTATGAGGCTACTTGTGTAGACATTTTCTGATGGTGCTAGAAAGTGGTTCCTGTCCTTGCCTTCATGTTCAATCCCTTCTTGGGATGTATTGAGAGCTAAGTTTATAGAGCATTTTGATAAAGTTGCTGCTCTCAAGAAGGAATTAGCAAAAATAAAAATGGAGATTGGCAGTTAGCGGAGGACATAAGATTGCTAAGATTGGTGGTTCATGATGATGATCATGAGGAGGCCAGTGTTTCTGATGTTGATTCTCATTTTGCAAAAGATATTGATTATGAAGCTGACATTGAGGTCAATGCATATGAGAGTGCTGAAGATGAATTTGAGGATGGCAATATTTCTTTTTTGTCTGCAGATTTTTCTTCTTGTCAACATGAGAGGCAGTTTTCTTGTCTTGGTGTGATGATGTTTTGTGTGAAGGGCATAATATTGAATATGATGTAGATGATGATTCCTGCATAGAATTCTTTACACAAAATGATTTGATGCCAGTGTTGTCAGTCCTTGTTTCAGACAAGGAAGATGTTTGCAATAGGGGTGAAGCTGAGGAAGATGATAATGAAGCCCAAAGTCCATTGAGCAGTGAAAGGATTTTAGCACTCTTGGCTGAAGACTTCCAAAGGTATGCACCTATTTTGGACTTTGATTTGTAGCTCCCCTATGATTTATCCTTTGACACTGATAATGAGGCCAGTGTTCAAAGTGATTATGATGTTCCATTTTCACCAGAAATCTCCTCATGTAGTGACTCTGCAAGAGAAGAGGTAGAAGGACATGACAGTGTGTTTCCCTATCATAAAGATTGCAGTGATGAATGAATTTCTTTTTCATATCCTTTTCCTTCTTTTCATAAATATGATAGTGATGGTGACAGTATTGAGGACCTTGTCTTCAATGACTGGGATAGAAACTCTTTTGATGGAAACAATAATGCAGATTAGTTGTCCCACTGTCACAATAGTTTTGAAAATGACCTTCACTTGGTTCATGATTCAGTTCATGGAGACATCAAGGAGGAACCAAGTTGCTCAATGGCTGAGGCAATGTGTGAAGGTGAATCAGAGGATTCAAGTCCTTATCAGCCAGGTGATTTCTCTAAAAATTTCAAAGAAAGACAAATCAACTTTGCTTGGTCCTATGCCCGATATGTCTGGGCTGGACCCTAATCTCATTGTGCATCATTTATCTATCAAACCAGGTGTAAAACCAGTTAAGCAGAAGCTCCACAAGATGCACTCGCACATTGCACTAATGGTTAAAGAAGAATTGAAGAAGCTCCTAGATGTTGGATTCATTCATGCTATTGATTATGCTGAGTGGATTTCAAATATTATCCCCGTCTCCAAACTAGACAAGTCTATCCGGATTTGTATTGATTTTCGAGATCTTAATAAAGCTTTTCCAAAAGACAACTTTCCTATGTCAAATATTGACATTATTGTTGATTTGATAGTTGGGCATGAGATGTTATCATTAATGGATGGTTTTTCTAGCTATAACCAAATCAAGATTGCACTGGAAGACCAAGAAAAGACTGCTTTTACTTGTCCGTGGGGTACATACTGCTGGAATGTGATGCCATTTGGCCTCAAAAATGCTAGAGCAACTTACCAAAGATCTATGACTACAATCTTTCATGACATGATGCATACCATTATGGAGGATTATGTTAACGACATCTTAGCAAAATCCAAAGACAGAGCTGGTCATTTAAGAGTATTGGATAGAATATTCACCCGGATGGAAAAGTATCAGATTCGACTCAATCCAAAGAAATGTGCATTTGGAGTCACATCCGATAAACTGTTAGAATACATTGTCTCAGCCAAAGGAATCAAGGTAGATCCAGAAAAGGTTAAAGCAATAATGGAGATGGCTTCCCCCACTAACATCAGTTAGTTAAGATCTTTGCAGGGACATCTCCAATCCATCCAAAGATTTGTTTCTCAACTAGCAAATCAAAGTCATCCCTTTCAGCATTTTTTACATAAAAATATCTTATTCCAATGGGATGATAAGTGTGAGGAAGCTTTCCATAAAATCAAGCAATATCTGGCAAATCCTCCAACTCTGATGTCACCAATTTCGAGCAAGCCACTCTTGCTTTACATTTCAGCTACGAAAGTCTCACTAGGTGCTCTTATGGCTTAGCAAGATCATGAAGGGAAAGAAAAGGCCATCTACTATATCAATTGCACCCTAGTGGGATATGAGCTAAACTATTCTCCTATAGAAAGAGCATGTCTGGTCATTGTTTTTGCATCACAGAAGTGGCGACATTACATGTCACATTCAATCAAGCTTATCGCAAAGATTGATCCTTTAAAGTATCTATTAAGCAAGACAGCATTGACAAGCAAATTGGCTAAGTGGGTCATGCTACTTAGTGAATTTGATATTGAATATGTAGACAGGAAGGCTATCAAAGGTCAAGTGATAGCAGATCAGCTAGTCGATGCTCCATTAACAGATGACCAACCTATACACATAGAGTTTCTTGATGCACACATCTTGGCTTTATCTACACAAACATGGCAACTAAACTTTGATGGATCATGTACTCAACAGGGTTCAGGAGCTGGTATTCTCATTGTCACACCGCAAGGATACACAATTCTGAAATCTTACAAGTTGCTCTTTCCTTGCACCAATAATGTAGCCGAATATGAAGCTCTGTGATTGGGTTAAAGATGGCTTTACAATGGAAAGTAAATGAAATGAAGGTCTATGGAGATTCTCAATTGATTATAAATTAGGTTAATGATGATTATCAGACTAAAGATGATAAGTTATTACCATATAAATGTATGGTTGATGACTTCAAACAATATTTCTCAGTCATCACTTTTGAGCAGATTCATTGGCATGATAAAAAGGTTGTCGATGTAATGGCGATGATTGCTTCTTTGTTTGATACAGAGGATACCAAGGTCTGTTTTGAGTTCTTGGTGGAATCCCTGACTTGTCCCATATATGATGATCTTGATACGAGTATTATATGTCATCTAATTGGACACGACTCCCCAACCTATGGAAAAATATATTCTTATCTGAAAAATGACATCTTACCCCTTAACCTATCCCGAAATCAAAAATGAACTTTTCTTCACCAAGCCTCCCGCTATGTCCTAGTATCCGACACCCTTTATCGGCGAGGTCTTGATGGTACTCTCCTATGATGTCTCAAGCATGATGAAGCTCAAACTACCTTGTGAGATGTACATGAGGGTATTTGTGGGACACATTTGAGTGGTCCCTCTTTGGCTAAGAAACTCATGTGTATGGGTTATTATTGGCCTACCATGGAAACATATTCCTTTCATTTTGCTAGGGCATGCAAGAAATTTCAAATACATGGAAACCTTATTCATGCTCCAACACAAGAGTTACATCCTTTTACAACTACTTTTCCATTCAGTTGGTGGGGACTCGACCTCGTGGACGCTATCAACCCTCCATCTTCCAATGGCCACAAATGTATTATCACTGCAACCGAGTATTTTACTAAATAGATTGAGGTTGTTCCATTGATCACTACCACAGGGAAACAAGTGTCTATGTTTATCCTAAATTATATCATTTTTAGATATGGTATACCTATGTATCTCATTACTGATCATGGGAAACAATTTCAAAATCAAGACATGGATGAACTGTGCGCAAAATTCCATATCACCCATAACTATTCCTCCATATACTATCCTCAAGGAAACAGCCAAGCTGAGGCGTCAAATAAAACAATTGTTAAAATTCTACAAAAGACTGTCAATGACGCTAGTCATGACTGGCATATTCAACTAAATCCAGCCTCATGGGCTTACCGCACCTCCATCCGTACTCCTACTGAAGCCGCCCCATATTCCCTTGTCTATGGATCTGAAGCAGTCCTGCCCCTCAAGGTCAAGTTACCTTCACTTCGTGTCACTCTCAAAGATTTGATTCCTGATGAAGAGTATAGAGTTGCATGGCTGACTAAACTAGAACTGTTGGATGAATGTCGTCAGAGATCTTATGATCATTTGAAATTCTATCAGCAGCGTATGTCTCGTCAGTATAACAGCAAGGTAAAGATCAGAGACTTTCAGCTGGGTGACCTAGTCCTTCAAGAAAATCCAAAGAATCAACAGTATCATGAGAAGAAGGGCAAGTTTGAACCCAATTGGTTAGGTCCTTTTGTAGTTACAGCAGTTTATGGTTCTAGGGCTTATCAATTGTCCACACTTGAGGGAGATCCTTTGGATGAACCTCTTAATAGCATACACCTCAAGAAGTTTTATCCTTGAAATCCCAATGCAAGGGCTATGTATATATTCTATAAGTAAAAAATCTTTAAAATACAAAAAAAATCAAAAAAATCAAAAGAAAATTGCAATAAAAGCATGTGGTGAAAACCTAGAAACAAGCACCATGTGTATCAAGTTAGCTCCTTCATCTATTACGATTCTACTAGTGTGTCCATTCATTGTATATATCCACAACAAAACGGCTAGTTAATCCTCGTTCCCACCATGTATATATCATAATAAAATGGCCAGTTCATACGCCATCCATTGTATTTACCCATAATAAAACCCCATCATAGCTTGGTCTTTTGTCATGGTCTTCGTCCTAGTCTTGTTGTGTCCTTCATCCATAATAAGTCAATCCATCACCTAGCTAGGGGCATGTCCTCAACCTAGTTCGGGAAGTGGATCTATGATAATCATGACTCTTAGAGGACACAATGGAGTACTTTCACCAGACAAGCCAACACAATCAAACGTTCTTCCACAATGGTATCTTCATGATGAATCGTAATCTGTAATTTATCCTTCAAAACATGGCTGCTTATCTATCATTCTTGACTATACATCATCAATTGAACTGATCACTGTATCTTACACTATCTTTTGGCAAAAGAAAATGTATATTCATAACAGGCCTGTTAGAAAGATTTTTTGTAGGTCATGCATTTCATATCTGAATTTCATTGTTATCATGTTCCCTATGCTATTCTGGGATATCTTTGACATGAGTTTGAAACTCCCATATGTCATTGATTAGAATAGCCAGGATGGGGGATGGTATTTTCTTTGATTGTTGTTTGTGGGATATTTTCTGATGAAATCGAAGGAACAAATAATTGGGGTGTATGTGCGTAAATGCCTTCATCAATTTAATAGTATTGACAACATACAAATCATGTTGCTCTACAAATGCTATTTATGGTGATACGCCATCACATACCTCGACTCCAAATATTTGTTCCCCAATGGAGGGGGGGTATATTCCTTGTCTGTTTGCAAATGAAACTCAGGTCATCTCAGTTCAATTATACCTAGATGCTTGTCAAGTTTGCAATATTAAACTCCATGCAAGAAGTACTCAGGTCATCCTGGTTTAATTATACCATGATGCTTGTATTTTCCTGCAACATAACGAGCTCAATGATGAAAATCAAATTCCAGTTATTATGAAGTTCTAAGATGTTACATGAAGTTGTGGAGATATACTCATTTCATATTTCATTTTTGCATTTCATTTAAACAATTCACGATTTGCATATCAGTGCTCCTTTTATAGGGATTTGTAGGTTATCTTTCTTATTAGGTTATTTGTTCTCCTAGCCCATTCTTCTTGTGCAAGATACATTGTTATTTAAGTTGAGGACATTTGGACAGCAAAAACATTGAGTTTTCACCTCGCATCTTACAAACCTTTAATCAATTCATTTAGGTCATACATTATTTTCATTAGGTGTGTTCATTTGTATATTATCCATCTATATTACATACATATTTCATGTGCGCAAATTTCATAACATTTCATTATCTTTTCATTATGATGTGAGTTGTTATCATTTAGTCATTTTAAGAACATCATCATTTATTATCCATTTGCATGCATTTTACATCATCATTTATTATCAATTATATGCATTTTACATCGTCATTTATTATCCATTACATGTTTTATATCATCGTGCATTTATATCATCATGCATTTATTATCATTCATTTACATCATCATTTATTATCCATTATATGCATTTTTACATCATCATTTATTATCCATTCATTATCCATTATCTACATTGTTTTACATCATTGTATTAGTAATCATATAGCATTGTATAAAGTAAACTCATCTAGGACATGCATTTATATCAACATCATATATTCGATCATTAGCCATTATGTCTCACACAGAAAATCAATCATTACACATTCTAGGACATACATTCTATGCATATTAAAGTAAATCATCACATCTTGCATATGTCAGTACACACATGTATATAACATCATCAAAGCAAATCGTGATAACACTACATCATCATATATAGAGAGTCCATCATATAAAGTCCATAAAAACACAACAAAACTGTCCAAATGTCCAATGATATAAAGAACCATAACAATGTCCAATAGTGTCCATCAAGTCAATAATATAATGATACAATGATACAAAAGTGTATACGATGATCTCCAGAATCTATGATCCACTACCTCTAGACTCTGTCTGTCGCTGTCTACGAGATGCAATAAGACCCCATGTTATTGAACCACCTAATCCTGAGGCACCGCCCTGATCTCCTGAACTTGTGGGTGCTCTCGAAGGGTGTGATGATACACCTCCACTACCAGTCAGTGCTTGTCTCTCATATACTGTTGTCCTAATAGCCACTAAGCTCTCTTTGTAGCTCCCAATCCACTGATGCCTCAAAACCACTTGTCTATAGGCCTCTCGCCAGTAGGATATCTCCTTCCCGGCACATATCATGGCTCTCAAACTATCTCCATGAGGACCCAAATCCTATGTACACTGCAGCTCATCTAATAACATCTCCGACTCCCCGAGTCTCTCTATAGCCACATCCTGCTCATGTCTAACTACTCCCATCTGGCTCTCTAGCCTCTCTATCTGTCTCTCCAGTCCAGGGACACGGTCTACTTGCACCTCTGTCATTGCTAGTCAAACTAGCAATGAGTCAATATCCGGATCATCCTCCTCTACAGCATCTCTCTGAAAATAGGGATCCTGTCCCCCGATGTCCATCCCTACTGGCCCCTCCTGGGCATCCACATCTGGCATCTGTACATACTGCCCGTCCTATACATCATCAGGGATCTGTCCACCCTGTACCACTCCTCCCTGAGCTAATAAAACATTTGCATCGTCCTATCCCTGCCCTGCCTGTATCGGCACCTGTGCCTGTACAACTAGTCCCTATACTGGGGCAACTGGTATCTGTATCGATACTACTGATACCTATGGTGGAACTCATGTTGCTCGCTGTACTAGAGGTTGTGTTTGTCCTTGTCTAGCCAGAGGTAGCATCAACCCTCTTTGTCTCACATTGTCACCTCTCATACGAGGTCCATCTCTATCCCCTCTCCCTCTGTCTCCTCCATCTCCTCCATCACCGTCTCCACCGTCACCGCCACCTCCTCTCCCTCGTCCTCTCCTATCTCGCCCTCAACGTCTCCCATGGTGTCTCTCTGTTGGATCCCTCTCTGGCGGCCTAGCTGTCGGATCTGTCAGCCATGGAACTAGAAAATCTCTAAGGAACTTCTCCAGATCCATCGTCATCCCTGGGTCCATGACCCCTTGTCTCATTGTCCATGCCTGGAATGGCATGTCTAGGAACTCATGTCTAGCTATATCAAATGAAGCCATGGGCCCCCAGTCACATGTCTCCTGATGAGTCTGAGCGAACTCAGTGACTCCCTACGGCATGCCCTGGATCTTGCCAAACTGACACAGAACCCGGCTGACCAGCTATCTCTCAATAATGTAGGGCATCTACCCTATCAACCATTGTGACTCAAAACAAAAACCCAACTGTCACTCATCATCCCAAGGCTCACATCCTAGGTACAGTCTCCATGTGACTGTGTCTAGTGTGTCAAACATGTACCGCCAGAACTCCAAGTGTCCCAATTTTGCCTGAGACAAAACTAATGAATATATGGTTGTCATGCGCCACGAAATCTAATGGCTACTGGTCATGTCACTGCAATATGCTCCCATGCCCATATATGGAGCAATGTGACACCTGTTGATAATGATGCACCCCTATGGTACACCACCTGATGAAGATCATGGTACAAATGGGCTAATAGGTAGACACCCCAAGAAAATTGGGTCCCATCATCCATCATCTGCTATAGTGTGCGGCCCCATCCAACTGCAAATTCATGTGACCTCCGATCAGGGCATACAAATCCCCCAATCGCTCCTGCTAATACAACTAGTAGCGGCTTGTATAAATCAACCATATCCTCCCAATTAATCTCTCCATCCTCTATCTCATCATCACCAAAAACTACTCTGCACTCTGTCATTCCATCATGCCGGTCAGAGTGTACGATCTCGCCTGTGATAGGAAGTCGGAGGATGCGATATACATCCTCTAATGTCACTGTCATCTCTCCTGTCGGGAGATGAAAGATACTTGTCTCCGAGTACCATCTCTCTGCTAATGCTGTCATCATACTAAGATTCGCCCGAATCTCAGGTGTGTAGATCACATAGTACAACCAGACGCTCCAATCAAGAGTCTGTCAGTCTCTGACAGCACCGGTCTCAAATTCTGTGTGACGAGATATCTCTCCCGTGACATCAGAATATCGATAATATCCTCCTATCCCAGTCAAACAAAATCACGCTATCAGATTTCGATAAACTGATCTAAAACATCTATCTATCCTATTATATCAACTACAAACATATTTTATCATGTGTTTTAACAATGATTTTATCAATTATCTAGCATCAAGACTGGTTAACTAGCAACCATGCTACAATGTTGCCTATCTTGACCAAATCAATCAAAGTTAATCGCCGATAGATCAAATCGGCTTATCGACATCTAGTTTGACCTAATTGACTTGTTAATTTGACCAAATTCTATCAACTAAACAAATGCGCAGCACAAAAACATGCATGCGCAGGATCCCCTTATGTTTGCGCAGTTTTTAATGTTTGCACATTTTTAATCAACGTTTGCGCAGCATTAATCCACCAAAGCGCAGTTTTCATGTATGTGCGATTTTATGTGATACTTGCACAATATCCTCAACATTTTTCTACGTATGTGCAATTCTATGCAATGTATGCGCAAAAACCCTAATTTTCTGCACAAATGCCTCAAGTTACTGCGCATATGTTTTCTGCCCAAGAAAATTAAAATTTTCTAAACTAACCTAGGTTAAATCTACCCTACACATGCTACAAATCATAATCAAATTCCATAACAATTACGAAATGACAAAGAGAATCGAATCACCTACTGGCTCTCTTGAATCGGGTGGTCGCTGGAAGCGTCTAGCCCTCTCAAAGCAGTGATCTGACAGCGGGAACGGCATCCTGGTGGCTCTGCTCTTCTCTCTCTCACGCTCTGATCTCCAAATGACAAGTGTGCACAATGAGCCTATTTTGGACCCCTTTGCCCTATTTATAGCTTGTGGACCTGATGTGCTTGGTATGTGGACCCTATCTCCCATTTTTCTTCCGTTTCACCCCGTTTTCACCCATCTTTTCTCTTATTTCTTTCGTGAGATTGATTATCCAACTCGACCAAAAAAAAACAATCATAAAATTCAAATAATTTTTTTTGTCAATCAATCTCTCGAGGGGGCATGCATAGGTCATCTCAGACATTGTCTGGAGCAGGGGCAAAATGCTTAAAATTTTCTTTGACACAATGTGACACGCACATTATTTCAAAGAGGGGCAAAATGTATACACTTAAAAATGACTTCCTTAATTAATTAAATATTTATTATTTAATTGATATTGACTTGATAAATTAATTAAATATTTATTATTTAATTAATAATTATTCATCTATTTATTAAATAGATTATTCAATTTATTTAGTAAATTCACTATAGTCTATTCCTCTATCCTAAGTCTTCTAATTAATCTTATTAAAGTGATTTAATTAAATATACAATCACCTAAATATGACTAAGTCCCCTAGTCCACCTCACCTACCTAATCACTTGACACATCACTTTGGCTAAAATAAATAATTATTATTAATTATTTATTGGTAATTATCCTCACCCACACATGTTATATTCTTAAGGGCTATGTGGCTTCATAGGACTTGGTCTCTTGACCACATGTCCTTTCTTAAACCAAGTCAAGAGACATGCCCTATTCCTAAGGGACTTCTCAAGCCACCTCTAAGGGTCAAAGGTGACTCATGGGACACTTGTACCAAGAGTTCTCGTGAGGAAAAAGTCCTTCCCTCTTCCTCTCTTTGGTCTTTGTGAGACACAAGACATGTGTCTTTCCCTTCCACCTTGTTCTCCTCCATGTCAATGTGAGAGGAACATCATCCCTATTCTTCCTCTCACATTCCAACTACATCCTCCTTTCTCTCAACTCCTTCAACCAAGTCAATCCTAGCCCTAGGATCTTCCACCTTTCATTCTCCACCATAGGATTGTGCCACCTAGGCCTAGATCTTCCAAAACTCTATAAAGAGCCTAATTTCCCCTTTGTGAGCTAATAGGTAATTTGCAATCAAGCATTCAAACATTCAAGCAATCAAGCATTCAAGCACTCTAAGAGCAATCAAACATCCATATTATCATCATTCCATCTTGCATTCCATCCATTAGTTGCATAATCAAGCTTTTAACTATTTTGCATTCATCATCAAATCTCCACACTTTGGTGGCATCTTGGGAAAAAGGCTTCATTTGGAAATCTAAGAGCTCAACATCCTCAAAAAATCAAAGCTAGGAGGACAATGGAGACAAGTTGCACGGTAGGTGAAGGTAATTGATTTAATTTCATCATTTGTGATTACTTTGCATTCTTCATTATGTTGCATTAGATAGATTTGTTAGCTTCTAATTAGTTAATTTATCATTTCTAGTATTAGACATCTAATTTGCATACAATCATAATAGCATCTGTGTAAGAATTGGACTTGACATTCTCATTTTCTTCTGATATATCATTGGCTAGTTGGGTTGATTGAGGGACTGAATTAGGCATCACACAAGGCTGAGTGAACTATGGTTGTTGTGGACTAAGGGCACCTAGAGATTGAGAATAACTATATCTGCTTTTCCTGACTAGACAATCTCTTATTAAGTGACCATCTTGTCTACAGAAGAAGCAAGCGTTAGGCTTATTAAGATAGATTATTGGCTGGAAAAATTCAAACCCTAACCCAACTGATTTAATATTATCAAGACGCTAATTATTTAAGTGCATTTCAACACAAGCACATGAGTGTACCCTAAGGTTGGAGAACTTATCATTACTATTTTTACACTAGATAACATCAAATAGTGATGCCGATTAACATTGATTATAACTTCCAACAATAGACAATTTGTTATTATTTTCTTGTTTGTTCATTTATTTATATATTTTTATTTTAACATTTATAATTATAATTATTTATATTTTATTATAATTATAATTATATTTTATTATTTTATTTTTTTTATTTGTTTAATTGTTATTTTATTTATCATATTTACAATATATTTATTTATTTTAATTATTATGTACTATTTATTTATTTAATGATTATTTATTATTAAATACTATTTCAAAACATGGAAATCACATTTTATATCCTCCAATATAAAGGAGAGGTCACACCTCTTCATAATTCTGCCCTTTGAAAGAGTAAAACCCTTTTGTAATTTCTGCCTTTTGAAAAGGTCACAAACTTTCATAATTACCACCCCTTTGAAAGAGTCACTTCCATCCTTCCTTGAATTATGTGCTCCATTTTTCTGCCTTCATGTTTCCTTTCAAATGAAGTTTTCCTCCTTTTCAAATCTCATATATGCGTCCAGTACTTAAACTTAAATCATTTTATATTTTAATTTTATTTTTTTGTTTTTTATTTAATATTTTTTCTTTTCTATTTTAATTTTATTATTATTATTTATTATTAAGTCTATTTCAAAAAGGTACATAGCATTGTAGTTTGGATGCTGTTTTGATAGGCTCCGGAGGACTTGATCTTTTGTATCTTTTTGCTGACTTATGTTCTCTGAACCATATTTGTAAACTTTATTCCAATATTAAAGAGAAAACTATTAGTGACCAAAGTCACATCTAGTTTTTTTTCCCAAAAATAAAATGATCCTTCAATGCTCAATACACTCAACGGTGTTGGACCCCGCTTATTATCCACAGATTGTTGTATTGAACACTTATAACGTGAGATGATTTTTAAATGTCATCGTATTGTCAATCGTGCTTCTTAGAATAGAATAGCATGCCTTCTAAGATAAGAGAGTGAGCTTGGAAATCCGCAAATGGATAAATACAATGCAGAGTAAAAATAACATATGAAGGCACAAAGAAAACCACCTTAATCAGACTGCCAGTGCCACATATGCTAAAAGTTCGCATTGAAAGTTGCCAAAGAAGAGTATTTCCTTAAAACGGTCATCTCTGAATACCTCACATATTTCTAATTTGTATAGCATTAAAATGGTTGAAAACAGATCAAGTTTAAGCTTTTGGATCTCGGCATTTCCTCTCCATCATCAAGCAACAAGATAAGTATTTGTCACATCTGAGGTAATTGAACCCCGTTGACTAAATTACTCTAACATTCAGGATAATTGCTGGCAATGAACTAGCTTAGGTGCGTCATGTTCTCTATTTTTTTGCCAAGGCCTCTGACCGGTGCTCCATACCAGATGCAATGAAATATCCCGCTCCTATCTGCAGAAACCCACTACAGTTCAGAACCATACTATTCTATCAATTTCCCTTAAAACAGACTAAACTGGGATATGCTCCAAACCTGACAATCCTTTATCGTGACTCGTTCTTGAAGGTGCACATTACTGCAGACTACTGATCCTTGAATGAGGCACCCATCCTCAATTGTAACATGGTTCATTACTACTGAATTAACAATCTGCGTAACAAAGGAAAGTAGATTAATTCAAAAGGAAAACAACGCTTGCATTGTCACAAACAAGCATCCATAAACCACTTTTAGTAAAACATAAGTCTGGTAACCAAATTATACCTTTACATTTGAACCGATTCTGCAATGGCGCCCAACAATAGACCGTTTGACACTACATTTGTCACCCATTTGTGACCCTTCTCCAAGCATACAGTGTGGCCCAATCTGAACAATCAGAGTTCCATTCATTTTGATCGAGTTCAGTAAGTCTTTGCCTTAAATAAGCAGTAGAATATAAATCACAAGACAGGTAAAACAGGAAAATATAAGCTCACTGTAGTTTTAGCACCATATTCTGCTGAGGGATGAACAATGTTGTTATGCGCAGATACCGTGTAACCTGTAAGATGAGTAGCCTCTCCCACGACCTAACAGATGAATAGAAATTTCTCAGATTCTCCTTGAACAGAGCTTCTCAGAACATTGCATTACTTGTGCACAATTACATATTCTCACTAAATCAACCATCTACACTTAACATTAAAAAGAACAAGGAATTGAGTGGTACTCAAATTAAATAAATTTATCTGAAACACCTGATTCTACACCAAATATTGTTTTAATCCTTAAAAAAGCTATGCCCTGGCTAAATAAAAAGCTAACATTAAATCAAATAACAAAATACTTACATCTCTATTTATATCACCAAAGGCCTGAATAGAATTTACTCGTGCACAGTATTTATCTTTGTTAGCAATATATGCACAACATTTTAGGGCACCTCCTTCAGACTTCTGACCATTGACACCCAAAGAAAAAGGATGTGATCCTAGGACACCAGCCATTGGTTGATTAAATGGCCATGAATCATTTTTCTGCGAAGCATCGGTTTCATTTCTCATTTCCTCTCTGTGTATCTTATTGCTTGATGATGCTCCGCATCTCTAAACACAAATAGCCTGTTTAAAGTTAGAAACTTAGAAAGCATGGTCTATCAAGCAATCATGCTTTCCTCGATATAATGGATAAAACAGAACATTGTAAACAGATTCCTGGCAATGAAACCTAGACTGACATACCAGCTGCGACCTGACAAGGTATGGTACTAGCTCATCCTTTATACTACGAATTGCAGGCATTTGTTCCAATGTTTCCTGTAATACAGTTCTGCCAAGTTCAAACCCTCAGCTATAGCAATAAAGAGTTCCATATGAGAAATGAGCAATTAGATCAAAGAACAAATCATGTCCTCAAGTTATAAGAATTGTCTAGCTTGAGGTGAAACCAAAGGCATGCAAAAGAAGGTCAATAACACATTAATGAGCAAACACAACAAAACTAGGGAGCATACCTCCTAAAAGCGTATAAATGTGCATCAACAAGGTCAGAACGAATTTCCATCTGTATCACAATTAAGAACAGTGTAAAAGTCTTGAGATAAGTGCATTACTCAATGTGCTGTATCTGAAAACAACTACATTCAAAAAAACAAAGTTAACTGTTCGATAGTGAAATACAATTATGACTTGGCATGTACAGCATGTGAACTGACCTTACTTTTGCAAAAGCACGAGAGATGTAGAATGTGAATAAATATATCACATTATAAAGAACAAAAATATGCTATGCAAACCAAAGACAATTGAATTGAATACGACAACAGACACAAACACATACAATAGTATTGACAATGTGTATGAAAACAATATCACCAACAATCCAGAAGGCCTGTAGGATTGACAGAGGTTGCTATAATAGAATTGACCAACATGTTGTGGCTTAAGTATTTTAAAAAATATATATAATCCTCATTAAGAGGAAACTTGAAATACCAAATAATGTATGAAAATGCTGTCATTTAGCTTCATTTTTTGTAGCCTAGGAGCAATTTTGATTATTCGGATTCCCACACACCTTAAACATCATAAATATTGGTTTGTAACTGATTTATGTTTGCAGTAATTTTAGTCTGCCTTTCTGAAAGAATGAGAGAAAGCTGTATTGATGTAAAGGTTAGTATGCCTAAACAGATAAATGATAAACAATAAAGCATATATATATGGAAGGATTGGGTTTATCAAGAAACATCTACACAAAATTAGGTTAGTACCATACAGATAGAGAAAACTGGGACGTCTCTCTTATCTGCCATCTGCTCAAGGAAGAATCTGGTTAATATTCCACATTCATTGGACCCTGCTCTGTAATTCAAGGGGGCTTGGTCGTTGTCCCATATGAAAGGGAAGAACCCAGTCTATAATCTTCTTAAAAAACAAAGTAAGAAGGAAAGAAAGAAAGAAAGCAAGTGTATTAATGTCCATGAATGACCAAGAGTAGGTCAATGGAACTTCAAAAACAAAACACACAATTTTAAAGGAAAAATGTACAATTAAAGGTGCCTTACATTACAAGTGTAACCAAGCACCAAGTGTAGACATGATATGGGGTAAAATTAAGACTGTTGAAAGCACTTAAAGTATAAAAATGGTAATAGTGTTAAATTATAGATATGTTGACAGGTCTCAAACACTACACTCAATTTTACTGGAGAAGTACCAAATTCATGGTACCTCAGATTTCAAAAGTGTAACCAAGGACTAAATAAGAATAGATAATAATAATGGGGGTTAAATTCAAGCTCCGAATTATGAAAATGTCCTTTTTCACTGCTATTTTAAATTTTTAGCATAAAATAGGACACATTGCTAGACATTGCCCTGGTACTCTGTAAGATACCTCTTTTATTTGTGCTGTGTACAATAAATCAGACCAATATGGTTCCAGACAGTCAACAGACCCTAGGGAACTTCATTAAAACTTAGGGCAGAAATCAATATTGGAGATTCATAATGACCACCTGGAAATATACATCCAAATGACTGACCTAGATAATACCTGGTTTGTTTGAGAATGGAGGTTTTTGTCTGCAGATCCAAGTGCTGAGTCTTAATTGCCCCCGCTGCCCCAAGAATGAGTGTGCTTCTCCTGGGATTTGAAGTTGCTTTTTTGCTGCAGCACTTCCTGGGTGATGAAAATAAACCTGATCTGGTGCCAAACTAGACAGTGAAGATCGCTGGGTGTCTCCCTGGGCGGGCTGGAGGATTGAAAATCAGTCACCTTCCTTGCTGTTCTAATTCCTGTCCTGGCAGATCTAAATTGCTGCCCTTCCACAATCTTCAATGGTTGTTGGCACCTTCCCAAGGTCTGCCCTAATTTGAAAACTTCATTATTAAAAATAATCTCCAGCTGGGTACTAGGGGAGTGGTCTGTAGATTAGAAGATAGGTGGATAACCCCCCTTCACACTGCAATCATGGAGATCAGCCTAGAAATACAATTTTCTAGGTTAAATACAGAATTAGATGTGTTCAGTGCAAAACTCAGGAGCAAATTTGGTAGGATAAGGTTATAGTTTTGTCCAGCCTTGAGGGGCAGCTGGGATCTTCACCCCAGTTAGCGCCACTTCAGGAATTAATCCCAAAATTCATTAAAAAACTCTGGATAATTGCCCTCATCCTACAAAACACATCTTTATACCTGCCTGCATAGGCACCTAGGGCCCAAAATTGAGCGCCCAAAATTTAAACTTAAATTTTACTTATTTACTATTATTTATTTATTTATAATTATTTGTATTTTTTATTTTTATTTGAATTTATTTTATTTAATGGGGTTTTAAAAGAGCACCTTTTAGGATTGTTTGGTCAACCCAACTAGAATGTAGATTTGACAGTCCTCTCTTCCTCAAACTGCTTGCCCTCAAGCAATTTCAAAACTCTGGTGTCCAAAAATCTCCACTCTTTCCCCCATAGCAACCTCAAGTGAAAGATTCTTCCATTTCACCAGGTATTCTGAAATAACCATTTCTCAACTTTTTCTCCTTCATCAATGATTGCTTTGGGCTCCAAAATCAACTTCCCTTCATCATCAAGTGGTGGCAAATAGAGTGAAGGTGTAACTTGTTGTCCAAGAGCCTTTTTTTAAGCATGATACATGAAAAACATTATAAATTCTGCTGTTTACCGGAGGTTCCAACTAATATGCAACCTCACCAATACTCATGATAATATAAGGTCCATAAGATCATGACTTTAACTTCTCCCATCCACTTCCCTTGTGGGAAGATTGTCTATAGGGATGTAACCTAAAGAATACCATGTATCCCACCTCAAAAACTTTTTTAGTTTCATGGCAATCAGCATACTTTTTGCTGGTTTTGGGACTGCAGTAATTTTTCTGCGTGCTTTCACAATATCTAGGCTTTGTTGAATTAAACCTCTGGCCCCTAGTACTGTACTATCTGAAATAATCAAATCCATGAATGCTATGGCATCATAATCATAAAGTGGCTTAAAAGGAGTCATACCTATAGATATGTGGTGAGTAAAATTGTAGCAATACTCCCCAAGGTGCAGCCACTTGACACATGTATTTATTGTCCGATAACATAGCTCCTCAAGTAACCTTCTATCCATTGGTTCACAATTTTCCTTTGCCCGTCGGTTTGGGGATGATAGCTAGTGCTTGGGGTCAATTCTATGCCTATTAATCAAAAAGAGTTCTTGCCAAAACAAGCTGATAAATCTGTTGTCCTTGTCACTCACAATGTCCCTTGACAATCAATTAAGTCTAAAAATCTCTCTTAAGAATAGATCAGTCACTTGTGGAGCCTTGTACTTTGAAAATATTGCATGTAAATGAGCAAATTTAGTGAACCTATTAACAACCACGTAGATACAATCCTTACCTTTGGGAGTCTTGTGATGAAATCCATGGAGATATTCTTCCATTTCTGATTTGGAATAGATAGCGGCCGCAACAAGCTAGCTGGAAATACATGCTCTGTTTTGATTCATTGACAAACCAAACATTCCTGTTAATGAATTATAGCTTCAGTCGGATAACTACTATTAAGGTTAATAGATAATTATAATTATTTGTTAATTATGAAATATAAATGTTTTATTATTATTTAATATAAATATTTATATTTATGAAATATTTTATTGATTATGTTATATATATATATATAACAAACATATTAAAATATTAAATGTTTAAATACCTTGTCGACGGTGTAATCGAAGAGGCACCGCATGTAAGATAGGGTCCCTGCGCAGAGGCATGTCCATGAGGGGACATGACTCCACGGGAGTGAAGTCACGTCCACTCGTGGACATGTCCCCTCAGTGGACACACTATTTATATACGATCCTGCAGTGATAAGATATGAAGAAACGTTGAAAACGACAAAACAAAAGGGTCGCATAAAAGGATATCCAGCGACAGTCATTGATAAGTCAATATCCAGTGATAGTCAGTTCATACTTAATGTATTAATATTTGGTGCAGTCACCTTTATCTAATATATTATACTTTGTGCAGTAAATAATTGATATTTATATATATGATAGATATATCATTGTATGCTAATTTGATTAGTCATATATATAAATAAGAATATTTTGGAAGAATTAAAAACGATCACATAATCTACTCAAATTTAACATGGTATCAGAGCCAAGTTCCTTTGTTAAAAGTCTAACCGCTTGAAGGAAGATCCGATTAATTTGAAAGGAGATCAAGATCAAAATTCTTTATAAAATTATATTCTCTTGGAAGACTTGCATTCACAAAATGGTGAACGGAATCAGACTCGAAGACAGACTTGAAGGTGCTTCAAATTTTTAATCTTGGAAACTATGAATGATTCTTATACTAACAAAGAATGAGTTAAAGACTATTGTTCAAAATCCTCCTAAATCTATTGAGAATAACAAGATGAGCAAATGGGAAAAGGAAAATGCCAGAGCAATGGAACTATTGGTAGATGGAGTGAAAGATCATCTACAACCTATTATAACAAAATTAGACTCTGCATATGAAATGTTCAAAGCCCTAGAAAACATGTATGAGATCAATACCACTAGCAGGATTCTTAATCTTAAAAATCAACTCTCTAATATTAAAATGAGAAAGGGAGAGACTATCACCTCATATTTTATGAGGATAACGGAATTAAGAAACCAATTATCAACAATTGGTCACATCCATGATAGTAAAGAATTAACTATGGTAACTTTAAATGGACTTCCTAAGTCTTGGGAAAACTTCAGACAAGGAATAAGTGCTCGCTCCAAACTTCCCAAATTTGATCAACTAAAAGTTGACTGCATTCATAAAGAGCATAATCTAATATCTAGGGGGATTAGTGAAGAACCCTCTAATGAAGATATTCAGGTTCTCACAACTCAAGTTGATAATAGGAAGAAACCTAAATTCAAAAGGAAAAGAAAATATATGGACTACTCTAAAATGCAATGCTTCAGATGTGATGAATATGGTCACTCAGCAGCAAAATGCCCAGATAGACTCAAACATCAAGCATCTTTTGCCAAAGTCTGCACATAGAAATTTGTACTCTAATACTTGTGATATATTAGATAAGAGGGAGTTCTATCATTTTCACTAATGTAGAACACGTCAAAGTAAATACCAAATTACTGTACTATATTTATTGTATAAATCTAAATAAAATCATTTTATGAACTATTTACCTTGATCTTTTCTGAGGATGCTCTTGCAGGAAAAGGAAAATTGACATCAGATTCAAATGGAATCTGATGCTCCATCAAAAGCATCATTAATGAGGAGACCAAATGATTGATATTCAGAGGGAGTTTAGAAGTTCATATGTGTGTGACTATATGATTTCAATGGGCCTACCTCCTGTGTACATCATAAGGAAGTGACAACTTCCAAATGATTATCACTTGTATTTGTAGAAGTTATTGGAAGATCACAATCTTACAATAACTTAAATCATGATATACATTATTTATAATGTTGAAACAGATCATGATAAATTATTGCAAGAACTAAGTGTTAGATGTCATTGAGTTGATGGTCTATGAGTTGTTTGCATAAATATATCTTGTAAAGCAACAACTAAGTGTTAAATGTCATTAAATTGATGGTCTATAAGTTGCTTGTATAGATACATCTTGTAAAGCAACAACTAAGTGTTAGATGTCGTTAAATTGACGGTCTATAAGTTGTTTGCATAGATATATCTTGTAAATCAACAACTAAGTGTTAGATGTCATTGACGGTCTATGAGTTGTTTGTATAGATATATGATAGGCATTTGGTGAATATCATGTGTTGATATTCTGCAGGCCAATACCTTATTGTGTACTTGGTGAATACCATATGTTGGTGTTCTGATAGGCCAATACTCTAGATATCAAATGTGATATTAAATGATGGAAATGTTCCGATCTAAGCTATCCTTCAAATTGCTATATTACGTTGAGGTAATATCTTTTCTTGTGTTTATCCTCCCTAGCTAAGAGGGAGTGTTAATGAATTATAGCTTCAGTCGGATAACTACTCTTTAAGGTTAATAGATAATTATAATTATTTGTTAATTATGAAATATAAATGTTTTATTATTATTTAATATAAATATTTATATTTATGAAATATAAATTTATTTTATTGATTATGTTTTATATATATATATATAAAACAAACATATTAAAATATTAAATGTTTAAATACCTTGTCGACGGTGTAATCGAAGAGGCACCGCATGTAAGATAGGGTCCCCACGCAGAGGCATGTCCACGAGGGGACATGACTCCACTCTACAGGAGTGAAGTCACGTCCACTCGTGGACATGTCCCCTTGGTGGACACACTATTTATATACAATCCTGCAGTGATAAGATGTGAAGAAACATTGAAAATGACAAAACAAAAGGGTCGCATAAAAGGATATCCAGCGACAGTCATTGATAAGTCAATATCCAGCGACAATCACTTCATACTTAATATATTAATATTTGGTGCAGTCACCTTTATCTAATATATTATACTTTGTGCAGCAAATTATTGATATTTATATATATCATTGTATGATAATTTGAGAAGTCATATATATAAATAAGAATATTTTTGAAGAATTAAAACGATCACATAATCTACTCAAATTTAACAATTCCCTAACATGTCTCAACACATCTCCTTCGAGCCCCTTCCATAAGAAGTGTTCCCTTACCTGCTCGTATGTCATATAGTGCCCTGGATGACCAGCAAGCGATGTGCCATCACATGCCCTCAAAAGATTTTCCTTCAACTTTGATTCTGATACAAGTTACCCCCTACCATTGTAAGAACAAGTTCATCAACCACTTTTTACCTATCATCTTGTAACTTCTCATCCAAAACGTCAATAGCCAAAGTATTCTTGGCATATTCAATTAATAAAGAAACCTTTCAATCAACAAATGTGTTGATGTGAGTTTTGTTCCACTACAACATCCAGAATTGAATACTTAGTATTTCAAGATGAAACATCAAATCTCCAACTCTCTCTTGAATAAGAATGCTCGTATGCCAAACAATATTGATTAATTGTGTGATCAAATGAGACAATCTCAAGGTTCCTTTCTATTGTGGACTTTCACTGAGTTCTTTTGATATGATATGTTGGTGTCACAAAGGGACTTGCATTGTTCATTCAATAGATATCAACCACTCCAACTTCTTCCAACCAACAAAACTGCAGGGGAAAAGGGTTTAGAAAGTTAATCTACTCCTAAAATGCAAGAAACTATGGATGTCTTTGTGAATCTACTAGACTTAATTTAGCCATTGACATCAACCAAACTAGTGTAATCTCCTAAAGTAAATGTAAGATGTTCAAACTACCACCATTCCATTAATACCATCTATCGATGCATATCAACGTGCAAGCAATAATCGAACTTAAATTCATAATTATGTCATTCAACCATGCAAGGCAAACTTACAATCAGCAAGCAACTAGTGGTTTGGTCTAAGCGACTTCACCAAAGATGCATCCAAAATACCTTCCATTCAACTAAACACTACTTCTAATCAACATGAAATAAAATTCTAATCTAAGTGAGGAAGTGAAGAAACCATGCAAATACTTTAAAGCAACACAAGTAATCCAACATGAAGACCAACAATGAATCAACAATTACTTTGATAGAATTATGGCAACAATTTCAACAAATCTCTAAGGAAAGGAAAGGCAACATCACAAGATTGTTTTTATATCCCAACTCATAACCTTCTCTAGATCATGGCCGAAATCCTAAGCTCTTGGGATTTCCAATCTTGAATATGAAGAAATTCCGCCACTTAGTTTAGTTTGTTTGCCATCCATTTGTAATTGTCAATCAATTTTCTTAGAGGAGCAATATTAATGCCTTTGTTCCCAGTCTAAATAGAAGGGCTCAACATTAGTTTCCACCTCAAAATTCATCGTATCCCTATTCAAATCATGGCGGAAATCCCATGTTTTGGGGATTTCCGATCCTAAACATAGAGAAATTCCGCCCAAGGGTGAAGTTAGTGATTTGCACTTGGAGCTAGTAAAAGCTAATTCCAACTTGATTTCACTCCATTTTGCTCACAAAAACTTGATCCTTCCTTTCAAATTTCATCAAACCTGCCCCTCAAACTTGATTTTTCATCCTCTTGATCAATTTTGAGTTGATAGTTTATCTTTGGAATGCCATTATGCTTGGGGCAGGATTTTCGGATTCTTGAGATTTCCGACCTTCTACTTTGCATATTTCATTTTGTCAATCCAAGTTTTTGATGGGTTTCCACTTTTTCATCCACAATTTCATCATTCCTATTAACTTGGAGTCAAGATCTCACCTTGGGCGGCCTTTATGCCTGAGCGGAGATTTTGAAATCTTAGGATTTTGAGGTGCGGAAATACTAAGTTTTGGAGACTTCCGATCTTGAATTTGTAAGTTAACTCCCAATTGTTCACTTCAATTTCTTCAACTTGGAGGGCGAAATAATTTATATAAAATATAACATTTAAGTATAATCAACGCGCCTCCATCAATGTTATCTCCCACAACCTTCCCTGACTTTCTAAAGATAAAATTGAAACTAGAACAAGGATTTTCAAAATGTTTTAACTCATTTCATCACAAATCCCTTGATTTCAACTTCACCTCCTTGACTAGCTTGCCCCAGCTCTCACTCATATCCCTAACTGACTTGACTACCCAACGAGCCAAAGTTGCTCAAAATCATCCCTTAGACTTCGAGACTTGAAAATTGCCACAAAACTAGGACCACCTAAGACCACTACTCCTGCCAAAGCAAAAAGAGGGAGTCCCCATTTGCAACGGAGCAATGGTGTGAAAACCTCGCAACAAGATGTATCGTTCATAGAGCAAAAACAAGGTTTCCAAGAGAGTGCATAAGCCACCGCATTGTTATCTCTTGGCATATTCAAAGTCAAAATCATAGGTTTGTAATTTGCCAAACCATTTTTGTTATCACATTCAAATCCTTCTTATTGAGAAATACCTTCAAGCTATAATGATCTGTTTTCACCTCAAACTTCCCACAAACCATAAATTTGTCTATTGCTTGCATAATGGCCAACATCTGTTCTAGTCAGGCATCACATTCTAAAACAAAAAGAAGTGAGAAATCTGAAATAGCCAAAACATAGAATGAACTCATTACCTCCGTGCGCTTGTCCAAAGCTCTTTGTGCTATATGCACCAAGAGAGGGCCTCATTTTTCATCAAATCTATCAATGGTGTTTGCAAGTTGTGAGAAATCCTTCACAAACATTCTATAATAGCTACAAAGACATAGATCCCCTCACAAAGTCCTTGGTCTAGGCCAATCTTGTATCACATTGATATTCTCCTCATCCACACTAACCCCTTGGGCACTAATCATATGTCCCAAATATAATATTTCAATCAAACCAAACTCACATTTGGATGCCTTGGTGTAGAATGAATGTTGCTTGAGCATGCCAAGCACCTCATCTATATGCCTCAAGTGATCCTCCCATGTCTTACTACATATCAAAATGTCATCAAAGAAAACTAACACAAATTTCCTCAATTGTAAAATGGCAGGTGAATTGGTCAACCAAAATGGCATGAACAAGAACTCATAGTACCAATCTGCCCCTTGCTCCAGTTAGTTGCATACACAACTGTCAAGACCCCAATTACAACAATCAATCAAATTGAATTTTTCTCTCTTTTAATCAATACAACATTCTTTTTTTCCTCCCATGCTTGAAAACTTATTCCTACCTTTACTTATAATTGTTGCTAGAATTGGAGCATTCCTCTTGGGCTTTGGAAAGTTACTCCCAAAGTGTAACCAGAAAATAAGGAATGATCATTGTAGGGAAGAAGATATTAAGCTCAAACAAGAAGAGATTTACACAACGGTTGAAGAAGATATTAAGCTCAAACAAGAAGAGATTTACACAACAGTTGAAGAAGATCACCATCCCCACCTATAATGGTTCCAATCAGGTTACAGCTAGAGCTTGGTAGCATAAATCCGATATCTATTTCTCCCTAAATCTCATGTGTGAGGAGGAATCAATCATGTTTGCAAAACTTCATTTGGAGGGTGTGGCTCATGGGTGGTGGTACTATGGCACATAGTTGGAATACTCTCACTCGGCAACAACTCGCCAAGCCCCCCAAAAGATTAATCGGGAAAAACTCGGCGATTTAAAAAAAAAACTCGGCAACCTAAAAAAACCGCTAAAATTTAATTTAAAAAACCAGCCTTGAATCTCTTGCAATCTCCTTAGAATGCCTTCAAACCTCCTTCTCTCCACACCTCAAGCCTCTACAATGCAAAAAAATGCAACTGTGGTTGCAAAAAACCCTTTTTTTTTGCCTTTATTCTGTTCTGGAACGCGGCCTGCTGTTTTCGCGAGTTTTTAAGGAAAAATCGCCGAGTTTTTGGCGATTAATCGCCGAATATTCGGCGAGTTTTTGTCTGCCAGGCGAGTTTTTGACTGGGCAAGTTTTTGGTCCAAAAAATCGCCGGTTTGGAAAACTCGGCGAGTTTTTGAAACTCGCTGACTACTCGGCGAGTAGTCCAACTATGCTATGGCATGGTGACTCAAGGACATAGCTCAATCACCACCTTAAAGGAGTTAAGCCAAAGGTTGCTGGAAAGATTTGATAGAAATGATCCAAAGTTTCACTTCAGAGAGATAGCAGAAATGAGTCGAAAGGGCACCAGTGAGCCCACCGTGTTCGAATTTCAAAGGCTATTAGTGATGATCCCAAATGGGACAGAGAGGAGATTTGGTCTTTTTTGTTGAGGGCCTCTATTCAAACCACTAAATGGTTTGGTAAGGGCTTTTGTTCCGAATTCCTAGCAAGAGGCCATCAAGAGAGCCCTAAATTTGAAGGATTCTACGACCAAAACAAAATTATGCTCCAAGAATGCACCACTAATTCAACACAAGAAGCCTCCTCACAATAATATTTCTCAACCCAAAGTGTTACCTCCAAAACCAAACAAAGTTGAGGAATCCAAGAATGAACTATTAAGGAAAAAATGTGATTTACTTGTAGAGGGCCATGAGAACAAAGTCACAAGTGTTTAGGATGTTATGGTAAACCGATGTTGTATTAAACAAAGGAGATGAAAGCCCCTTATATAGATTTATAAAGACAATGTCTCTAAAAGAAACAATCATGAACTAAAGACGAAAATAGAATCTACCTAATAAACTAAAGACTAACTAAGATGACCATTAAAGAAATATTACAATATTCTATACCCTTCCTTGGTCATAGTCTAACTACCCTACAGAAGAATGTACATGTCTTGTGGTCATAAATTCTTCAAAACATTCTGTTGCTGCTGAGACGCTGGATCTACAAAATGTTAATGGCCAAGAGTAGTAGCCAAAATCCATCCATAAAAAAATAGAGAAGGGTGCCCCCTTCTTCAGAATGCTCTTCAGCAAGAGACAAGAGTCTACCACTGACTCTACCACTACGATGAGTCAGCCACTTACCCTCCCAAAATTTGCAAAAGTTCTGACCAAAAATCATCACAAAATGTCCAACTTGATGTTGGATAATAAAGTTGTCCCTCCCTCTAGCCAGAGACACACCAAGAACAACTGCCACAATTTTGAGGAAAAATCGGTGAACCCTCCATACTTTTGCAGAAGAGCACGATGCCCCAGACGTTTTTTGAGGAAAAAATCGCCAAACCCAAAAGTTACAAATCATCTTTTTTTTCGGAAAAAGGGTAAAAACCCACAAAGGAATCCCATGCAACTTTGCAAATTATAGAATCCAGAAATGATTTAAGGATAAAATCGAAAGACCAAATAGATAGTTGTCTTGGACTAGCATACAAAACATCGTTTTTAAGGAAAAAATGGTAAAACCTTTCTAGAAAGCAAAGAGCCCTCCCTAACACGAGCAAACCCTTAATTTTTGAGGAAAAAATTATAAACCCAAAATAAAAAAATTCAAGGGACAATTATTAAAACCTACCAGGAATTTTTTTAAAGAGAAAAAAATTTTAAGGGAAAAAATCATGAAAACCCATCAGAAATTTTTTTAAGAGGAAAAAATGTGAAAACCCATCAAAGAAACCTTCATGCGGCAAAACACGAGATTTTGCGTCGTAAACAACATATCCAAGCAACATGCAACTCACATTCAACAAACATGCAAGTACATGAAACCTTCAAAAATCAAAGACTTTTGCTCAAACCAGGAAATCGCGTGATCAAAACCCTCAACTAGGCTTGCAATTTTTAGCAAAAACCTTTAAAGATGAACCACAAAATTTTCATAAAATACCTCCAATTTATTTTAAAAAATCGAAAAACAAATTTTTGGCAAAAATTCCAAATTAGAAAAGGCTCAAATTTTTTAAGAAAATATCGCCAACTTTTATGAAATCTCATCGACCCGCTCTGATACCAGATTATGGTAAATTGATATTGTATTAAACAAAGGAGATGAAAGCTCCTTGTATAGATTTATAAAGATGATGTTTCTAAAAGAAACAATCATGAACTAAAGACAAAAATAGAAGCTGCCTAATAAACTAAAGACTAACTAAGATGACCATTAAGGAAATATTACAATATTCTTAATATAGGAAAGGATAAATAACTGCATAGAGGTGCTCTCCAATGAGTATTTTGAGGTTAAAGAGAAAATCTGAGATTATTGTGGCTGATGTTGAGCATGAGGATCAAGCATGAGAGCACTCAGGTGGCATACTTTGCAGCACTTTCAGGAGCACCCAAATATCACCCTCTTTGACTCTTGTGAGGATGTAGTGTGATAGTTTTGATTGATACTAGGGCTATGTAATGTCCCCTTCACCGAAATAGATTTCAATGATAATAGAGTTTAAATATAAGATTAAAGAAAATAAATAAAAATAATTATATTTAAATATATAATTATAATTATGAACGATAAAATTAAATTAATAGATGATATATATATATATATATATATATATATATATATATATATAAGAGATCTAGTAAATAAAAATATTTAATAATATCATAATAAGTAAATAATAAATATAATATTAAATTAAATAATAAATGACAATATTAAAATAATAATAATAATTCAAATGTATGAATCTTTGATTAATCATAATATAATAAATATCATATCATATAAAATCATATATGAACATTATTATCTATTATTAAATATAATAATAATATCATAATATAAATCTTAATATAATAGCATAATATATTATAATATAATAAATTATAATATCAATACTATATTATACAAATATAAATTTATAAACTACACAATGATTTAAGGAAGAGTCGCGACCTAAGCTTAGCCGCGATCTCTCTTACCACCCGATCCTTCTACTCCTCGATAGCATATAAGTTCAAGTGGACATATCTTATTTGGGGACAGCGGAGCGTAGAAAAAGAAAATACTCGAAGTCACAAACAGTCGTTCATTAGGGTTGGCACTCAATTTGGAGACGATACAAAAGAATTGTTGAAATCAGGGAGGAACGAACTGTAAGAGGAAGCTTGATCAATTACGGGAGATAGGAATAACGGGAGAAAGAGACCATCGAACAGGAGGCTTATAACAGTGGATTGATGATTAGGAGCTGTTGGCAACAACAGTTGAGTACTCACGGGGACTTATACCAACCAATCAACAAATTACATCAGCGCTACTGAGAGGGAACTATCTAATCGGCATTATTGGAGAAAAGTATAAATGGCACCGATCTGAAATAACATCTAAAGGGACTGCATAGTTTACAGACTACAAATCAGAGACAACACCCACCTCTTCTAGGGATTATATCTATAAGCTGCATATTAATATAGACAGATCCGATATCACACCATTGTTGAGAGCAATAAAAATTCGATTGCATCAGACACTGCATAATTGTTCAATCACTATAAGTGCTAGAGACATCGTCCATATTATATATTTCATAACAACGTATCAGACATTACAATCAACACAGACCCAGAGAATCTCTTGTGATATTATCAGTCCCAAACCTTCTAGGAGTGGACACGGGACATTACAGTGGTATCAGAGCATGATCTTGCCATCCTGAGGGGTTAAAGAAGATATACGAAAATCATTCACAAAGCAGAGAGATGAAAGATAAATCAGTCAGGAAGCATTTGTGCAATTAGATTCGAGGAACATGAATCGGATTTATAAGCAGTTATATAATCAGGCTTATACTGTGTTTTAGTACAGATGTGAAAGAGAATCAAAGACAAATTTTTAGTAGATCCTAGTGATCACAATGAAGCAATCAGCATCAGCACATAGTTACATTGAACCATCAAGCAATCTTCTCAAGAAATATTGATCCTTGTACAAAGTGCAAAGGTAATCCAGTATCCCAATAAATAGATCGAACTTCCAAGTGAAACAAAAGAAGGCAACAACACTAAGTCCCCCCATCAAGTATGCCAACCCCTAGGTGGGGCCAGGAGGCCGAATGATTGGATTTTCATTCCGTGCTCTTGGGCTTGATTGGAAGGGAGAAATACGAGATAAAAATGGATACATCCTAAAGGGATATCCATAGAGACCTGGAAAGGGATTAAGTCTCTACCAGGAATAATAAAGATGGATAGTCTTAAAGAGATATCCATAGAGGCCTGGGACGAGATAAAGTCTCTACCAGGAATTATAAAGATGGATAGTCTTAAAGAGATATCCATAGAGACCTGGAAAGGGATAAAGTCTCTACCAGGAATAATAAAGATGGATAGTCTTAAAGAGATATCCATAGAGGCTTGGGACGAGATAAAGTCTCTACCAGGAATTATAAAGATGGATAGTCTTAAAGAGATATCCATAGAGGCCTGGGACGAGATAAAGTCTCTACCAAGAATTATAAAGATGGATAGTCTTAAAGAGATATCCATAGAGGCCTGGGATGAGATAAAGTCTCTACCAGGAATTATAAGAATGGATAGTCTTCAAGAGATATCCATAAAGGCCTGGGATGAGATAAAGTCTCTCCTAAGGATTATAGAGATTGATATATCCTTAATGTTTGGGAAGAGATAAAGTCTCCCCTAAAGATTCTAAGGATTATTCATCAAAACTCATATTGGAACAAGGCAAGACATAACACAAGGGAAGAAAAAGGCTACAAAACATCAAGATAAGTTTTATCTTTTTGAATTGTTCTTTAATTGAAGAATATGATGTAATACTTTTAAGTTAATAATTTTATATTTTGTATGTATTGCATTTCTAATCTCAAATTGAAATTACCATTTCAGGGTTGCTGGATTGGATATCAAGTCACATATCGGAACACCCTTACACCAAAAGTTTACAATATTACATTGCTTGAGGACAAGCAATTTTGGGAAGGGCGGACTGTAATGTCCCCTTCACCGAAATAGATTTCAATGATAATAGAGTTTAAATATAAGATTAAAGAAAATAAATAAACATAATTATATTTAAATATATAATTATAATTATGAACGATAAAATTAAATTAATAGATGATATATATATATATATATATATATAAGAGATCTAGTAAATAAAAATATTTAATAATATCATAATAAGTAAATAATAAATATAATATTAAATTAAATAATAAATGACTATTAAAATAATATTAATAATTCAAATGTATGAATCTTTGATTAATCATAATATAATAAATATCATATCATATAAAATCATATATGAACATTATTATCTATTATTAAATATAATAATAATATCATAATATAAATCTTAATATAATAGCATAATATATTATAATATAATAAATTATAATATCAATACTATATTATACAAATATAAATTTATAAACTACACAATGATTTAAGGAAGAGTCGCGACCTAAGCTTAGCCGCGATCTCTCTTACCACCCGATCCTTCTACTCCTCGATAGCATATAAGTTCAAGTGGACATATCTTATTTGGGGACAGCGGAGCGTAGAAAAAGAAAATACTCGAAGTCACAAACAGTTGTTCATCAGGGTTGGCACTCAATTTGGAGACGATACAAAAGAATTGTTGAAATCAGGGAGGAACGAACTGTAAGAGGAAGCTTGATCAATTATGGGAGAGATAGGAATAACGGGAGAAAGAGACCATCGAACAGGAGGCTTATAACAGCGGATTGATGATTAGGAGCTGTTGGCAACAACAGTTGAGTACTCACGGGGACTTATACCAACCAATCAACAAATTACATCAGCGCTACTGAGAGGGAACTATCTAATCGGCATTATTGGAGAAAAGTATAAATGGCACCGATCTGAAATAACATCTAAAGGGACTGCATAGTTTACAGACTACAAATCAGAGACAACACCCACCTCTTCTAGGGATTATATCTATAAGCTGCATATTAATATAGACAGATCCGATATCACACCATTGTTGAGAGCAATAAAAATTCGATTGCATCAGACACTGCATAATTGTTCAATCACTATAAGTGCTAGAGACATCGTCCATATTATATATTTCATAACAACATATCAGACATTACAATCAACACAGACCCAGAGAATCTCTTGTGATATTATCAGTCCCAAACCTTCTAGGAGTGGACACGGGACATTACAGGCTACTTACATCTTCATTGACAAAGGGTTGGGGGCTAAGATGGATTTGAGGATTGAACATTTCGAAGGGTTTAATGTTGTTGTGGCAAATGGGTTTGAGGATCGAAGATTGTGAAGGGTTTAATGTTGTTGTGGTAGATGGGTTTGAGGATAAAAATTTTGAGGGGTATAATGTTGTTGTGGCAGATGGGTTCACTATTGCATACAATCAAAGGATTCAAAAAATGGAGTTGACTGTGGCAGGGTACAAGATGTGAGATGACTTCTATGTGATTGGCATTAGTGAGATGAATTTGATATTGGGAGTGCAATGGTTGCACTTAATTGGTGATTAAACACAAAATTATCACACTTTGAAATTGAAATTCAAATCCAATAGAAAGGAAGTAGTACTTCATTTCCTTTCCAATGGATGTCCCATGACGGTTTCAGCCAAGAGGATGGATAGAGCCTTTTGTAGAGACCAAGTGGCTTGGGCAGAAAAATGCTTGATAACAAGTCCATCTAAGGGTGGCAAGTCTGTTGACATCCAATCCATCTTGGATAAACATAGCAAGGTGTCAAGCAAATTCCTCTAGGTTTACCACCAAATCGAGGCTTTCATTATGTAATTGAGCTAGAGGAAGGGGGAGAACCCACCATCACTACACCATATCACCATCATAGAGGGCTTAAGGAGGAGATTGAGAAGGCAATTAAGGAGTTGTTGGATATGGGATTGAATATCAATTGTAAAATCCAAGTTAGAGGAGGATTTCATTTAGGAAATCTGCCTCTAGGTTTGTGCCCCCTTTCAATCCTTACAACTTCAAAATTTTCATCTCGTCCTTCAAAATTTTGCATTTTCCTTTGTCAACTTTGGATTAATTTTCCTTCACCTTGGATTTTCATTCACCTTTCATCATTTAGAATTTCCAACCTTATTTTCTTTACCTTTGCATGCTTTTGACTTTGAATTTCATCCTTATCTCAAGGGCGAAAATTCCACTTTGAAGTGGAAATGAGGAATACTCAAGGCAGTTCACCATTTAGGTGGAGATGGACATCAAGGGTGAGCACAAGTCTAGATTTTGGCCGGAAATGTTTTAAGTCTCTTGAGTTCAAATTCTCTTTTTAGTTGGAAATCCACAAAAGAGGTGGACACACTTGCAAGTTTTAGGTGGAAATGGCCTTCACACTTCAAAAAATTGTTTTGGCCTTGGGAAATTTTTTTCCATTTTTCACCCCTTGGAATCTATGTTGCAACAAGGAATTTCATTGCCTTTCATCATTTTCTCAAAACTCCTTTTGGAATCCCCCATTTAAAGACTTGATCTTTTGTTAGCATCATCTTCAATCTTTGTTGAGCCTTTCTTATTTCACATTGCATCTCTGGGGCGCGATTTCTGGTGTTAGATGAAAATGAAGTCAAGGAGTAGGTCAGAAATTAGAGTTTCAGGTGGAAATCCACATACTTTATCCTCTTTTCACTTGAGATTAACTTGAAAACTGTTTTGCATTTCTCACTAAAGGCTTTAGGATTTCCCCTTATCTTTACTTAGCTTATATGACTCTTGAAATCCACTTTAGCATTTCCAATTTGAATTTGAATAGTGATTTTCAAATTCCACCTTTGACATCCTGATTCTATGACAACATTTTGACATCGCATTGCAACTTGGCGATATTTCACAACATGTTGACAACTTTTACACAGTGGAATTTTCACAACTTTGCCCTTAATTTCGAACTTTAGCAATCACTTCTCAACTTCACACTTATCCAGCAAATAATCGTCATCTCAACTTATGTAAGGATTAAAAGGGGGCATGAACCTAGAGGTGGATTTCCTAAAGGAAATCCTCCTCAAACCCGGATTTTGCTATTGATAATCAATCCCTGGAGAATTTCTTTGTTCCACACTTGAACCTAGGAATTCCTAACTTGATAGCCAGGAGACCAAGAAACATGAAAAATGTTGCCAACCTAAAAACACTAAGCTAAACGCTAAGCTAGAAAGCGAAAAAAAAGAGGGGGGCCCCATTTGCAATGGGGTGTGTGTTTACAACCCAACAGTAACCTCACTCTTGCTCAATCACTCTCGCTTGCTGCCAGAGGAGAGGGAATAGAAATTGCCCAAAAATTTTGCCATGCATTACAATAACCAAATTAAGAAATGTACAACAAATATTTCTCACAATATTGTCTTTGACATTCGTTTATTCTGTTTGGTGGGCTTGCTGGGCAGTAATATGGCAGTAGGAGGTGCCCACATCAGAGAAACAAATTCATCAGTCTAACGGTTAACATGCCATGAAGGGGTGAGACAATTCAATGGGATTATAATTTTGGCACATACAACACACATAAGAAACCCATCAGCTAATTACCAACCTGATATATGACACTTTTTCCATATACATTCAGATATATTAATTTCAATCAAGAAATTTAGGTTTCCTTCATGCCTAGCCACAATATAAGACATTGAACAAATTTTAATACAATTACATGAAATGAAATGATTAACAGCAGAGCTCACCTGGCCTGTAGTACGAAGAATAGAGCGCTGGATGCGCAAGTCTTTCTCGCCTAAAGCAAGCAATGCAAAATTAGAAATGCCATATGCAGTGTCATGCTTCAAAATAATACATCAGTGTTAAATCTTAACAGCATACCTGAAGCTACAAACAGTAAAAATTGATGAGTAGAGTCCAGCCCAATAATATTAACAAGTCCAGACCTCTTGGCTTTATCCTTTCCACCTGCAGAAGATCCAGCTTCAGATTGCCCAGCAGCTGGAGGAGTGCACAAAAGGGCAGTTAAATTTGCTTCTTGCCTCCTGTGGGTGGCTGCAACTGCTCCAGGTTGCACATCACAAACAAGATCGCCACTTACCACCTAAATAGTAATTTTTAAAAAGGAGAAAAAATCCCTTATTAAAGATCTCTACAATATATAAGCTTGAAGGACTTGAAAAATGATAATGCAACCAAAAGATGTGAAAAATGTAAAAACAAATATAGAGCGGACCAAGATATCATCTGCAGTAAGGTGGTGAGCCACTGCCCGAAGAGCACCTGCTGTACCAACATCCTCTGGAACAGCAGCTACCTGCTTAAATACACAAATAAGAACCTTTTGTTATACTGTGAGCATGTCTATTCATAATGAACACAACTGATGTTAGATGAAAATTGGAATGAAAAATTAATATATGCTACATTATTTTGTGGCATTCCCTTTTCTCATTGTTGAAGCATGAAATTTACATCACATGCAATTCATAAATTGGATTACTCTAACACTCTCAAACAATGGAGCTTCCTGAAGAAAAAACATTGAATAAGTTCTTCCCCAAAAAGCTCCAGAACACTCACAATCTTTCTATTATAATGTAAGGATGTAAAAAATGTGGTCATCAGTCAGAAGTGGAATTGTCCAATCCTAAACATAGGATAAGTGATGAATGCCTGATTTTCCTATTCAATGTTTAAATTTAAAAAACTTGATAGCAAGATATTTTTCCAATGTTTCAGAGGACTCTTGCTAGGGCATAAGTTTCAAAGTCTGTATAAAAAGAATAGGGCAGAGTAAGCTCAATAAAAAAAAATTGAACATTGAGCACCATGTATGCTAAAAATCATAGCTCTCTGCAAAGAGTTTTGTGCTGCAAGACAACAAATTTGCAGTAAACTAACATCCTGCCGATGAAAATCCTCTCATAAAGATTCATGTGTTCTATCTTAGCCCTTCCATTGAAGAACAATCCTCAGAAACATCATTTTTTCAGAAGTTTCTGTCAGATGAGTTAGCAAGCACATTTTGCAGAAACAGTTTAAGTAACATTTACCCAGTATAATCATGTGTAAATTTATTTGAAAGACCATGTGTGATGTCCCTTCCGTATATCAATTAGCAAGCACATTTTTTCAGAAGTTTCTGTCAGATGAATTAGCAAGCACATTTTGCAGAAACAGTTTAAGTAACATTTACCCAGTATAATCATGTGTAAATTTATTTGAAAGACCATGTGTGATGTCCCTTCCGTATATCAATAAATGAGGATAAATTTCTCTAGCTTACCTCATTCCCGGGATTAGAGAAATTAAGTAAATAAGAGCGAATAATTAAATAATTAGAGAATGAGCCCAAAAAAGCTAAAGTTAGTGAATGTATACTAAATTAACTATTCATTATGACCACCAATAGGGCCATTTTAAGTTACAAAGTCATTCAACCTAGACAAATTCTTATGGTGGGCACATTATTTAATTAATGTTAAGTTACTTCAGGACATCCAAGTTCATTGAATGTGATTGTGTCGGTGGCTTTTGGAGGAGTTATAAAGAGGACCGACTGGCTGGGATGAGGATTCTTATCGATTTCAATTTATGATTTCTACTCTGCAAATGGTGAACAAAGTGTAGGACGAAATCCCTGTAATGGCAGCTTTGGACGTAGCCCCGGGTCTGCATCAGCATCTTACCTAATCTTGGAAGCAATAAATCTACCTTGAATGCCTATCGCTAGTGCTAAAGGTAATCATTGTAGCGATTTGGAGGTATCATTATGTTGCAGGAGCACCTTGGGTTCTTGGAAATCTTGCATCAACCAAAAAGATTTCCTTTCAGTTTTCTTGCAGTCTGTTCCTGTTTTCCAATTTCAGTGTTTTGTGTAGCGTTCCTCCCAGTTGGCGCTTTAGCTTGTGCGAATCTAATGGATTGTTCTGGACATCATGTGGAATCTTTGTCTGGGTTCGCATCTCAATCCATTCTGTCTTGGTGGAGATATCTTGCGTTTTTGGTTCAAACCTTTCTGTTCTTCACATTAGCGGTTAATCCAAGTTGTTGGATCTTGCGAAGCTTTCCCATGGCTTGTGGATCTAACTGGTGCATTGTTCGATGATCTTATGCTTGTGTCCAACCTCCCTGTGTGTTCACACTTCATTCTGTATTAATCTAGAGGTGCTCCTTATGATTTGGGTCCTGACCTATTTTTTGTAATACGTTTCTTCATCTTTGAAGAATGTGATCTTTTCTGGCCGACTTGTGGCTTGCAAACTTGTATATATTGTAGCATTTGTCCCACAATTAAGTAGTTGGATAGTAGCTTGGAGATAGCTCTCAGTAGTTAGTCTTTTGGAGGTAAGCATCCAGGATGGATTTGGATTTGTGATTGTAATCAGGCATCAGTACCTTAAATGTAAGCCGGCATGTGGTTGGATAATCTGATGTAATTATTTGAATCTCTCTGATAACACAAAGGCCTGAATGGGCATGTTTACAGTTCATTATTGAGTCATTGTTGATTTTCTGTCGTTGAATTCTTCTGTGTTGACTCGGGCTGCATGGCTAGGACCATCTCCATTGGGGAAACTCCTGCCATGACTGCATCACATTACTCAATCAGATTGATTGAGTAATCACATTACCCAACATAAAGCTCTAGTTTGCTCTTAACAGAGATCGGACATCACCATCACCATCAAATCGTGCAGTGACCAGATATTCTCAGTGTTCCAATTGGAGATAGCAAAGTCAAGGGTCTGTAATCTGATGTTTGGTATGCCAAGTATTCAATTCTCTGTAATGATTTATCACTCAAATTTAATATTGACTTGGTTGTAGCTTTTTGTTAATAGAAAATATTTTGAAGAGCCCTTGTTGCATGTTAGTGAATTCCCAGCAAACTGTATGTTGCTTGCAAAAATTCCATGAAATAAATTATATTTTGGTTTGGTTTTCTGTTTGAGTCTGGAAATTAGTAAAAATAAAATGGCAAAGATATTTCAGTGGTATCAGAGCAATAAATCCTGCCAGCCTGTGGAGTTTTACCAGTTGCATGTCAGAAATTATAATTGTATGTTACTCCTAATCAAATGCATGTCAATTTAAAATGGTTTTATGCACTCTCAAGAGTTTGAAACGCACAGATATAACACAAGAAGTAGGTCTGGACAGCAAGTCGAAGGAGTTGGAAGCAACCCAGTTGAAACAGTGATGGGAGAAAAAACAGCAGAAAGCCCACCTCAAGATATGAATAATCAACTCAATGATTTTCTGACAGCCTTTGCCCAGCAGCAGCAACAAATGCTACAACAATTTCAGGATCGAATGATCACAGCTATGGGTCAACTGAAAATAGATCGTACAAGATCAAGAAGGTCTAATAGTGAGCACAGCAGGAGTGAAGCCAGGCATGGGAACCAAGACAGAGCAGCTTCTAATGTTGTGAGGACAGTGGATACAAGATCTGATAGACCATTACGTCCGACATTTCTACCTCGTCAAGTTGAAAGAGAACCAATTCTGAAGGAAGAGGAAGTGGAGACACACAACACAGATGATATTCTATAAGCCCGTGTTGAATACATATACCTTCCCACTGATGTAAGGCAGTTAATTAACCTAAGTCAGTTCATGAACCAGCGTAAGGACAAGGTTAGAAACTGTCTGAAAAGGCGAGATAGGAGGCCTAGAGGGCAAGTTAGGTAAGGCACTCAGCCTGCAAAATATAAGGATGCTTTGAATAAAAATTTTATACCAACCTTTAATGGAATCGAAGAGATATCAGCAAAAGGTCATGGGATTGTAAGTAAGACACATTCTTGGCACTCAAGCTCATGGAAGAGGAAAAGGCAATACAATTTGCTACCATGCACCTGGAGGGAGTAGCATATGACTGGTGGCACCATGGATTAGTTTCTCGGGATCATGCCATGATACATTCCTACAAAGAATTTGTTAAAGAATGATTACTTGCTTTGATAGAAGAGATATAGAAATCCATTACAAAGAATTGGCCCAACTGAAGCAAGTAGGACATTTGGAAACTTACATCAATGAGTTCCAAAAAATTAATGTGAAGGTTCTTGATATGCCACAAAAAAAGAGTCGCAGAGCTTTTTGAAGAAGGCTTAAGTGACAAGTGGAATGGGTTGGTTAAGGCTCATAGGCCTAGTTCACTAGATGATGCTATTGAGTTAGCCCTTAAGTCTTGACTTAGAAGTCACACCCTCTTATCCACCACAAAAGAAAGGTTTCAGCCCATGGAAATCTAATAAGAAAAATTTTAATCACCAAAAGAACATACCTTCCAAAGTCGAACAAGAGTCGAGGAATGAACTAAGGAGAAAATTATGTCTCTTGCAAGGAGCCATGGGAGCCGGGTCATCATTGCCTTGGAAAAGGCAAGGTACATTTGATTGAGGTCCATTCTAATGGTGAGGATCAGGATGAGTGTGAGGCCAATACTGATGAAGATGATGCACAGGACTAGCCACATATAGAATTGGAGGATACTACAATCAGAGAGACTCCACATATTGTCACTTTATCTAGAGTACCTCGCAGCCGTCATTTTCAACAAAAAGGTGTTCTTAAGGGACAGCAGATGGTTTGCCTAGTAGACAATGGAGCCACTCATAATTTCATTTATGAGGGATTAGTAATGAAACGTGGGCTTTAGCCTGAGGAGTTTCCAAGATTCAATGTCATAGTTGGTGATGGCTTCCCATTGAGTTGCAACAAAGTGATTCCCCAGCTGAGCATTCAGATTGGAGACTACACCTTAACAAGTGACTTCGTACTTGGGCTTAGTAATGTGGATGCCATTTTGGGTCCTTAGTGGATAGAGTCACTTGAGCGGTATGCTCAAGAATTTAAGAGAATTTAAGCAGAGGCAGTTGGAATTCATGGTTGATGGTAAGAAAATTGTGCTTAAAGCTATGGCAAATGGCAGTCCTCAAGTGGTTTCAGCAAGGAGGATGGAGGCTCTATTTAGGCATGATAATGTGGAGTGGGCAGCTCAGTGTTTTGTATCCTATTGAAATCCAAACTATGTTGGATAAGCATAGCACAGTGTTTGGAGATATTCCTCCTATTGTGCACCTGATTGTGATTTTGAGCATATCATTGAGCTTGAGGAGGGTGCAAAGCCAATTATCACTATGCCCTATAGGCACCCAAGCCATTTTAAGGAGGAAATTGAAAAAATGATCAAAGAACTATTAAAAATGGGTCACATACGTCCTAGTTCCAGCCCTTTCACTTTCTTCAGTTGTATTGGTCAAGAAAGATGGAACACTACACATGTGCATAGACTACAAAGCACTAAACAAAAAGACCATAAAGAAGATACCCCATTCCCAAAATCGATGAGCTTCTAGATGAGCTACAGGGGGCTGTGTACTTTTCAAAATTGATCTTCATTCAGGCTATCATCAAATTACTGTCTGGGAAGAAGATATACATAAGACTGCTTTCCATTGTCACTATTGGCACTTTGAGTTCCTTGTCATGCAATTCGGACTCACAAACGCACCAGCAATGTTTCAATCTTGCATGAACCACACATTATGTGAGCAATTGCGGAAATATATTTTGATCTTCTTTGATGACATATTGATATACAACAAGACTTGGAATGATCATTTGTAGCATTTGGATGTGGTTTTGAGTATCATGGAGGCACCATTGCTATTTGCAAAGGCTGATCTTCGTTCAGGCTATCATCAAATTACTGTCTGGGAAGAAGATATACATAAGACTGCTTTCCATTGTCACTACTGGTACTTTGAGTTCCTTGTCATGCCATTTGGACTCACAAATGCACCAGCAATGTTTCAATCTTGCATGAACCACACATTATGTGAGCAATTGCGGAAATATATTTTGATCTTCTTTGACGACATATTGATATACAACAAGACTTGGAATGATCATTTGTAGCATTTGGATGTGGTTCTGAGTATCATGGAGGCACCGTTGCTATTTGCAAAGGCTTCCAAATGTGAGTTCAATATGACTGAGATTCTTTAGCTAGGACATGTGATTGGAGTTGATGGTGTTTGGGTACACCAAGAGAAAATATAAGCAATTTTAGATTGGTCACCTCCGAAGAACATATCTTAATTTAGAGGATTCTTGGGTTTGTGTTGTTACTACAGGAGATTTGTACGAGGCTTCTCACAGTTGGCATCACCCTTGACAGATCTTACTAAGAAGGGTGCATTTCATTGGTCTAGTGAGGCACAAGTTAAATTTGACAAACTCGGGGAAATCATAAGCACATGCCTAGTATTGGCACTATCAGACTTCATATGGCTATTTGTTGTTGAGTGTGATGCATCAAGGTAGTGAATTGGTGCAGTTCTGATGCAGAACAGGCACCCTATTGCATTTGAGCAAGAAACTCAGAGATTTAAAGAGATTGTACTACACTTATGATAAGGAGATTCCAGTTATCATGCACGCACTAGCTAAGTTTAGACTATATCTACTGGTACAAAATTTGTTGTAAAGATTGATCACAATAGTCTTAAGTATTTCCTGGAACAAAAAGATCTCAATGAACAACAACAAAAATGAGTAAGCTACGAGCATATGATTTTGATGTGGAATTTATTAAAGCAAAAAAAAATATTGTTGTTGATGCACTTTCCATGAAACCCACCCTCCGCTCTCTCACTGAGATTTCAGCCAATTGGAAATCTCAATTTCTAACCGAATATTCCAAAAACACGTTTTCTTGTGATTTGATTGATGGACAGGTGCAGGTTGATGGACAAGTGCAGGATGATAAGTATTCTATAGTAGATGATGTGATTTATTATAAGAACAGAATCTATCATGTACCAGGATCTAAATTGAAGGACAAGGTTATGAGGGCATTGCATGATACTCCTCTAGCAGGACATCCAGGTTTCTTCAAAACATATCATCAAGTGTGGGAGAGATTCACCTGGAAGGGTCTTAAGGACAATGTGTTGCAGGATGTCCTGGAATGTTTGACTTGCCAACTAAACAAGTCAGAACACACCTATCCTACATGCCTTCTTCAGCCTTTGCCCATACCTGAACAGAAGTGGGAAGGAATATCCATGGATTTTATTACAGGACTTCCACGAGTTCAAGGGAAAGATTGTATCTTTGTAGTTGTGGACAGGTTAACAAAGTATTCACATTTCTTCGTCATTGCTACAAATTATTTAGCACCTCAAATTGCAGATTTATTTTTCAAGGAGGTGTTCAGGTTGCATGGTCTTCCTAAGACCATAGTTAATGATTGGGACAGTCAAATTATCAGTACGATTTCGTAGGAGTTGTTCTAATTGTCAGGTATAGAATTGACAACAAGCCCTAGCTACCACCTCAAATGGATGGACAAACAGAAATTGTAAATAAGTGGATTGAGGCTTAGAAATTATGTTTCAAGAGAGCAATGTGCTTGGATTAGATGGCTTCACTTAGGTGAGTATTGCTACAATACCACCTTTCATATGTCAATTGGAAAGGACTAGCAATCCCAGGAAAGGAGGATTGTAATGTCTCTTTAGTACCCACACATATCCAAAAATGGCATTTTTTTTACCCATGTCTGATTTGCAAGGTTCTGATTTCTGAAAATGAATGATGAATCTTCTGTTGTTAACTCTTTATACTGGAAAAAGCTTAATTTTTTTATTATAAATCAAACCATATGACAATCCCATAAAAAGTTATTTTGTGCACTTTTTCTTGTACCTATGCGATTGTCCTTTCAACCAAGCAATTTTCCTTTAGAGTCTTTAGGCATTTCTAAGCGATTTTGGGTGTGCATTTTCAAGGCATTACTAGGAATCAATTTGTTGTGCATTTTTTTGTCTTATTTTAGTGACGATCTTTTAAAAACTATATATATTATTTTACCCTAAATTTTATCACTAGGCATTAGAAGACATAAGAAAAGTACAACTATTCTATTAATATTTATTAAATGAATAAAACAATTTTGTAAATTTTTTACAATATATATTATAAACTTTTATTTTTTTATTTTATTTTTTGAAGAGGGGTAAACACTTTGACCCAAAGCTACGAACTAGTGAGGCCACAAATGGGGGACCTCATCCCCAATGGGATTTGAACCTTGATGGAGAGAACACAACTACTTAACCATCACAACATACCTATTGGCATTATTATAAGTTTTTCTTAAAACTAATAATGGACAAACATTATATTTGATTAGGTATATTTATTTATTTTTAAAATTAATAATTTACATATATTTTTCTTTGTTACTATGTTAATTTTAATTAAAATTTTAAAAATCAAGATTTTAAAAATTCATTGTGACAATATATGTTTTAAAGTTTAAATTATTATTCTTTATGTTTAAATTTCAAGTTTTTAATATATTTTTAGTTAGCAATTATGTGTCATATTGCTTATAAAGTAATGAAAATCTCTTCAAATAACTTAGAAAATTGTGTTATATAAATGGGTATTTTTTATAAATGTCATATTTTGCCGTATCCATATTAGGGATCTTGAAAAATGGCCACATTTGTATCTGATTATGTATCCATGTCCATGTCCATGTCCACGAAACTTTGTTAAAAAGGCAAGAAAATGGAAGTGATTCACTCCATTCTTAAACCAATGATCATAAAGACATAAGTGGCATTGGGAAGCACCATAAGAACCCATATAACACTCATTTGAAGCACAACAATTTCTTTAATTTGGAAATGTTAAATTTAGAACCAGAAAAAAGTATAAACAGAGAGCACATAACTTTTAAAAAAATAGCAACACCAGACATACCCTGGGAAAACCCTCCTCAAGGGAAAAACCCAGCCACACCAAAAGCAACCTTTATTGAATAATAATAACAAAGTCTAAGTACAAGGCTCACAAACTCTCAAGCCTACAAATACGTCAAGATTATACAAAACTCCCTTTACAAGAATAATAAGCCTGCAATTGGAAGAACTACATGTAGGATGAACGCTACATACAGAAATACTAATAAATAATACTCCCTCTATCTCTTGCGAACAAAATTAAGAATAGAATAAGGACAATACTGATTAACAACACTGAATGACTTAATAGCATCCTACCGCAACCACTTGCGAAGACAAATATCTCGCAATAAATTCTTCTAAGCATAGCAAAAATAATAATTCTCCTCAAAGAAGAACGGCCCAGAAAAATTCTTCAACTTCTATGACCAAAGACTGGATAGTAAATCTACAAGGAGGTGATCTTTCATTTTCCAAAACTGGTTACTCTTCGATAGCCAACCATTACACCAACATAAGGCAAGGTCGCGAACACTAACCAATTACCAAAAGACACGTTGGAATAAGGGTTTTTGAAGACCAACAGCCACGCACACCCATGCTACTTTGATGACCGAAATTACACATAAAGATAAGTATCATGACTATGTCAAGTCCATACAAGTCTTCATCGTGAACAATCTAAGGCACAAAGAATAGAAAAACCAGACAGCTGCAGGAATAGAAGATTCCTCCCGACACTACACATAGCATGCTTAAATCAAGTACAAAACATCAACACATCAACACTCCCTCTTAGCTAGGGATGTATCTTTCCAAATACTCAAATCATGGAGTCTCTCAACATGACACTCACAATGGTTGCACCCATTTGTGAGTAAACCAAAAAATATTTTATCATGGAGACTCTCAACATGATATTCACCATGGCTACTCCCATGTGTGAACTAAACATAAACAGAAGCTTACATTACGAAGTCACTCAACGTGATGTTGTCATGGTGTCTCTCAACATTACATCCAGTCTCCACTATGGCTACTCCCATGAGTGGAAAGAGCAATACCTCCATCTCAGAGGCAAACAAGGGCTTTCACCTCAAATTTCTGTCTCAAAGAAAAATGCATTACAAGGGCTTTCACCTCAAATTTCTTCATCTCAGAGAAAAATCCATTACAAGGGCTTTCACCTCAAATTTCTCCGTCTCAAAGAAAAATGCATTACAAGGGCTTTCACCTCGAATTTCTTCATCTCAAAGAAAAATCCATTACAAGGGTTTTCACCTCAAATTTCTCCGTCTCAAAGAAAAATACATTACAAGGGCTTTTACCTCAAATTTCTCTGTCTCAGAGAAAAATGCATTACAGGGGATTTCACCTCAAATTTCTCTATCTCAAAGAAAAATGCATTACAGCACATAACAAGAGCAACTGATGTTGAGACTCCCTCTCAGCGGAGACTCTCAACAAGGGCAGCATTCTCACAGCTTAGATTATCACAATAAATTTCAGTTGACTCCAATGTTTGACTAAACAAGGAGCTTTCAAAGCCACATTGCTTCACAAGCTTGTTGGTCCTCTGCAAAGGACTTGGCACTCTCCATCTACCGCTCAAGCTCCCTCTGAATCTCTAACTCGATATGAAGGAAGAGTCACTGCAGAGTATTTGCACACTCAAACCAGGTAATATATTGGACATGCTTTGCTCAATGCAAAGAAAGAACCCACAAATTGCAGTCACATCTAGATACAAGCTCACTGTCTGTAAATTCTTGCCCAGAACTTACGCAAGATGAATATACAATGCCTCTATTGATGAGACCTGGCTTCCATCTTCAACAGCTGATACAGTAGCAAACACAATGCAAATGCCCAATGTGGTGACTCTCTTGATTCTGCTAAGGTTTCCTTAATAATGCCAGTTATATAAGTCTTGAATTATACCACTGTAATGTCTCTTGACAGCCAACATACTTCTGTTGTGACCGTCTTATGCTTCAATCTGAGAATATTAAGGCAACTCGCTCTCATAAACAGCAACAATAAGTAGTCATATTAAATTCTCAACTACAAAGGATCTCACTCTTACGTCCAACCATTTGAGAGCCAAAATTGAGGCAAGAGATGAGCAGCCAAAAAAAGAACAATGTACTTCTTCCACTTGATCAAAGTCCATGCATAGATGCAATCCAATAATCACTTTCACCAACAAAGACTGAAGTCATCACAACATATTATTATCACCACCCAATATAGTCCCCACACAAGCGTGCTAAAAATACTAGTTCATAGTTTTTGGCGCTAGAAATATGAAACATGGGCTTAACCCCTAAACCAGCTCATGAAGTATTCACAGAGCTATTCACCTCCAAATTTCAAAGGACTAGTAATAATCAAGATGCAGAAGCTCGCAACCAGACTCCAAGGACAAGCTTAATCACAATGCTTGGTAGACCCGATCAACTCTGTGTGGTTTCCAAATAATATGAAATCACCTTGAATTGGAGATTTAAACTGTCAGTAATGTTTAGTGGTGCCGTTATAACCAAAGACCACTCTGATCAGCGTATTTTTTCTGTTACAAAAATCCATTACAAATATACATTAACACCCCGATAGCGATTGAAGAATGCTTCCAGCAATAGCAACGCAAATAGCAATGTATCTCACACAAGAGATATGGCCCAATCAATAAGAAAAGAAGTTGTTTCAACTTATAATTTTCATGTCTCAGTTTTCCATCTGCAACTACATTTTTCACAGCAATACAAAGTTCAACCTACATGAACGATAATCATAGGAGACTCCAGCCAGCCCGACCTGGAAATCATACAATTATCATATACGATAAAACTCAACATCAATCTCATTTACAATATCAACAAAATAATATAAAATGCTACTCTAAAGACTACATTAAATATTCATATAATACTGTATATATCATTAACTAAAAGAAAAACCAAATCTATTAGATTTCCACAATCCATGAAATTGCTATGTAAGTTTCTGGATTAGATTGTGTAGAGTTTTTTTGTCATCAACGTTTCGGATCACACTACGTGATCCATCATCAGGATGCAAGAGAGAAAGGAACAAAAAGATGGTTGATTGCAGACCTATCAGACCATAAAAAGGAAAAGGGGGAGTGCAGGAAGGGAGGGAGGAGAGAGAAGGGGCACCAATCAAGAGGTTGATAAGACCACCTCATGATTGGTGCCCCTTCTCTCTCCTCCCTCCCTTCCTGCACTCCCCCTTTTCCTTTTTATGGTCTGATAGGTCTGCAATCAACCATCTTTTTGTTCCTTTCTCTCTTGCATCCTGATGATGGATCATGTAGCGTGATCCGAAACGTTGATGACAAAAAAACTCTACACAATCTAATCCAGAAACTTACATAGTAAAAGAAAAACGTTAATCTTTAACTATTCAGCATTAAAGAGTAAATCTTTTTATATGCAATAACTTGAATATTATGCTAATAAAATACTTATCTCAATGATTGTTTAATCTTCCTCACAATCCACCAATTGTTCTTTCCTGATCTTTGCACCTAAAGATTCAGATCACTATAGTGTCTATGATCCTTTAGTTCTAGCTGCTCTCAAGAACAGCATACTATGCAATTGATGCTTCCTTAGTGCCGTTAGTTGCCTATGCTTGTGTGAGTTATTCCAGTACAGGTCAACACCTACAGAATACAGAATCATTGTTTCTTCAGCAAACTGGAATAATAGAACCACAGAAGTTGCACTAATGGCAGTACCACATAGCTGTCCAGAACTAAGTCAGCACTTTACTACTGTACAAGACATCCAAATATCTCCAACTTGCCCAGGCAATATGATGAAGGGTGACGATTGGAGAGATCAAGCGTTTGCTCCAACCAGGCACGGGGAGGAATAAAGATCTGTTCCAACTGATAATATGAAGAGTTTGAATTAAATATTAAAGTTACCAAACATTCGATAATAATCTCTTCATACTTTGTTGCACTCACGGGGATCAATAGAGTGGCAGAATTTTTACAAATAATTTCTTCTGGATTTTAGTCATCAGTCACGGAATTTCTTAATCGGACTCTTTTGCAAATATTAGGCTTAACCGATATCCTCCTCAAATTTTTAATGCTACGCATTATTATTTAATGTTGCAAACATAAAACCATAGTCTAGAGCAAATAAGGCCCAATTAATATATCTTAGCCGTTGAGTCTCACAAATCTTCTTTCTTTTTTTTAATGCAAAGGAATTATAAAAAAATTCCCCAATAGCCAATAGTCTCCTTGCCATAAGGAAAGACGACTTATAAATTTTATTTGCGCCCAGATCTTAAATTTCAACTCGTGTGATATCAAATTATTGTCAGCACTGTCCAAACTATTGAAGTCTCTTTATTATGAATTGATAAATTCCCATGGGCACCACATAGAGCAAATAATAAAACATTTCCATGAATTTCTTCCGGACGGCAAATATTGAAATTATTCTTATAAACTGAATTTCTTCATTATATCGCATAAATCTAATAATTTCCAATGAAATATAAAATACCTCAAGCTGTACATTTTGGCTCCATCAAAACTTACAATTATAAACATTAACTTCGATACTTCCAAATGAAACCTGGCAAACCTATGACAGACCCTCGGCCAATAGGAGGGCTTCTTTTGTAAGGTAACGTCTCTTACGTCCATGCCAAAACAAATGGCTATAATTGTCAAGTCTGTGCGATTTATTGTGACACACTTTGAAGTATTAATATCGTGCTCTTGAAACTGTTTCCAAGATACTCCTACCATTAAACTCCCATCCTCTTGTGCATTAAAGCTTCTTCGTCGGCCAAGGGAGGTGCCCAAAACAAAGATTCATCTCTTTGCTTTAGTTTTGAACACGAGCTTCTCCAATTAAAGCTCAACGACACTTTATAATACAACGCCCGATATATCTCGGCAACTATTTCTCCCAACTTTGAAACTAGGCAAATACCCTATATCTCAGTTCATTCTCAGACCAGAACTCATCCAATAGCAAAGACCATTCAAATTCTCAGAATATTGAACTCCCATTGCCATTAATTTCAAGACTTCCAGACTTCTTCAATCATCTCCCGAGGCCTCATTATTATCACCCCTGCTCTCCCCAGATTGTATCTGCTTTGATACCATGTCAAATTTAGAACCAAAAAATAGCATAAACAAAGAGTGGATAACTTTAAAAAAATAGAAACACCAGAGATGCCCTGGGAAAACCCTCCTCCTCGAGGGAAAAACCCAGCCACACCAAAAGCAACCTTTATTGAATAATAATAATAAAGTCTAAGTACAAGGCTCACAAACTCTCAACCCTACAAATACATCAAGATTATACAAAACTCCCTTTACAAGAATAATAAGCCTGCAATTGGAAGAACTACATACAAGATGAACGCTACATACAGAAATACTAATGAATAATACTCCCTCTATCTCTTGCGAACAAAACTAAGAATAGAATAAAGACAATACTGATTAACAACACCGAATGACTCAATACCATCCTACCGCAACCACCTGTGAAGACAAATATCTCACAATAAATTCTTCTAACCGTAGGAACAATAATAATTCTCCTCAAAGAAGAACGGCCCGCAAAAATGCTTCAACTTTCGTGACCAAAGAGTGGATGGTAAATCCGCAAGGAAGTGACCTTTCATTTTCCAAAACCGGTGACTCTTCAATAGCCAACTGTTACACCAGCATAAGGCAAGGTCACGAACACCAATAGTTACCAAAAGACGCACTGGAATAAGGTTCTTTGAAGACCAACAGCCATGCACGCCCATGCTACTTTGATGACCGAAATTACACATGAAGATAAATATCATGACTATGCCAAGTCCATACAAGTCTTCATCGTGAACAATCTGAGGCACAAAGAATAGAAAAACCAGACAGCTGCAGGAATAGAAGATTCCTCCTAACGCTACACATAGCATGCTTGAATCAGGTACAAAACATCAACAAGAAAATGCCCAAGGTCATTCTTCTAAGAGATAATTCAACTTAGACTAACATATTATGTCAAGATTTAAGGCTTTCCCAAAATAGGTTTGACTCTCTATAACTTGATTAAGAAAAGGATGTTGGCTTTCATCACCTTCGTGAGCAGGGAGCCTCTCAAATATGGCAATCTCAAGTAATTGTTTCATCCTTGTTGATGCAGGGGATAGTAGTAGCTGTGCATAAAAGGGCACAAACAAGGTCTACACTGCCATGATAATGAACTCCCCAAACTCAATCTATCTAATCATTCTACGGCTAGTCAAGAGAGAGAAAAGGCAAAAAGAGAATGACATGATTTAGTGTATAAAGGAGCTACAACCTTGCAAACAAGTGTTTCCCAACCAAAAAGAGCAATCTGCCATGTTTATTTGCAATATAATAAAATATAAAAAACTAAACAGCAGAAGTAAACCCCGGTCTAGCTAAAATGTACACTAACATCTCTATTACTTTACATTATTCCTTTGAATTGCATATAGTAAAGAACAGGATGGAGGATAAACCTTTTTCAATCTCCAGATAACCAGTGTTGCACAGAGGATGCATTTTAAGGAATAGGATGAATTCCCTGTACTAAAAATGTGTGCAACGACATCCCTGCTGCAAGTTATGTCCTATCCACATTTCCTTAAGTTTCCAATTAAAAAGAAACAAAATAACTTCATGTTATGTGCTGGAAGATAGAAAAAAGGGAAAAACGAATCGAAAACCCTAAAACACAGCACACAAGGTTGTTTTGCAGCTTTCTGAGCAATATCACAAATGTGATTTGCATTTACACTTATGATGCCAAGCAAGAGCAAATGTGGTTTTAGATTTACTCATCAAATCACCAGTTTGGATGAGTTTTGATGCCATGCAGGAGCAGACACTAGACAATATTTCAAGATTTCTTTGCCCAACTAGCAAGCAAGTTGACCTAGGTAGGTTTGATTAAAGTTGACCACGGATAAAAAAAGTTCTATGCTATTTAGGGTCACGTGGCAAGGAGGAGACTTGCATTCCTCTCAAACTTGTGTTCACCTTCCATGTAATGCACACTTATCAATTTGATAGCAAACTTTGACTTTGTAAAACATGTCTGCCTTTTATGGGTGCATGTTCATGCACTATGCTACAAACTATTGTGACCTCAAAACATGTTTCATTTCATAACAGTGTACCCCAACATAGTTTCATGCTTTGGTGAATTTTCATGTCTTTGTTATTTAAATTCTTGAAATGCATTTTAATTTTTTAGAGCTCCATTTAACAAGGCAAATCCATCTAAGAATTAAATATAAATATGAAATATCAATCATCAGACTCAATAAAACTAAAATATTGTTAAATTTAAATTTAGAACTTTAAAGTTTTAAACGGTGAAATTTATTGTCAAATAAATATAGTTTCTAAATTCATATTTTTTTTCATTTGGACAGTCAAGTGGGGGAAAACAAGGATTGTAACTAATGTGGAAGTATTGTGATTGTGTTCTAGTGCTTAAGGGATCAAGTGGAACAGCCACCGTCACATTTAAGCTTAGTGAAACATCATGACAAGGTACTTACACAAGGTAAGGGCTCATTTCCTTCACATACCTAGAAAAGGTGTTGATCCTTGTCTAAATGAGGTAGAATGATATAACATTGTTAGGCATCAAGAAGGAGTTGATGGGAAGGTGTCAAATTTGAACTCGCATGCTTCAATGAAAGGGATAATCATTGCACCTCATAATCAAAATACGCAGTTGGAAGTGGATGTGCCTTCAAGAGATGCTCATATGACAACAAAAGATGTAGCATTAGAATATTGTCGCAAAAGACCACACATTGGTAGTTCAAAGCCCATTGGAAGATTATTTGATGTGAAAGGTCAAGAAGCAATCAATGCATTGATTCTACATTTCTTTTATGATAATGGAATACTGTTTATGTTTGCTAACTTACCTTTGAATGGGGAGATAGTCTGAGCTATCAATAATGGACCAACTGTGTATAACTAACTACCTAAGTATGAAAAGTTTTGCAATACTCTAATTGATTAGAAAAAAATCGATCAAAGCAACAAACTGCAACGAGAAAGAGTGAGGTCTACAAAAAGATGCAATATTGTGATGGACAAGTGAACAAATGCTATAAATGATCCACTACTTAATATCATGGTAACATGCAACAAAGAGCCTTATTTTTTTAAGGCAATAGATTACTCAAGGCAACAAAATATTCATAACCAGCTATGTTGCAACATTGAGGAGGTGCAGCCATCACACAATCCAAGTTGTTATAGATGTTGCCCCTATTTGTAGAGCAATACGCATGTTGGTGCAAAAAAAAAGTACAGGCGTATATTTTGGACAACATGTTGTGTGCATTTGTTGGATAATGCACTCAAAGATATTGGCAAGTTCTACTGGATCTTAGATCTCATTGAAAAGAGCTGAAAAATACAGATGTCCATATAAATCCATCATAGCACACAAGACATTTATCAAAAATTTGCCAAAGTAGAACTTCTCAAACCTGCAAATACATGGTTTGCTTCTTATTTGAAGTCAAAAGAACTTAGTGTTCCACAACAGGTAGTGATGCATGTGCAGCTTGGAGACAATCTACATCAAGTATTGTAGTTGAGGTGAGAGATATGGTCCTTGATGACCAGTTTTGGACTAGTGTTAAATTTGTTGTAGACTTTATTAAGCTCATATGTGAAGTGTTCAAATTTGCAAATCCTGACAAGCCATGTTTAGGAGCAATTTATGAAGAAATAAAATCAAAGTTTGAAGGAGTTGAGAAAATGACAGATGCAAGAGATCTTCTCTATATCCTTTGATAAAAGAAACATATGTGTTCCACGGCATTTCGAGGATGGGGGCAGGGGCACATGTTTCAATGACAGCAGTCTTAGGGCCACATTTTAGGGATAGATTGGGTACAGCAATATGTCTATAATGACACATATGTGTGTATATATACATACATATATATGTAGCATGTATGTGTGTGTGTGTGTGTGTGTGTGTGTATGGCACACACATATATATGTATGCATATATACACATTGGGCCAAGAGGGATGGTATATTTGCTCTTGGGCTTAGTGTGAGGGTTGCTTTGAGTATCCTATCATGTCTCATGTCTCCTCATCCAAGCCCTGTTATGGTTGAGCTGCAATTATGAATTATAGATATTGTATTATTTATCTAAATTAAGATGATTATGAATATACATGTTCCATATGTTATAACTTATTTTCTCTTTAACCCTAGTAGAAATGAATGACTTTATAAATTATATTTTTTATAGTTATCTAACATGATTGCAGGATCTCAACAAGGAGCTATCTTGCTTACACATTTTTGGTAAAATCATATCCCTAACTTTATTACATTTCTTATTTAAATGGAATTTGTGATTCTAGGGCAAAATTTAGGGCAATCCCGAAAAGGGTACATTACAACATAATTTGTCCAGCTGTGGCCCACTGGTAAGTTAGGCCACAGCAAAACTGACTCTTTTACAACCCCCATAATTAACCCATGAATAAATTTATTTTGTTATGCACTCATACCCAAGGAGCCAAGACAATGTACTATTTCTGCAGCTATAATCATGTTCCATGAAATAACAGAAAACTACATATCATGGTATTATCATTTGCTTTTGTTGAATAAGGGTTTTGAAGTTGGAAGTACAGTTTAAAATCCAGTTTCAACTCAGAATATTTTCAAATCCATTTTTGGAATAAAATAATAACTTATAGAGCTTGCCAACCTGTGTTATAGTGGGAAAGAGTATTAATAAATCCATTTTAATGTGTACTCTTGTAAAGATTATGCATCTTTTCTGAATTCGGAGACCAATTCTATGCTATAATAACAAATTAGATAATCTAGCTTTGTCTGTTAACTTATCTAGTTGATAAATGTAGGTGTAGCTGAAACATATCCCACGTTCAAGACAAACATTTCCATTTCAAGTTGTATGTTATCATTTAAAATACAAAATCCAATTTATTTCGCTGGGTTAAGAGATTTGGAGCTGTTAAACTGTAGCTGTAGTTAAAATCCCAGATCAAAGGCATTACTGCCAATTCTTAATTTAGGGTAAAATAACCACCTAGAATTTAAAAATGATCTATCAGGAATACTAAAATGTCCAAACTTTTTCCTGCAGGTCATGATGTAGTGTTCTGGCAGGGCAATTGCCATGATGACAAGCGAGTTTCAAGCCACACTGGGAAACTCCCTCTGTAATGCAGTAACGAGAATGTAAATAATGGTAGATGCTAGTTCCGAGCCAAATTTAATAGAATTGTATCCCTCAGGCATGGCTATGAAGCTGAACTCTTTTCTAAACTTGGCTGCCCATTACCCAGTGTATTAAATAAGAGGGCAATTTTTTTGAGTATTTACCAATCGACAGAGTATAAATTAAAACCTAGTTATCTGAAAAACATCAATTTAAGACTTTCACAGTTTCACTAACCTCAACATGAAGGCGATCATGATAAGCTTCGGAAATCCAGCCACCAACTCGGACTGCTGCATCTTGACCTGCCACGACCTTCATCAACACAAAATGTAAATGCGTTACCTACTCCATGACATCGGTAGTTCAGAGAGCTTTCGGAAAACAAGAAATGGTGTATAGAGAGGATTAAATCAACATCCACCCATCCACATAGGCTGTGTCAAATGGTATGAGCCAATTCCCACAAGAAGTGTCAATTAAGCCAAACGTTGCCTTAAAAGGAGAATTTAAAATATCAGAAGAATAGGGCATCGAAAGGTATGGCATGGCAATCGTAATGTAAAACATTAAAAGCGCATAACAAGGGATCAAAATTGCCCCACCACAATAAAATATCCAATGATTCCAGCAGTCATTTTACTAAATTATGGATAATGTTATTAGTTATGTTCCACCATGACGAATTTCACAAATCTTTAGAGTATGATACAAACTCATCCTGGACAATGTTGAGCGTTTCCTATTTACAAATACAAGGTTTCACCACAACGAAGTTTCAAGAATTCTAAAAAGATTAAAATAAAAATTAACTAACCACAATAAGATCCTTGAGATTGCTGGCCTCCAAAAGCTCCAGAACATATGACAGCACGGGTCGATTTGCCACTGGCAGTAAGGCTTTGGGAACATCCTGCAAGCACACAATCCCGTTTTTTTAATAAATTAATTATTGTTAGGGTTTAAAGTTATAAAGGAGGGTTTATGTTACATAATTAATGCTAGGGTTCGAAGTTACATTGCTTCGGGATCTTGAAGCTAGGGTTTGCAGCACTGACCTTAGAGACGAGAGGGAATAGCTTTTTTGACGTACCACCTGCTAATATTACTACCTGAAAATTCATAGCTGGACCCATTGTAATCAACTATGTTAACCAGGAAACAGATTAGAGCCCACCAAAGTACAGAGCCTAAAGTTTCAATAATTCGAATGATGCATACAATCGACTTGGTGCCCCTGAAAATTAAGTGTCGTAACAGGTTTGGATGTGAATTTTTCTTCAGCAGTGGATTCAACCGGTGCAATGGAAGTAACGAAATTCATTAAGGCAGAGGAGAGAACAATCAGTAGACAATTTGGTACGATTAAATATAGAATTTTAAATTTGTTCAATTTAGCGATCTTTTAAGTATTTCACTGAAAAATAATTAATTAAGTAATAAGTGTAATTATAATGTGAAATATATAATTAGAATTTTAATAAATTTATTATATTTTATAAAGTATAATTCTATTTAACATTAAATTAGTATATATTATGATCATTATTTTTAATTAAAAATTGATACTTAGGCTTGATAGGCCCTGCTCTGCTCGTCGGATTCGCGATGATCAACGGTCTCCCCTGCGACGATGTGCAGAAGAACGACATGCAAATTGACAGTTCTGATTGCTTTGCTGGCAATTCAGACTTGCGCGGTGCTGACAACATCAGTTTTGACGCCCCTTCTGGGGCAAAAATTGAGTGCCAGGTGTGATTCTTCCTTCAATGCTACTTCTTTTAACCCTTTTGCTCCCCTCTCTCCTCTCTGTCATTCGGCAAAGGCCATACCTCCCAATATCCCTTCACCACCGATTTTTTCACCTTTGGTGTCCGATGGCTTTAATGCGGTTAAATCCATTAATAACCAAGCCTCGGCTCCAAAGAAACCTAATGCAGTCCCCAACCAGGCTTCGGCTCCCGAGAAACCAAAATCCTTCTTAAAGGTTGTCGCGAACTCCACCATTGTTATTAACACCAGCGCTAGGTTTAATCTTGCAACTAATAATGAAGCCAGACAAATAGGTAAGAACCCTAAGATTACTTCTTCCTTTTCTATTTCTCCTAACCCTGAACTGCTCTTGGAAATTATGAAGGAAAAAAATAGGTTAAGAAGCTCCGCTATTTTCTTTGGTGCTGTTAAAATTGAAAAATGTCCACCCAAAAAGTTCTTGGATGATTGGTTTCATAATTACTGGAATCTTAAGCTTGGTTATCATATTTCTTTTTGTAAACAAATACAGAAGGGTTTATTTGTTATCTTTTTTAACACATGATTCTCAGGCTACTATTCTTAAAAAAATATTGGACTATTGGTAATACCTCTTTTTGTGCCCTTGCCTAGACTCCTGAGGCCATTCATGATGAGGTTTTGGCCCTTTTGGCCCCTTGGTGGATTTTAGTTAAGCAAATCCTCCCTTTCCTTTGGCGGTTTTTGCCTCAGCTTCTGGAACCTATTAGAAAATTTATCATAATGGATGACTCTGTTAGGCTTGTTCCGCACATGGATGCTAGGGTTTTAATTTCTTTGAATCTTGGTAAAGAAATACCTAGTGATATCAATATTAACATGGCTAATGATGTTTACCCATGCCCTATTGAGGTCCTTGGAGGTCTTAACGCATGCTTTCTCTATAGGAAAGAGGGACACCTAAGAAAAGATTGTCCTATTATCAAGCAAAATCTGCCCCCGACTAAGCCCTCACAGCCCAACACCTCTTCTGGTATAACCAAAACCAACCCGGAACCAACTGAGAATAATATTGCCCCTTTGAATAAAGTTGTGCCCTCAAAAGATAACTCGCTCCAGTCAAAATTTGTCTTTCAGAATCCTGCCATTATCATGGGCTCTACCTTGATTATTTGCGATGATTTTGTAGATGGCTTCCAGACTATCTCAAAGAAGAGGAAAAAGTGTGCTAATAAGCAAGATAATACCCCTCAGTTTGTTTCCCCACTGGCTGCTCCCGCCATTAACATCTCGCAGAGCATTCACCCGCAAAACTCTCTATTGTGCTCTCCCCTCGCGCTTCAACCCAATGAAAATCTCTATGCGGCCTCCTCTAGCCGCCCTAAACCTCCCACTAAAGATTTCAAGGAAATTACTGATGACTTTATCCTAGAAATTATTCCTACGGTTCCCTCCCCCCTCCCCCCCCCCACCCCGCCTTCATCCTCTTGTTTAACTAACAACCCTTCCATGGATCTCAACCCTGTCTCATCGACTTTCTCTAATAATGATAATAGTGAAATTAAGGATGATCTCCTTACCTCTAAAAGAAGAGGGAGACCAGTGGGTTCCAAAAATAAAAACTCCTCGATGAAAAAATAGGGCATTACCGCCTATGTTGAAGTGACTCCTTCAAAGGATCCTTCTGGATTTAATGTGTCGCCTCCCACTATTGTTTCCTTGTGAATTGCATCTCCTAGAACATTAGGGGCCTTGAATGTCCCGATAGGAAGTTTGTTATTAAGCATTTTCTTAGCACTATTAGATCTACTGATGTCCTAATGTTACAAAAAATTAAAACTACTGGATTCACGCTTGAATCCAACCTCAATTTTCTATGGATGAATGCTACTAAATTTGTCACTAATCACCCTTGTGGTAGAGGGGGTGTTGCCATCCTAATCAACCTCAAATGGGATAACTATATTACTGGCAATGGTATTTCCGCCTGTAATAGAGTTGTTTGGGTTACGCTAAACTTTAATAACTTGACTTTTGGTATCTGCTCTTTATATGCCTCTAATGATTACAAGGAAAGATCCACTCTCTAGGCCTGGTTGGCCTCCCTCCCTAATATTTCTTGGCTTATGGGGGGCATTTCAACATGGTCGAATCTCAGGAGGATAAAATTGGTGGCCTCCCTTTCTCCTGGAAAGATACTTAAAAATCCAATAGGATAAATTGAAACAGGATAAACTTCTCTTTGACCCTCTGACCCGCAACAAGGACACTAATCTGAGTCTCTGGCATACCTGGTGTAACTTTAAGCAAGGTCCTTCAAGGATCTACTCTAGACTTGATCATTTCTATATCAATAAGAACTTCTTCTCAATTGCTCATGATGATCAAGGTAACTTTGTTTTAGTCACCCCCACCTCCCTCTCTGACCACCACCCTATCTATGTTTCTGTTAGATTTAGTGGAGCCCCTGTCCTTAGTAGAATCATCAATCCTAAATTCATCCTTAACACTAGCCTTCTTGATGATGAAGATATCCTTGTGGCCATTAGCATTATCAGACTCATTAACAAAATCCAATATCCCTCCATCTCTCATGCTGATAGGTGGAATATGAACATTCTTGCCTGGCAGAATTTATTAAGAACTATAGGGCAAAAGCAAGCTAAAGACTATAGATTCACTAAGAAGAAACTTATCTCTATATACACCTAAAAATGGTCATCTAGATTATTAGCCCCTTGCTGGCATTTTTGCTAAAATCATCAATTGCTTATTCTTGATCAAATCCTAGTTCTATCATTTATTCGATTATTTTCTATGGGCTAACCATTTTATCCTAAAGTCTTTATTTAATTAAAAGGAGTTTCCTCCCCTTTTAATTAAATAAAAAGCCCCCCACTTTTCCTCTTATCCTAAGTTGCACAAATAAAGCATTATTCCTATTTTACAAAAAGGGAAAATGCATTTTTTGTCTCATATGGACACAAAAGTCAACTCTTATTTTCTCATTAGAGGATATTTGTGCACATGGATTGCTCCTCTTTGATGCTCCACCATTGATTAAATCTTTTGCCTCTTAATCTCCATGGTCCATTCTTTCTCATTTCTTATAAAAGAAGAGCTCTCTTCTTCATTCTAGACCCCCAACTTTTTATGTTAATGTTATGCTGCAGGTTTTCTAGGTCACTTTGGAGCTTTTTGAAGATTTGGAGCATTCTTGGCTTTTGCATCTACATGTATCATAGTTTCATTTCTTGCATTATCATGGCATTCATAGCTTCATACTTAGCTTAGTTTCATTTATGCTTTAGATTACTTCATCTAGCTTAATTAAGAGGCTTTGTAATACTTGTTCTTTCATTTCCATAGTTTAGTTTGCATATTCATCTTAATCTAGCTTGCATTGCATTTCATTTGATTCTTGAGGATATTGGCATTCTTGTCCTTATCTTCATTTGAATCTCCCATTGCATGGTTTACTAGCAAGGTTATTGGTTTAATAGCTCTAGCTGAGAGCATTCTTAAACATTCTTGCACTCCATGCCTAGGGAGCTATGGATCGATTTTTGAGACATTATTCTTGAGTGTTCTTGATTGTAATGATTCATAGAAGTGCACTATTTAGAGTACACATTTTTTGCACCCACCGTGGGGCAGAACATTAGCGTTTTATCTTTTATTTTCTGCATTTTTGTCAATTTTTTTGTCATTTTTTAGCTTATTTTCGGTCTCTGATTTTTTCTGTCTTGAAGTGTCATATGACATTTTTCACCAGTGTTGTGTGACAGTTTCTTGTATATCGGCGCAACACTTTACTAGTTAAAAGTGTCGCACTATTTGGCGAATAATGTCGTACTATTAAGAACATTATGTCACCTGCAGGTACAAAGAAGTGTCGCACAGAAAGATAATGTCGCCCCAGTATACTATATAGTGGCATGCAACATTTCTAGTGACTGTACTGTCGCCTGTGCCTGATAGTGAGCAGTTTCAGGTTTTTTGCTATCTTTTTGAAAATTTAGCATTTTCAAAATCTGTGCCACTCTGAAAAACTAGCACCCATTTTTTTTGAAATTTTCACAAACGGTATCAAAAGTTTAAGTGTGATATATCATTGAAAAGCTCTTTTCAAGCTTGATCTAACCATGTTGGGTTCATTTTCAAATTTTTCTATTTGATGAGTTATTTTACTTGCAGATTATCTAATTTTTGATGTGTTAACCATTGTGGAGCTAACAAGTTGTGCTTGTAGGTGCTCTCATTGCTTGGAATTTGTCAAAAGAATGCATGTCAAAGAGGGCTACTAATGGTTTTTGCAGGGCTGCCCTAAGCATAAAAACCAAATCAAGTGCTTGTTTAATTGTTTTCTTTATTGAGTGCGACATATACTAGTTGTTTCATTTCATAGGCACTTAATACCTTGTTGTAGGAATTTTGACGTGGTCGGAAAGTATTCTCTTCACCCTTGTGGTGAAACATAAATCTTGACCCATCTTGGGATTTTGAAAGCAAGGGGGTAATTGAATCTTTTCTTGGTGTGTTTGGGAGAAATTTTTGAGATAGGGGAGTATGCTCTTCACCCTTGTGGTGAACCAAAAACCTTAAACCTCAAAAATTGATCTACTCTTTGTTTAGCATTAGCATCCTTTAGCGGGCCTACTCTTGAGCAATCAAGAGGAACGACCCAAGTGGGGACAAGCTAATACCGAGCTATTCCAACCCACTATAATCTCAAGGCTATCAAGGGCACAAAACCTTGGTAGACATAGTGTTTGTCTTCACTTGATGTGAGTACTTGTGGGATTGTGACCATAAGGAAAGTGTTGAGCAAGAATGCTTAAGGTACTCGTAAGGCCGCGAGGTCCCAACCCTTTTTGAGGAGCAAGAGGGGTACTACGAACAAAAGCCCTTACTAAGAACCATAGATAGAAGCCACCCTATTTTACCACTTAGCTTCTTGGTGCAAATATTGATCCAAGTGGAATAACCTGGATCACCCCAAGATTACTCACCATATGTGTTCTTTTGGTTGTGTTTTTGGCACTTCCATGACAACGCCAATATCTATTGTGGGCAACCACTTTGTGTGAGGCAATGGAGCATCAAGTTGTGGGCCATATTGCTAAGTATTGAGCCTTGTCTTTTTAGGATAGTAAGTGCTTGAAGTGTCCTCGTTGTGCTATACTTGTGTAAATGTTTTTGCATTCTCAAACATCTCGGTAATGCTCATAGATTTTCAGTTTTGATATCACAATTGATTGTCTTGGCAAGGTTTCTTTTGCCCTTGTGCAAGTGTTTGATGACATGTTTGATCACCTACTATTTGCAAACTTGTCTACTTCTTGATATTATTGTACTTGAAACCAAAAAATTATACTTGACAACTTACAACATTAACCAAATTGCTTTCAAAACTGAGTTTTTCACATTCATTGGTCAAGAGTCACACTACTTGCCTGGAAACTATCGCATAGAGTCATTTTGTTGTCTCCTTATTGGTTGTTGTCTTACTGATTTGTGTCACTTCCAATTTCCCTTGGTCGGTCAAGGTCAGATCTTAAATACTGTGACATGTTGCTCAATATCCAAATGAACTCAAATGGTATCAAACTGCACAAAATGACTCTTAGTCTTCTTTCTTCCGCTTCTTCCATGTCTTCCTAGTCTTCCATTTCCATCCTTTCTCTTCTTCCTTCATGCTTCCTCCTCTTCTTCCTAAATTCTTCATGTCTTTTTTATGCTTTTCCTCTTATTTTCTAGTCTACCTTCTTCTATTCATCAATTCATTTCTTCCATGCTTGATTCTTTCTCTTCTAGAACCATGAATTTCAACTATCTTGTTATGGAACCTCTCTTGAAAATAGATGATCTTGAACTCATTGCTCAATTCGAAGAGTATCTTTATTCCTCCAAAAATTGCATGGATGATAAACTTATGGAAAAAGTAGAAGAAAAATCGATTGAATCAGATGTCTTTGCTAGAATCATACGCATGATCCTGGCATGTCATCCTACTTCTAAACATTCTTCATCTTCTAATTTTTCTCATCCTTCCTCATCCTCCAAATCTTATCATGACTCTTCTAAGTCTTATTCGTATTCCTCATTATCCAAGTCTTCTTCATCTGCTAGGTCTTCATTTTCCTCTTCTTCAAGATCTCATTCCTCTTCTACTTCTCCCAAGAGTCTTACTCCTTGTCTCAAGGCTTACCATGATGAGCAATATGATATCCCTTATGATACCTATGACACCTCTATTCCTAAGAGTCCTCCTAGTCGTAGGCTCATGCTTACTGGAAATGGGTCGCCACATTGGATAGATCGTGATAGTGATCCATATGATTCAGATTTTGAAAATGAGTTTGATGATTTCTGCACACAATACCTAGATGATGCATCCACTTATGTTGAGGAATATAAAATGTACTGCGCTGATATGAAACATCACTACTATGAGAATCCTTCCTCTAAGAACTCTCATGCTGAAGATAAAGATTGCAGTCTCAAGAAAGATCATGTTAATGTTGAACCTTTGTCTTGTAATGGTCCCCTTCCATCCCCTACTTCCTCAAATAACCATACACTTCCTAAAACTTCTAAGTCTTTCAAATCTTTCGCAAATCCTTCATTCGACAGAGATCCTAATGCTTTTCATGCAATTACCTATAGTTATCCTCAAGGGCTACCTCTTAAAGAAACTCAAGCTAGCCTTCACTTGGCTATAAATACTTTCAATAATGCTAAACCTAAAGAGCCTAAGCCTTTATGCGCTATAATGCCTACTTCGACTAGTCCTTCACCATCTATTCCAAAATCTTCCATGCAATTCCAACATGCTTCCTTGTCCTTAGAAGTGGCTCCATGTCAAGAGGACTTTAAAAATGATAAAGAAAAGAATATAAAAAAAGATCTAGATCAAGAACCCTCCATGTCATCCAATCCTTTTCATGACGTCTATGATCTGCTTCATGGTTCTTTTGATCCTCTATGCTCTTCTGCATTCATTCCACCGTCTCTTAAACAAGATCAAGCTACTACTTAAACCATTGAGCTTATTGACAATCAAAATAACCTTGCTACACTTGCACTTTCCAAAGATGATACTTCCATTAAAGTTATTAAAAATAGTGTTGTTACTTCCAATGTTCAACCTATTGAAAATCCAGAGAATACACCTATGCTATCCAAAGTAACTTATCAAGATCAAAGTCTTCCATCTTCTTGTTCTACCACTCCATGTTCACCTCCACTTTCTACTCTTCCTAAGTCTTTGCAAGCTTTGAAAATTCTTATCGAAGAAGTTTCTCCTATTCAAGATGTTCACGATCCTATTGAAAATCCTAATGCTCACTCTAAAGATGTTGATGTCCTTGGCTGTCATATAAATGTTGATGAATTGGTTGATTATCCTTTTGCATCTTCCACATCCATCCTTGGATTTCCTTCACCAATACTAAGGGCTACACATCTTCCTTCCATCTTGGGCCCTTATGTCCCTTCACTTTCCCCTCCTAACTATCCTAATTCATCATCCATCTTGGGTCCTTACATCCCTCCATCTCCTATCTTTCTTCAAGATCAACATAGATGCATACCCTTGAATCTTTTTCATCCACCCACTCATCTAAACTAGTCACATTCTCCTTCTTCTTCCACAAGTCCCAAGTCTTTTGGAAGTAACTTGAATGTTTAATATAAGAAAAAGAAGCAATATAAGAATCCATCAAAAAAAGAAGATCACCATGCTTTCTCTAATCGACATGGGAGCATAAAGTCAAAAGAGATATCTAAGAAGAAAACTACAAGACAAGTATGGGTTCCAAAATCTATTATTGAAGATATTCTCTCTAAATCATCAAAAAGAAATGAAAAACCTAAGGCTATATGGATTCCAAAGTCTCTCTTGAAAGAGTCTAATATTGAACAAAAAGTGAAGTTGACATTCAAGCTTCCAAAGGCTTCCGTCTCATCTTTTTCCAAAAACATTCTTCCATTCCATGCACTGAACCACAACCTCTGCTAAACATTCACCATATTCCTTCTCATATTCCTTCATTCACATTTCCTCTATCCTCTCACCACCCTTCAAGGTGTGTGTTGACATTGATCTTGCCTTCCTTTCCATACACCCTTTCACAATCCTTCCATTCATTATCCTTTTACCTTCTATCCTTTTTCCTCATTTGCCTATTTCTCCTATCTTCCAACCTCACTCGCTTTACATAAAACCTTATCCTCCATTCTTCTCTTTCATCTTCCTTTCCCTATCAACATCTTTGAGCATATCATTTTGAATCATTGGCATATCATGGTTTATCCTTTCAAGGAGCATTATCTAAAAAGCTTGCCTTCCAAAAAAAATAAAAAAATTGAAAATGTGCCTTGGTGGAAACTTGGAAACAAGCACCTTCATAGCAAAAGTAAAGAGAAATAAATTCATCCTATGGTGAAAACCACTCCCTTGTGGCACCTTGGATAAGTACCATGATGAAAACCTGGCAATCAGGCATCATGCGTAGTTCTTCTACATATTTCATCCATTTCATCCTCTCTTTGATCTTGACAATGTTGACCTGTACACGAACATTTGGCTATCTTGTGAGCTATCTTACGATGGTCTTTCTTTCTTTCCTTTCATGTTTAGCCTTCATATTTATTTTCCTCCATTCATTCTAGCCTTTCACTATCATTTTCCCCTTTGGTCTTGATCTAATAAAAAAGAGTAAAACACGATGCTATGAACCCTCTTGACATGTCTACTCCTTTGGACTACATCTTTTCCTTCTTTTGCATTAAGCCTTTGTGACTTATCCTATGTTGGTCTTTCATTGCTTGTCCAAATGCGCTTTACATGACAAATTTTTTCCCCAGCTTGGGTACTCTTGAGGAGTTTTCCATTGAGGATTTTTTTCCTTCATTCTCTTGTCTTCCATCTCTTCCACTAGCTTGTTATTCCCTCCTATCCTCCACCTTGCTAGACATTGGGACTACGTGATCTAATCTTGCTTGGGAGTTTGATGCCCGTTCTGTCTAGGGGCATCCTTTGTACATACTTATTAATCCTGAAAAAACTCAAAAAAAATGATATATTGTCAAAAAAATTTAAAATTAGAAAATGTCCTGAAAAAAAGATCATCTTAGTGAAAACCTAGCAATAGGTGCTTTGATGTATCTTCAAACAAAATTATATATTTCAAAAATACCAAAAAATCAAAAAATTCACAATCCCAAAAAAATAGTCACACTCACCCCAATTGTGGTTTTCAACACTTCCCTAGCGTCGAGTGTTTCTTAACACTTATCAGATATCCTACCCGCAGTCCAGAATGATGCAATATTTCTCACTGGCAGATGCGATACTCAAAGTTTGACTCTATGACCTACACACACACACTTAAACATTTGGCTCGCTGAGACTTGTTTGACTTTATTTCTTTGTGTGCTGTCTATGATGATTTTTTTGCTGAGTGTTCTATCCCTAATAGTTTTCAATGATGCTAAGCTAGAAGACTAGGGCATAAGAACATGTTTTATTGCTTTTTCTACTTGTGGGTATATCTTGTTCATTCTTTCTGTCATTAGCATTTGTGCTTGATCCACTTGACACTAAGGACTTACAAGGTATCATCCTTAATTATTTTTGCAAGTGCATACTTATAGTCATATTGACTTTCCTTGTGTCTCGATGCGAGTATAATCTTGCCATAGCAAACTTAGGTAATCTCACTGCACTAGTCATCTTCACCTACATGTCTTTGATGCCTAGGTGGGATTTCCATATTTTTATCTAATATAGATCATATTTAGATCCACATAGTTATGCTAATGTGTATTGTATGATCTTGCGATGCTACCAATAACGCTCGATGATTATTATTAGATGTCTATTAGCTTTGTGACCTTGCAAGTAAACCACTTTTCATATAGCTTGCATTTTTAGGTTCATGTTAGTTAGTTTTGCATCTTGCATATGGAGAGAGCTCTCCTTTCATCTTTCATGGATGTGTCGATCACACTGCACTCACCTTTCACTTCTTCCCTCTCATACCTTTCACTTCTTGCCTTTCATATCACATCATTTTCTATTCATTTTGGGCTTGAAACTAAAATCTGCATTTGCAATTGGCTGACCTTTTGAGGCCTGATCCTTCGATCTTCACTGGGGCATCCTTTCCTTCTTTATCTCCATCTCTCTCACCCTTCTAGTCTTTCATTCATTTCATTTCAGCTCTTTATCCTATAGTCAAACTGGGGCATATCTTCATTGCTTGATGGTTATTCTCTTATCTTTCATCTTCGATTATGATTTTTAGTGATTTGATCATTTTGCTCTTGCTTCTGTATTCCCTCTACCTGATTTTGCTTTCGATCCCGAGGGGACAGACACATCTATTTCCATTAGCTATTCTCTAGAGCATATGCTTGACCTTTCTATTTGCTCTGATCGATCTATCTTTGCGCTTGACATATTAGTTATCGTCTCGAGTTCTGATACTGTCCATCTCTTTCCTAAGTGTTCAGTACTACCGCTATCAGGCTGACCACACAGGATTTGCTATCTCTCTGCACTTCATACTTTGGAGTCAGATCGCTACTGCTTATTTTCTTGGCTAATCTATTCTTTGACTGCATGTGATCTCAAATTGATCTCACATTTATCAAAGAGGGGCAAATGTATACACCTAAAAATGGTCATCTAGACTATTAGCCCCATGTTGACATTTTTGCTAAAATCATCAATTGCTTATTCTTGATCAAATCCTAGTTCTATCATTTATTCGATTATTTTCTATGGGCTAACCATTTTATCCTAAAGTCTTTATTTAATTAAAAGGAGTTTCCTCCCCTTTTAATTAAATAAAAAGCCCCCCACTTTTCCTCTTATCCTAAGTTGCACAAATAAAGCATTATTCCTATTTTACAAAAAGGGAAAACACACTTTTTGTCTCATATGGACACAAAAGTCAACTCTTATTTTCTCATTGGAGGATATTTGTGCACATGGATTGCTCCTCTTTGATGCTCCATCATTGATTAAATCTTTTGCCTCTTAATCTCCATGGTCCATTCTTTCTCATTTCTTATAAAAAGAGAGCTCTCTTCTTCATTCTAGACCCCCAACTTTTTATGCTAATGTTATGCTGCAAGTTTTCTAGGTCACTTTGGAGCTTTTTGAAGATTTGGAGCATTCTTGGCTTTTGCATCTACATGTTATCATAGTTTCATTTCTTGCATTATCATGGCATTCGTAGCTTCATACTTAGCTTAGTTTCCTTTATTCTTTAGATTACTTCATCTAGCTTAATTAGGAGGCTTTGTAATACTTGTTCTTTCATTTCCATAGTTTAGCTTGCATATTCATGTTAATCTAACTTGCATTGCATTGCATTTGATTCTTGAGGATATTGGCATTCTTGCCCTTGTCTTCATTTGAATCTCCCATTGCATGGTTTACTAGAAAGGTTATTGGCTTAATAGCTCTAGCTGAGAGCATTCTTAAACACCTTTGCACTCCATGCCTAGGGAGCTATGGATCAATTTTTGAGACCTCATTCTTGAGTGTTCTTGATTGTAATGATTCATAGAAGTGCACTATTTAGAGTACACAATCTCTAATCTTAATGAAGCTGAGACTAGTATTCAAGCCAACCCTGTTGATTCGATGTTTATCCCTCAAGTAGCTAGTGTGAAGGAAGCCCTTAGACAACATTAGCAGCTCAAAATTAGAGGGGCTAAAATTCAATCTCGTGCTCATTGGCTCCAATTTGGTGATAGGGGATCTAAATTCTTCTTCAACCTCATCAAGCAGAAGCATACCAATGAAACCATTGATAGAATTGTTGTTGATAATCAAGAAATTACTGACATAGAGTGCATTAAAAAGGCCTTTGTGTTAGAATAAATAAGAGAGGGTGAATCAATTATCCACAGTCCCAAATACAAAATGTATCACTTAAAATAAATTCAGCTAATTCTGTAGCTCGGTAAACATAAAATACTAAATTATCTGTGTAATTACCGATTACTAGTTAATTGCTCATAGTGATTACCGACCAAATCAAATATGCAACATGTAAAGTATGATAACCAAACAATCACCACATAAACACATAACACAAAGATTTAACATGGAAACCCTGTAAAGGGAAAAACCACCCGGGACCAGTAACCCAAAATATTTTCACAATCCTAAAGTGAGCTCAGTGAAGAGCCAATCATGTTAAAGGTTACAATACACACTATAAGGTGTGACATTGTTAGAGGATTTAACACTTACAATTATCGTCCAACCAGCATTCATTTTGGGTTTGACAAGATAACAATGTACATTCTATGAATGACATAATAAGACTTTCAAGTCCACTTGGTTAAGAGATTTTTCTGTTACAATGGTTAAACTAAAACAGTAGGTGATCTGATTACAATGCAACTTGATTTTGTAGATGTTCACATCTATTCTAAGCCCATACAAAATCCTCTGATCAATATTTCTATTCAGTTCATCAACATTCAATAACTTATTGTCACTCGGTAAAGCTCTTTGACGCTCGGTACTGTTATGCAGTTTGGTTCTTCTTCAACTAGTTTAATCAGGCATGCATGAAGCTGTGTTCATGCGATATCTCTTTAGTCTCCTTCTTCTAGCATTCTTTTCATAGTGAAACCCTAGTCTCTTATATAGATAAGTAAACCATTTTCTTTTCATCCATCAGATTTTTTTGCTTAATCTCCTTCATTGATTTTATCGCTTAAACCTTCCTCGACAGATGTGTCAATAATTCATTTCAATTTCATCCTTTAGATCTCCTTCAAATTTTGTTAGTTGTTAATCTCATAACAAACTTTATCTTTCCACCTCATAATCATACACTTTACAGCTCACCAATTTATGTCGGCTAAACTAATCATTTAGTTCTTTTGTCCATACTCGGTTAACAAAGAAATATGTCAGTGAACACAAGCTCGATTGATACTATTGCTTGGTATACACTAGAATGCTTCATTAATTAACCACACTACTTTGTAACATTTTGCTTCTAACTTCATAACAGATTACTATAACATAATCAAGTCAACAATATGAAGTCATAGACTCATCAATAAGTTACCAAGAGTATTTCTTATCCTCATCTATCATATCCATCTTCCTCTATGTAGATATCTCAGTTCTTCATCTTTTCTCTCCTCTTTTATAGATGTTTAGATATTTGCAACTAACATGATAAGTATTGTCAAAACTAGTTGACATCAATGACAACATAATGACTGATTCAATTATCTTACATATCATTTTAGTGCTCGATGATCTCTAATCACTTGAAGTTCATCAATCAGGTTCTCAATCAATTGTAGTTCATCAATCTCTCCCTTTGGCATTGATGGAAACTCAAGCAATATGAAATATACCATACACATACCAAACATGTATTCTACAACTATGTAAGCAAATGTTGTAGCTTGGTAAGCTCTCCCTAGCTTGATATTAAATATGTTTAATCACTACGTTACATGCTAGCATTGCAAGTGCATACTTTCCTCTGTAGATATGATCTTTCCAGTTCTCAGATTCCTTCTATTCTCAACAACAAATCTTCAAAACTCTCCTTGACTTCAAAACTCTCCCTTAGATAGATGTTCCAGTGATCTCTTGGTTTGTCATATTATTTATCTCTCCCTTTGACAACAATGCCAAGGAAAAACATAAAACATACAGCTCTACAGTAGCCATGTGACTCTCTGTTGTCCAGTGCATACAATGTATCTCGACAAACTGATATGCAAATCTCTTTTTCTGAAATCTTTCACAACCTTAGATAGAATCCAAAGTGCGAACTATGTTGCATCAACATGAGTGATCTTCTAATAAGATGAGGCTGATGCAACCTCTAGATCACATTAGTGACCGATAGACAGGGGACGGACCCCAAGTCTAGTCCTCAAGTATTCAAAAGTTTCCTTCAGTAGAGGCTTAGTAAATATATCAGCAAGTTACTCTTTTGATGTAACATATTCCAGTTTTACTTGCTTCTCTTGTACTTGTTCTCTTAAGTAGTGATACTTAATATAAATATGCTTGGTCTTTGAGTGCATTACAATATTCTTAGAAATATTTATTGCACTTGTGTTGTCACAATATATAATCATTGGCTCAGTGATTACCTCATTCATCCCTTCCAACACTTGCTTGATATAAGTAATGTTTGAACAGTTGTAGCAGCAACAACATATTCTGCTTCAGCAGTAGACTGAGAAATACAAGGTTGTTTCTTACTTGTCCAAGTAACAAGTCTTTCACCAAAGAAAAATGCTCCTCCAGTGGTACTCTTTCTGTCATCTATATTTCCTACCCAATCTGCGTCAGTGTAGACTCTTAGTTCAAACTTTCCTTCCTCAAGATACCATAATCCATAGTCCTATGTTTTCTTCAGGTATCTTAAGATTCTTTTTGTTGCAACCATGTGTGACTCCTTAGGATTTGTATAAAATCTAGCAACAATCCCCACAACATGTGCAATATCTGGTCTATTATGCACTACATACATTAACTTATCAATCATAGATCGGTACAATGTCCAGTTTACCTCTGTAGATTCATCATCTTTAGTCAGTTTGCAACTTGTGACCATCGATGTTCCAACTAGTTTAGCATCTTCCATGCCAAATGTTCTCAATACTTCCTTTATGTACTTTGATTGTGTGATGAAAATTCCATCATTCTGCTCAATAACCTGCAAGTCTGGAAAGAACTTAATCTCTCCAAACATAGACATTTCAAATTTTTTTTGCATCTCATCAGCAAATGATTTACAAATATGATCTTGTCCTCCAAAAATTATATCATCCACAAATATTTCAGCAATCAAAATAGTATCATTAGACTCTCCTTTCATATACAAATTGTTGTTTTCACTAGTTTTAACAAAACCAATACTTAACAAATAAGTATGCAGCCTTTCATTCCAGGCTCTAGGTGCTTGCTTTAAACCATATAAAGCTTTGTGTAGTCTACATACCATATCTCTTTTATTTGGATCAACAAACCCTTTTGGTTGTTCAATGTAGACCTCCTCTTCTAGTATCCCATTCAGAAAAGAAAACTTAACATCCATTTGGTAGACTTTAAACTTTTTATGTGTTGCATATGCAAGTAACATTTAGACTCCCTCTAGTCTAGCAATAGGTGCAAAAGTTTCACCACAATCTATACCTTCCTCCTGTACATATCCCTTGCATACAAGTCTAGCTTTGTTCCTTTTAACCTCTCCATTCTCATTCAGCTTATTCCTGAAAATCTATTTAGTACCGATAACATTCTTATATTTTGGTCTAGGAACTAAGGTCCAAGTCTTATTTTGCTCTATCTATTTTATCTCTTCATTTATTGCATTTAACCATTCTTCATTCTCCAATGCAACCTTAACATTTTTCAGTTTAAACTCACAAACTAAGCATGTACCTTGTCTTAACTTACTTTTTGTCAGCATGTTAGCTTGCTTGTCTCCAATGATTTGGTTCTTAGGGTGATGTCTTCTGACAAATCTAGCCAGTACTTGATCTCTTCTTTGTTGTTCATCCTATACAGGTTCATGTGGTTGCTCGATAGCTCCTTCTCGATCGTCAGTTTCCCTTTGTTGTTCCTCAGTGTTATTTTCCTGATGCTTGGTCTACTCAGCCTATGGCTTCAGTAGGTACTCTGGTTGTTCAATGTAAGTGAATCTACCATAGTCTTTCGGGCTCCCTAGTATTTTCTTCACCATTTTTAGTATCAAATTCATCAACCCTAACATTAGTACTTTCAATCATTTTATTAGTAACTATATTCAGACACTTGTAAGCTTTTCTTTTAGTGGAATATCCAAGAAATATCCCTGCATCCCCTTTAGAGTCAAACTTTCCATTTCTTTCATCTTTCAAAATAAAATATTTGCTACCAAAAATTTTGAAGTAACTTACAATTGGTTTGTCACCAAACCATAACTTGTAGGGTGTTTTGTTTGTGTCCTTCTTCAATTGTACTCATTTTATAACATATATAGTCATGCTGACTACCTCTCTCCCATATGTCTGAGCAACATTCTTTTGTAACATCAATGTCCTCGCACAATCAACAATTGATCTATTCCTCCTTTCAGCAATCCCATTCTTGGTGCGGAAACCTATCTTTTTATACCATGCTCATTACAATAGTTAGTAAATTCATCAGAAATAAATTCATCACCTCTATTAGATCTCAAAAATTTCAATTCTTTCCCGGTTTCTTTCTCTACTTTTGCTTTATACCATTTAAACATCTTAAATGCTTCAAATTTCTCTTTTAAGAACATTACAGTCATCAATCTAGTGTAATCATCAATAAACATAATGAAATATCTATCTCTATAGTAACTCTGTGTTCTCATGGGACCACATAGGTCAGTGTGAACTAGTTCCAAAATTCTCTTTGTTGAATAGTCTTTACTCTTAAAACTAGATTTTGTCATTTTACCCTTTTGACATTCATGACACATAACATGATCCAGCTTTGTTAGGCTAGGCAAACCTCTAACCTTTTTCTTTCTACTAATTTTAATCATGTTATCAAAGTTTACATGCCATAACCTTTTATGCCATAACCATGCATCCTAATTTTTCATCATTAAACATGAAGACTTATCATTATCAAAATAAAACAAGTTACCTTTGGTTTGTGCTTCTATTCCAACAAGTTTTCCTCCATCATCAAATATCTTTACCTTCTTGCTCTCAAAAGCTACTCGGTGACCTGAGTTGTTAAGTTATGCCACACTTAGCAAATTGTAATTTAGTCCTTCTACCCAATAAGCATTATCACATTTGATTTTATCATTTATCAGTAAAGATCCTTTTCCTCTAACCATACATGGTGTATCATTACCCATTTTTACAGATCCTCCATTATATTGCTCAAGATGATCAATTTTTTCTTCATCGCTAGTCATGTGATGTGTACAACCACTATCAATGATCCATGTATCATTTTTATTAACCTTAGAAATGAGTGTTGTCTCTACATACCTTTCTTCTTTCTCAGAATCATCCTTCATCGCAACAAAAACTACTTTAACATCATCGTATATGTCGGTCTCAGTATCATTCTCTTCAACAATGTAACATACCCTTTTGCCTTTATCATTGTTGTCTCAGTTATCTCTGTTGTAGTGTCGGTAACTTCTGTTGTTTCTCCTCCCATAGCTTCTTTCACCAGATCGATCTTTGTTTCTATCATCTTCTTTCTTGTTTGGGCATCTAGCAGCAATATGACCAACTTCTTTACAATTAAAACATGCTAAAGGTAATTTACCCCTATATCTACCTTTACCTTTAGGCCATAAGAGCTTCAAGCTCATCAAGCTCATCATCAATGTTACTGTCACTATTATCATCCTTATTATTTCTATTGCTAGACTTACCAATCTTCAGAGAAGACATAAAAGCATATTCAACAAATGGTACAACACTATTATCAAAGTTGTTAGCTTACCAATCAGATTATCAAGAGTGAGAGTACTGTTAGGTGCTGACCTCATTTCATGTATTGCAGATATTCTGATTGCATAAACAAGCAATAAAGTCCTTAGAATTTTGCTTACCATTGTATCTTCATCAATGACACCACCAGATCCTCTGATAGCATTAACTACCTCCTTTATTCAGTTTGTATATTGCACTATATTTTCTCCTTCTTTCATTTTCATATCATCGAATCTTCCTCTTAAACTTTCAGCTCTGGCTCTCTTTACATTTGCATCATCACTATAAACTTGAGTAAGTTTATCCCACATTTCCTTTGAGGTAAGGCAATCCTTGACATCTTCAAATTTGGCATCTGATAGAGCAACAACAATCTCCATCATAGTAACATTATGCTCATGTCTATCTCTCAATTGATCAAGAGTTAGAGGTCCAGTAGGTGGTGCTAAGTAGCCATTATCCAATAGGGTGATGGCAAAATTCCCAATCCTAGATATATGAAGTCTCATCCGGCTTTGCCATATTGTAAAGTTGTCCTTATTCAACTTTGGCACTTCCCTCTTATACATTTTGTGATCTTTCTGTTGAATTCCTTAAAACTCTGTTCCAAGCAACCAATATGCTCTAATACCAATTGTTAGAATAATTGAGAGGGGGGTGAATCAGTTATCCACAGTCCCAAATACAAAGCATATCACTTAAAACAAATTCATCTAATTCTGCAGCTTAGTAAACATAAAATACTAAACTATCTAAGTAATTACCGATTACCAGTTATTTGCTCATAGTGATTACCGACCAAATCAAATATGCAACATGTAAAGTATGATAACCAAACAATCACCACATAAACACATAACACAAAGATTTAACGTGAAAACCCTGTAAAGGGAAAAACCACCTGGGACCGGTAACCCAAAATATTTTCACTCTTCTGAAGTGAGCTCAGTGAAGAGACAACCCTGTTAAAGGTTACAATACACACTGTAAGGTGTGACCTTGTTAGAGGATTTAACACTAACAATTATCATCCAACCAACATTCACAATGGAGTTAACAGGATAACAATGTACATTCTATGAATGACATAATAAGACTTTCAAGTCCACTCAGTTAAGAGATTTTTCTATTACAATGGTTAAAGTGAAACAGTAGGTGATCTAATTATAATGCAACTTGATTTTGCAAATGTTCAGATCTATTATAAGCCCATACAAAATCCTTTGATCAATATTTCTATTCAGTTCACCAACATTCAATAACTTACTGTCACTCGATAAAGCTCTCTAACGCTTTGTGTTGTTATGCAATTCGGTTCTTCTTCAACCAGTCTGATCAAGCATGCATGAAGCTGTGTTCATGTGATATCTTTACAGTCTCCTTCTTTTGGCATTATTTTCACAGTGAAACCCTAGTCTCTTATATAAACAATTAAACCATTTTCTTTTCATCCATCAGATTTTGTCGCTTAATCTCCTTCATTGATTTTGCCACTTAAACCTTCCTTGACAGATGTGTCAATAACTCATTTCAATTCCATTCTTTAGATCTCCTTCAAATTTTGTTAGTCATTGATCTCATAACAAACTTTATCTTTCCACCTCATAATCATACACTTTACAACTCATCAATTTCTGTCAGCTAAACTAATCATTTAGTTCTTTTGTCCATACTTGGTTAACAAAGAAATGTGTCGGTGAATACAAGCTTAGTTGATACTGTCACTCGGTATACACTGGAATGCTTCATTAATCGACCACATTACTTTGTAACATTTTGCTTCTAACTTCATAACAGATTACTGTAACATAATTAATTCAACAATATGAAGTCATAGACTCATCAATAAGTTACCAAGAGTATTCCTTATCCTCATCTATCATATCCATCTTCCTCTATGTAGATATCTCAGTTCTTCATCTTTTCTCTCCTCTTTTACAAATGTTTAGATATTTGCAACTAACATGATAAATACTGTCAAAACTAGTTGACATCAATGAAAACATAATGACTGATTCAATTATCTTACATATCATTTTACTACTCAGTGATCTCTAATCACTTGAAGTTCATCAATTAGTTGTAGTTCATCACTTTGTTGATTTCTATAAAAATCTGTTTACTTCAGAAGATACTTTGGAGGCTAGCTCCCTCAGGGACCAATGCAAAACCCTTATTCCTAATAGAACATCTGGCATGGATGCCTCTCTGCTTAGTAAAGACATCTCCCTGGAAGAGATAGAAAAATCTATTAGCTCCCTTAAAGATGACAAGACCCCTGGACCTGACAGTCTGCCTGTTAAATTTTACAAGGCTAACATTAAATAGATATGAAAAGACCTTCATGAGATTTATAAGGAAGCCCTTAGCTCTGGTTCCTTGGGTAGCTCTATTAATAAGGTAATCATCAAGCTGATTCCCAAGGATGGGGATAAGACTTTGCTTAAGAATTGGAGACCTATCACTCTCTTAAATGTCTCTTATAAAAATTTTGCTAAAATGTTGGCCCTTAGGCTTGAAACCATTCTTCCCAAATTTGTGTGCTCTACTCAAACTAGCTTCATTAAAGGCAGATACATTCTTGAGAACTTGATAACCAGTTGGGAGGCCTTAAACTGGGTTAAGTACTCAGCAAAATTCATCTATGTTTTTGTTGGATTTTGAGAAGGCTTATGATAGAGTCGAATGGAATTTTATTTCCATGATGTTGGAAGCTGTATGCACCCAAAAATGGTTGCCTAGACTTTGGGCCCCATTTATTTGATTTATTTATCTCTTAATCAGTTTGATCAATAATCAATATTTTTCAAATTATATCAATTTCTTTGATCAAATCCTATTTCATCATTTTTGATTATTCCTTGGGCTAACTATTTTATCCTAAAGTTTTTATTTAATTAAAAGGAATATTTCCTCCCCTTTTAATAAATAAAAAGGCCCCACTTTTCCTCTTATCCTAAGTCGCACAAATAAAGCATCATTCTTATTTTATAAAAAGAGAAAAAATACTTTTTATCTCATATGGACACTAAAGTCAACTCCTATTTTCCTATTGGAGGATATTTGTGCACAAGGATCAAGCTTCCATTTTTCTCCACCATTGATTAATTCTTTTGTCTCTTAATCTTAATGGTCCATTTCACCTCATTTCTTATAAAAGGAGAGCTTTCTTCTTCATTTGGACATCTTATGTTCTCATGTTATTGTTATGCTACAGGTTTTGGAGCTCTCTTTGAAGACACCTTTGCATCCAAGCTTTGAAGACCATTGTTGCATTCCATAGTTGCATATTTCCTTTCTTAGTTGCATGATCATGGCATTCTTAGTATAGATTTCCTTTTATGCGATAGAGTAATCTCACATAGTCTAATTAGGAAGGTTGTAGTCCTTTGTTATTTCCTTTCAATAGATTAATTGCATCTTCATCTTCATAGATTAATTTTCATACTCATATAGGTTGCATTGCATTGCCTTCATTTGAATTTCATTGGAGATTTTGGCACTCTTGCCCTAGTCTTCAATTTTATGAATCTCTCATTATGTGGTTGACTAGCAAGGTCACTAGTTTATAGCTCTAGCTGAGAGCAAATTCATTATAGTCCCTTGCAACTCCATGCATAGAGAGCTATGGATCACTTTGTGAGGGCTTATTCTTGAGTTTCCTTACATGTAATGATTCATAGAAGTGTGGTCACTTTTACACCATACAGAAGCCTTTGGTTTTCCTCCTTTCTTTTGTAACTATGTTAAAATGTTACTTAAAGATGCTCATGCCCAAGTTGATATTAATGGCTCCCTCTCTGAGCCTTTCCCCCTTGGCCACTCCATCAGACAAGGATGTCCCTTGGCTCCTGCCCTCGTTGTCATCACTTCTGATTCCCTCTTTTACATCCTTAGAGATAACTCTCTTTCCCCTGCTGTTAAGGGTATTACCCTTCCTGATAAAACCGAACTTATCAATTGTCAATTTACTGATCACACGACTATCTTTCATGAATCTACTAAAGAAAATTTTGATGCCCTGTAAAAGAAACTCAATATTTTTTGTGATATCTTTGGGGCCCATCTTTCTTAGTCCAAATATATATGTCTCAGATGGGAGGATCAGTTGCTTGATTGGTTTAAAAAATATAATTTCTATTGGGGAGGCCCTCACAATATTGTTAGGTATCTTGGTATCCCTTTATCTATTGAGCCCTCTCTTAAAGATATGTGGCTATGGGTTAAGGAAAAAATCACCAAAAAGTTAAATAAATGGCACAACATATCTTTATCCCTGGCTAGTAGAATGCAAGTCTGCCAAAAAATCCTCTCCTCCTACAACATATATTATGCCTCTTCCTGGATGTTCAACAACTACCAAATCTTATAAATCCAAAAAGCCATCAGGAACTATCTCTGGTCGAATGGAAAAGGTAACAAGAAGCTCCATGTTGTTAAATGGGAGTGGTGTTATATTGACAAGCTCCTTGGGGGTTTAGGTTTAAAGGACCTTAAAACTGGGGACTTAGCACTTGCCTCCAAATGGATCTTTCACTCTTTGGATGGGGATGATCCTTGGAAAGTTCTTGTTAGGAGTAACATTGAAAGGGGTTTCCCTAAGAATGCTAAATTCTAGAAAAACTTATCATTTTTTGATTTGATTTGTGGCAACTTTCCTATTGTGGTTCAAGGCTCTGCTATCTTTAAATCCATTTGGAAAGCCTAGAACCATAACCTTATATCACGAACAAGAACTTTCATGATAATAAACAACTCTATGGTGAAAGATCCATTTGGTGGAATTTTCATTTAGCTGGTAAGCCTCTTGCCCTCTCCCAAGGATGCTCTGTCAAGCACTGTTCTACCATTGGGATCACTCAGTTTGCTGATATTTTTGAAAATGACATGCTCATTGTGTGGGATGAGCTGAAACTTAAGTTTAATATTCCCCCGTCTCAAAAAAAGACCTACAATATGATCGTTAAAGCCTGCAAGGACATTCCTACTATCTGCCATGTTGACTCCAACATATTTTTGAACATTAAATGGCCGAATGGAACCATTATAACTAGGCTTAAAGCCAATAATATTTATAGTGTTATTGATTATAATGATTCCATCATCAGCCATGTCAATAAAGTTTGGTACACTAATCTTGATGTTTCCTCTTGGAAGAAATACTTTGATAAGCTGTGGAAAAGCCCGATTAATCCTAAGATTAAATGTTTTAAATGGCTATTAATTCTTGATAGAATCCCCATTAGAAAGGAATTTTTTGAGATGCATTATTGTACTATCTGTAGAACTCCAGAAACTAGGAGGCATATTTTCTTTGATTGCAGCTTTGCTAAAGAGATTTGGCTCATGTTTGGTATCTCTTTTCCTACCAAGTTTAATATTTTTGAAATAATTACTGGCCATATTGATGGGATTAAGAAGGATACTAATATTTTCTGGAACATTCTTTCTTCTAACATTCTATGGCAGATCTGGAAATGTAGGAACGAGGAAAGGTTTCAAAACAATCCTAGGGTTCTTACTGAGTCTTTTCAAAGTCTCACACATTTTAAAATTTTCTTGCAGGTTCATATTACTATGAAGGTTGATAAAGACAAATTTAAAAGACTTATCAAGACTGGTTAAGCCACTTTTTTCTCCACTGAGCTCAAGGATGGATACTTATGGAGGATGCATATTGACAATTTCTAGCTTTTTTAGCAAACTATTAAGTAGTTGAATAAGGAAGTTAGGAGGACTAATAACAACACCAATGACAACATGATCTACTTGCTTGATCAAATTCAAAACCAAAAGAATATTGTCTGGATGGAGGGCGGCTTAGGATGGACAGCGTGGGTTGATACTCATGAGGACCTGCTTCACTAGTCCTTCTTTCCTATTTTCTAGTGTTTATGTTTTGATACTATACTCTCTAATACTCTTGTGGCAAGGCTTCGCCTCTTGTTCTTTTGTACTCCTTGGCTAACTATTGTATTTTGATCTCCTTATATATAATACAAAAAAATTGATACTTAACATATATTCAAAATATATTAATATAAATATTATATCTCACATAATTAAAAAAATGAATATTTTAATTTGTACTATTAATTTATAATAATTTTTAAAATCAATTTTTAGAAATAAAACTATGATAATAATATTAAATATTAATTTAATACATTTTAATTTAAATAAAAAATAATATATATTATAATATCATAAGTTTTTATTTAAATTGTAATATTTTATAAAAATAAATAGTATAGGATGCCCGAGACTATGAGACACATTTTTTTTTTACTGTTCTTTTGCCAGGGAAGTGTGGTTGATGTTTGGAATATCTCTTACTAAACATGCTTTTACTCTTGATATTATTACTGGATTTATACACGGTCTCAAAAAAGATGCTAATTTGTTCTAGCAAATCCTTTCTTCCTACATCCTTTGGTTTATATGGAAGTTTAGAAATGAGGATAAATTTCAAGGCAATAGCAGAGTTCTTACTAGTTTTTTTTTGTTTTTTTTTATATTGAAATAGAGTATCAACTGAGTGGTTACAAAATAGCTAGTAAAAATAGCAACTTAAAGTATTATTGCTACTAAGAGCACCTTAGTAGGACAACATATGTACATAGGGCCATAACTATGGCATCAAACCAAAAAAAAATTCCACTTTACAAGTATAATGTATGAGTATCAAAAAAGAGAGTCTAAAGATCAGCTACACTTCATCCCATCCACTGGTACTAGTTCTGTTAGTGCCACTTTCCCATACACTATTGTTGTTCCTTGGATCCAAAGAAGTCCAGTTATCATTATCATTTTTAGCTTCCCACTCACTGTGAGTTGCTTCCTGCTGTTCCTCATTCCTACTTTCTTCTTTTGGGGTCCTCCAGCTATTATCCATCAGAGTACCTGCTGCCATAGTTTCCCTGATTGGTTCTGTGGGATGTCCACCAAGGAGGTAGATTGTACATCCCTTTTGAATATAATCATCACTCCTTCCTTCAGCAGAGTTTGAAATCTGTCTTCTAAAATTTCTATCATAGCTGCAACTTGTGAAGTAATAGTAAGATGTGTGAGTTTAATGAAAAACTCAGTAAGATCATGATTCTTGTTTTGAAAGATCTCTTCATTCCTCATCTTCCAAATGGTCCATAAAACAACTGTAGTTAAAGCAAACCAAAAGGAATTCATCTTGAAATCAAATTCATTAATAAAGCCCATAATGATATCGAACCAAGAGAAGGCATTAGGACATTTCCAAACAAAAGGGTTACCTAGAAAACTAGCCCATAATTTCTTGGCAAAAACACAATAAAAAAACAAATGCTCATACATTTCAGTACAGTTACACAAAGCACAAGAGACAATCTGAGGACCATTCTGAGACAAAAAAGAGCCAACAACTAATTTCTTTAAAAGTAGCAACCAATGAAAACAAAAGACTTTGGGTTCAACTTTAGCATGCCAAAAAAAATCAAACATGAAGTGTCATCTAGTAGAAGACCAATCGACATTTCAACTTTGATTAATTCTGTAAACAATTCCATTATCCTTCTTAAGCATGTTATAGATTTGTTTGCAAGAAAAGTTCTCAAGTTTATTGTCATCATTCCATTTCATGAAATCAAACATTTGCTCTGATCTCAAGATTTTTCTAGGAAAAAAGCTCCCAACTGCTTTAGAGATAAGGGTGAAAGTCTTCTTCTGTGAATTGGGTATATTGAATTTCTCAATCAGCACCTCCTAAGAAGCCAACTGCTTGTCAACCAATACATCCTGAATAAGTGCTGTCCCTTTTTGGTGCCACTTTTTGGTTGAACAACACTAATTTAAAGCCAATGGTTTGTCTTTAAGATACACCCCCCACCAAATAGATCTATCCACTACAACATAGTATGGGCTCTTTCCAACAATAGTTCTTGAGCATATAAGTGGCTTGACCTAACACCAAGCCTTCTAGATGGTTTGAAAGGCCTTGGAACCAGCTACTTGAATCTCAAAATCCCCCATAATTAGATACATTATGGAAACATCACTCCAATTCTTACCTTTCTTGATAGTTGCTCTCTCAATATTGTTTCTAACCAGAACCTTCCATGGTTCATTTCCTTTTATAGCCTTGAGGGTCCATTTAGCTGCCAATGCATAGCCTTGAGCTTTAAGATCTCTCAACCCTAGCCCTCCCAATTTTTTAGGAGTACAACACCACTCCCAATTAACACAGTGCCTTTTCTTGTTACCATGTCCATCCGACCAAAGAAAGTTTCTCAGAATCCTTTCCAGCTTGTTAATTTGACTATTGGCCAACACCCAAGTTGAAGCATAGTAAACTGCATGAGAGGATAACACCTTCTGAACAATCTACACTCTGCCTGCCAAGGATAACATGTGAGATTGCCACTTAATATGTTTGTTCTCTATTTTTTTATATATCCATTCCCACATGTCTTTAATGGAATGGTTGATATCAAAGGGAATCCCCAAATATCTTACTATGGTGGATGGCCCTGACCACTTCCATTCCTTGCTTAGAAGCCAACCTGGAGGAGTCTCTGACCAACCTAGAATGATGGATTTATGGAGGCAATTTTGGCTCCTAAGACTAAATAGAAAAATTGAAGCCTATCAATGACATTATCAAAATTTTCTTCCTCCATCTCTAGAAACATGGCCGTGTCATCAGCAAACTACTCAATGAGTAGGTCCTCCTCATTAGGAAGTCTAATTCCTTTAATTGGGTGGCCAAGGTCAGGGGCCTTAAGAATGAAGGAAAGGGCATCAATAGCAATAACATATAAGGCTGGGGCAAGAGGGCACCCTTGTCTGATAGATCTCCCAAGGGGAATGCATTCAGATAATTCACCATTAACATCAATAACAATAGAGGAATATTTAAACAGAATGTTGACCCATTTACAAAACACTTTAGGGAATCCAAATGCTTCTAGCATATTTACCACAAAAGGCCACTCAATTCTATCATATGTTTTTTCAAAATCTAACAAAACCATCATTGCATTCTGCTTATCAACTTTTACCTAGTTCATAGCTTCCCAACTAGTAATGAGATTATCTAAAATATACTTGTCTTTTATGAAGCCAATTTGGGTGACTGACGCCACTTCTTTGAGTAAATCACTAATCCTCCTAGCTAGGATTTTAGCTATAATTTTATAAGAGATATTTAACAATGTGATGGGTCTCCAATTTTTCACCTATGATTTATCTCCATCCTTAGATAGGAGCTTGATGAGCCCTTTATTAATTTTATCTCCTAAAGAACCAGCTTTGAAGGCTACTTCATACACTTCTAGGAGTTCACTAGAAATCCACTCTTTATTTGTCTTGTAGAACTCAGCCGATAACCCATCAATTCTTGGAGATTTATCATTAGCGAAGGATCCAATGGCTTCATTTATCTCCTTAATTCTAATATCTTTCTCCAAGGCCCTTGCATGCTCTTGAGACACTTTCCTAGGAATTAATTTGATGCACCTGTTCATAGCTTCCATATTCTCCTCTTTATATTCAGAAGAGAACAACTTCTTATAGTACTCTGTAAAGACACTCAAGGTTTCTTGGTTATTTTTAGTAACTCCTCCTTCATTCTAGGTACCCATAATTTCTTCCTTGGATTTCTTGGCTCTAATCAAGTTAAAGAAATACTTGGATCCTCTATCCCCATCTTTCATCCATCTTGCCTTGGCTCTGACTTTTTGACCTTGAATTTTGTAATTCTAAATTTTCCTGAGTCTGGCTTTAGTATCAATGAGTGATTTTTCCAACTTCTGATCTTTCCCTAAAGCTTGAAGCTGAGTTTCAATATGATTGAGTTTGGTTTGATAAAATTTCTCCTCTTGGTTTCTATCAAACGTGCCTTTAACACCTATAGTTTGAAACAAAATTTTCCAAGTGTTCACCATTGAGTTCCATTTATTTGTGGCAGAAAGGTTGGCATTGCAAAACTTAGATAGGGCAGTGGCTGTCTTGATGGCTTGAAAGGAATCCCCATCATCCAGTAGGGATGTGTTGAGTTTGAAGGTGGATTTCTTCCCACCTCTATAGGACTGATCATGGGCTGATTTGAGAGAAATAAACCCATGTATTGGGGAATGATCAGACATGCTGACATGATTAATTTTAATAGGGTTTTGACCTGGATGTTGTTTCAGCTCCATCCACATCTTGTTAGAGTATATCCTATCCAATCTACAGTAGACTCTATTTTGAAAGACTGGTTGTTACACCAAGAAAACCATATGTTATTGTACTCATTTTTCATGTTTTCTAGCGGATCACTGACTTGGAATCTCCTTTTAAATTTAGACCAAAAAAAGAATTCATTACCTTTCCACTCATGTTTCTTGCCACCAGTTTTATCCTGTTTATTCTCAATCATATTGAAATCCCCAATAAAAATCCATTTTAAGTCAGGAAGGTTACTAGCAAGCCAGTCCCATAAAGTATCCCTTTCCCTATAATCATTGGAGGCATAGATGTTACAAATTCCTATCTCTTGATCCTGAATTTTAAACTTTGCCCATATAGCTCTCTGGCAGGGGGATGTACCCTTATCAATAAGCTTGTCAACCCATTTACTTCCTATCAACATAGCTACCCCTCCTTTACCTCTAGTATGATAAGAGTATAGACAAGTAGCTTGATTCCAAATAAAATTTAGAGTGGTATGAGCCTTATAGCCAGTCACTTTGATCTCTTGTAAACAAATAATATCTTTATTTAATGCCTTATTACACCAATTCCTAACCATATACTTCATGTCAGTCATTTCCAGCCCCCTGACATTCCAACTGTGTAGGTGTATCATCATGAGGATTTGGGTGGGTTAGAGTTCTTTCATAACCTATTAAAACATTCTAGTAGCTCCATGCTTTTCACCTTATTACTTTTTTCATTATTTTTTATGTTACTATTTCTTTCATAAGTTTTTGTTTTTTTTCTTTTTTTTTTGAAATAACTTCAACAAACCCGTCTTCATCTCCTCCATGTTCACTACATGTAGAAAGGGAAGGGCTTTTTTTCATGGTAGCATAATCTTCCCCCACCAGACTCTGATTCAAAACCACAACCTCACCTGCACCCCAGGCATTATTGAGAGGCAAGGTGTCAGGGCAAGGGCTAGCATGCTCAATCAATTGTTGTTGCTCGGCCCTACTATCATTAGAGATGTTTTTTTTTTTTTTTTAATAGTGGATAGGGCTATTTGTTGCACATTGGGAAAGAGTGAATCATCTTCATTGACTTCTTCTTTGGCCACATGAATATATTGAGGTTAACAAGCAGTGGACTTCCTAGGTTCATGGTTAGGTACAACAACAAGAATCTCAAAATCATCTTCAAAGAGAGGGTTGGATAAAGAGACAAACTTGTCCAGCGGGGTATCAAGAGTTTCCTTGAGCCTATCAGACACACTACTATTAGCATCCCCTTCATGGGGTGCTCCAGAATTGTCACTGTCTTCTCTGTTGCCAGAGATATCATTACTGTTGATAGAATTACCCTTCTCTTTGGTCATGGGAGGAGTAATATTATCCTTCCTATGTAATTCACTAAAGTTTTTCAAAATATTTTTTAATAATGGACAGTCTTTCCTATTGTGACCATTCAATTTGCAATGGAAACATGCCCCAATATCTCCTAATCTAGAAATATCCCAATTCCATCTATCACCTTCAATGTCCAAGGCAATTTCATTAGGGAAATCAATGTCAGGGTTGAGAATGAAAAGGGCACAAGCATTGAGATGAGGTAGGGTCACTTTTGCTTCTTCAACTTGAAGCACATAACCAAGGGGTTTTAATAAATGAGGAATAAACTACTAGAATTCTGGCTGAACATTTCTAAGTTCAATCCAAACTGGGGATGAGCGGGCAATGACCTTCTCGGATTTGCAACTGGGTGTCCATGGGAGGGCCCTAAACATAGTTTACCCTACATTCTAGTAACCCTTGTTTAATACTTTTTCTTGCATCACATGGTTTTTTTAAAAAATAACAAATAATCCTCGCTGAATCATTCTACAAAAACCAACTTTGATGCCATGTTTTTACCCCACACATTACCTATTCAATCATCAAGAAACTTTCTTGTAGGTAAAAACTTTAAATCCATGCAAACAAAAAAATACCAATGTTTTTTAAATGGGATTGTTCAGCTTTGATAGCATTTACCATATCTGCATTCAGAGAGAGTTCGATAATCTTAGCACCAGGCATTGAATTCTTACCTTCCTCTCCATCTTCTTTCTCTCCTCCGGCTCCCATTGCAGCTGAGTCACTGTGTTCTCCTCTGTGTCTATTTCCATTGGCTCCAAGAGATCCTCCTCCATTTTTATCAACCACCTCAAACTGTGTTGTCTCAGGAAGAACCATTTCTTCTACCACCAGTGCTCTGTATGAAGGTCAATTCTTTCCTCCACTACCATCTTATAGCCCTTCAACTGGCTCTTTAACAATATTTTGCATGTCACGTCCATCATTAATGCCTTCTATGACCATTATAAGAAATTGTGGGAAGTCGAATAAATCCCTACTAGATGGCCTTCATCTCAAGGAAAAAAGGGAAAACAAATGCACATCAGAGCCGAAGCCCAATGGGAAATAATGGTAGGAAGTGCTAGAGAATGAAAGGGCAGAGAACACATGAACGAACATAACAAAGCAATAAAAGGAAATAACAACACCACAAACCCTTGAAAAAAACAAAAACATGACACAAAGACACCAAATACAAAAGCTGCCATGGGAGTAGTACGAAGGAGCAATGGGTCCCTCCACCCACGTCAGCGATGATGCAAATCTTGAGAAAGTAGTCCTTTAGCCAAGTTGTAGAGTGATTTTCCCTCAACTCATTTTTCTTACTTACTAGTTTTCTTAGAAAACTCATATGTTTTAAAATTATTTTGTAGGTTTGCTGTGTGATGAAGTTAGAAAAGGAAAAGCTACTGAGGTTCCTCCAAGATGGTCATGCCATTATGTTCATCTATGAAATGTAAGATGGCTTTGAATGGGCCAATATTGCAGAGAATTAGTCAGCCTTTGATGATGCACTCAAAAAGCTGATTAAGGAGATCAAGGATACCACAGGTCCTTATTTTGACAAGCTTGAGATGTTCACCCATATTCTGGAAAGAAAGAAAGTGGTTTGGATGGAGGGCACTCAAGGGTGGACCTCCTGGGTTGAAGTTTATGATGACATTCTGCTATAAGAATACTTGGATCTTTTTTGTGTGTCCATACTCAGAAAAACTATTATATACTTTGATGATCTATACTGTGTTGTCATGTTTTGATTAGTTGTGTTACTTTGGTGGGTTGAGGCTCCGCCTCCCCATTCCTCACTTTGTAACTCTTTTTTTATCAATCGATTTTTAAAACAAAATAAAATAAAATTATAAAATACAATTTTTAATTTAAATTTATTGATATATAATAAATATGAAATAAAAATTTCATAAGAACCTAACAAAATAATTTTTTAAAAAATAATATTTTTACTTTATTTTACTACTACTTTAGGGGAACACAATATTAGCAGAGATAATTTATTTTCTGAGAAATTTGTGCAATAATACTCAAACTAAATGGACAAATCATATGTTCAAGAAATCATTTTAAAAATTTATAAAGTTAAAAATATTGCATTTGTACTATGAAAAACATAAAATTTATAATAGAATATAAAATATGTTAAAATGTTATTGGTTCATGCAATTAATTTTAATCAGTGGTTAAGCTTAACAATCCATAAAATGATGCAATAGTACTTACTTAGCCTACCGACAAGTACTAATAAGGAGGTTGTCTCGTGTACCTTTCCTCTTTTTTTTTTTTTTTTCTTTTTTCCTTTTTTATAAACTAGCAATTGCACCCTACAAGGTGCAAGGTTACACTAAGAGGAAGATATGTTTGTCCACTATATTTGGGGGCGAGGGGAAAATTGGGAGATTACATGGATTGATAACATTTGGAATCTTTTTTTTTAATTAATGGTATTTTCGTCAAGGATGAAAGGAAAGAGAGCAAAATGTTGAATTCATATTACCAACTAGAGCGCAAGAGATTTTGTGTTTCAAAATGCATGCTTCTTTTTTTGAAATTGGCCCATATTAGTTATTTTCTGCAAAAGGTGAACCAAGAAGAATTGATTTTTGCAAAATAAAGAATTTTAAAAGTCGTTGTAAATCATATAGGTAGTATCAATAGGCAAAATGCTACCAATTTTATAAGAATAAAATAGAAGACATTTCTAGCTATATTGCACAATGAATGAGCAATGGAAATGTTCCCGAAATATAGGAGAGAATTGAATACCTTGGTTTGTTAGAGAGATAGTTGTTGTAGGTGAGATTCCTTTGTTTTCCTTATAATTGTGTATGGGTTGTTTTGCATTTTGGAGTATTTCTTGTAGGTGAATGGCGGTTAAATGTGGAGGTCATTTAACAACTTGACTTTAGATATCATTGTGAATGTTAGGCCCTTCCTTTCCACCCTGCCTATATTAATGGTTGCTTTCTAAAATGCGAGGCCTTGGGATTTGTGTATGGTTATAACCTATGCCATTGTGAGTGGTATTTGCCTTCGACTCCCCAAAGATAAAGTAATTATTGGTATATTTTTTTGGTCTTCTTTGTTCTATGCAGATCCACTGTAATTAGTGATCCTTGCCACAACATACATTGGAATATCAGGTGGTTTGGAACCAGGGCTGTAAATAATTTCAATTACTTCACCAAGAGCTCCATTAACAAGTCCTTCTTGTGTCCATATGTTGGTTATGAGCATGATACATTGACCTCTATAGAGTAGCACTTGTTTTTTGAGTTGTTCATCAAGAATCACATTTTTCATTATGTTTCTAGTGCTTGTTGTGGTCCTCAATACAATTGGGCAGCTCAACATTTTTAGCATTTCTTGGTTGTGTAATTTGACCAAATCATTAGTGGTAAACAAATGCATTGAGTTTTCAAATAGTTCATTCTCAACCGATGTAAGTTGGTTATCTATTTGTGTCATCAGGGACTCCCAATCTTCCTACATTGGTTTGTCATTTTGTATGTTCTACAATATTTGATGAAATTGTCCTTGTGTTGTAGATTCCCCTTGTTGAAACATTGTTTGTAATGTCACGGTTATTGTGAACTGGTCCCATAACATTTTAGCAGTTGAACATGAGGCATAGATAGGCTTGTCCATCACCAAGAGGCCACTGTGTGAGGTCATCGATCAAAATTATGGAGGCACCACTTAAGCATAGATGTTGGTTGTAGGGAAATGCCTTGCATAGCCTATTATTTATTCTCAATAGTAGTTTTGGGCCTATGAAACTCATTTTTTAAATGAGAATAAATTTTATGTCCTTCAAATCTTCTTAGAATGTTGACAATGCATGTCCTTGTAAGGGTTGCATTTCTTTAATAGGAATCTTGAGCATTGGATGTATACTCGATGTATAGATGTTGAGTGCAGAAACTCCTATAGGGGCTAGTGTCAAGAGTCAACTTTTTTGTTGTGGTGTTTGCCTTTTGGGTGCATTTCCGATGCAAGCAATCGAGTAGGATTTACCTATGCTTATTGTTCCTTATATAATCATATGCAACAATTTAGCAGAGGTGCATGCACTATGCTCTATAATTATTGTGAGTGCCAATTTTTGCTTTGTTGATAATGTATAGCCAAGAATGAAAAAATTAGATGACATGCTTTCATCTTGATTAGATATTTTTTCATGTTTATGAATTGTGTTTGTAATTCAATACTAATGTGGTACTGCAATATGATCCCATTTGTTATTTCTATCAAACTCTCACCTTCCAAGCATATCAAGTTCAATAAGGGTAACATTATTTGAGGGGCCCATTTGAGAAAACAATTTCCATTCATGCATATCTATTGTCTCCCTCATGTCCATGTAATTATCACTTTGTTCCTCCTATGACCTTACTTCCTCTTGAGTTTTGTGAATAGCATGCCACATATCATATTTGGCTTCATTCATTTGATTCAAATTTGTGATTATTGATTCCTTTATGAGGCCTATGCTAGTTTCAGATATAGCAAAAATGTTTATGTAAAAGTAGCTCACTCCAACAAAACATTTCAAATTGTTATGTATTCTCCTTTGGGATGCTATAGAACTTTGGGAACACATTGGCAATGTCTTTTATTTCTCTCTTTCCATTTGCAATGTCTACAAGCCATAGAGTAGGAGAAACATCTTGAAGATTCCAATAGTGTTAGCATTTCAAGTTTTGGAGGTCATTTAATGTAGGTGTGCAAGTAGCTTGATTGGACCTAGCTTCCATTACATGTTCTTATTATTCGATGGAACACTTTTTGTCCAACATTTAGAGATGTTAAAGGTTGATTACAAATGACAAGGGGCAATTTATGAAGCATATGAAATGTTTCTTGTGCTCCTATGTCATGTTCTGCCATAATTTTAGTCATGAATTTTTGGAAAGTTGTGAGGGATAGATGATCTATTTGTTGGGTTGTTGAAATTCTTCTCAACATATTAGTACAAGTCTCATATGTTCTTTCTACTTTTGATGCATACTTGGCAATGTATTTAAAAACAAGTGCTCATGACATAATAGGTTGGCAATCTATGTTCGCTCTTCATATCAAAAACATTTTTGGGTTGTGTATGTTTAAACTATCATCATTTCTTTCAAGTTCATATTTTTTCTTCTCAGCATCATCACACAAAAGAGCAGAGACTTTTTTTCTTTTCATGGAACTCTATATTGACATTCCATTGTTTCCCTTTCTTTCACAAACATGTTCTCTTTGTGCATTTTGTGTACCTCTAGACACGATCAATTATCTCTTCATAGTCATGGGAAGGGTTCGTAGCAAAGATTCCAATTGTGTTCAGCAAGCATGGGTCATCTAGCAGAGAGAAAATATATGTATCATTTTTGCGGGGCAAATCATGAGGGTGCCAAGCACTAATGTACATGTTGAAATAAGTGTGCGGTCTTCCAACTTCAACCATATTTTCCCAATCTTAATTTTATCCATATTTGGTGCATTGTAGAGCCAAATAAATTTGTGTACATTAGTAGTAGATCTATGTGTTAGCTTGTGGTGACTAATCAGGAAAGTACTATCCAGGAAAGTACTGTACACTTTTCCTCCCGACCTCGCCGGGGTTCGGGGCCGGGCCGGGCCCCGAGCGGGGGTTTGGGGGCGGCAGCCCCCAAGAGCAGGGGTTCGGGGGCGCAGCCCCCGAGGAAATTTTTTTTTTGAGGCCGACTACTTTTTTCGGTTATTTGGGCCGACTACTTATAACTCATTCTAACCCTAAAGCGGGAAAAAATATTGTATAATATGGCTTAGGGTTAGGGATTTTTTATGAAGTATGATTTTAGTACTTGCGGCAGAGTTGGGCTGTAAGGGATTACGGATTGTAATCAGGTTGTAATCACTGGATAATAATAATATTGGACTTGCTGTTGGTGGACCTAGCCCAGGGATTGGGTGAACCACGTTAAATCTGTGTGCCATTGTGTTCTATTCTGTGTGGTTTATTATTTTCTGATATTAGTTATATTTGCACATAATTGTTATTTCTGCCTTGTTAATCCTAACACTATGTTGCCACTCATATCTACACTAATAGTCTCTTACACCAAGGAGTTTTCAATCACTTCCTCATAGAAGATTGTGAATCGTTCATGTATGTACAATGATGTGATATGAGGATTATTGATGAAATTTTCCAAGTGTTGCTTGTTTTTTTGCCTTCAGGAAGGTACATGATTAGAGAGAAAACATTGTAGATTAGGCCACTTTGTGTCTACTACTCTTAATATGAAGAAAAGAGTGGGAGACCCTATTTGATTGATCATGTTTGTTAACTCGACGTGACACTTATTCCAATACGATCATGTACCTCTGATGGGAGACCCAAAGTGCATGACCTCCTTAGCCAATTGTGTGTTTGGAAGATTCTTTGGGTGTGAACATAGGGATTTGATGGTGGTTGGTATGTCTTCTAAAATGGTTTTTTAACAAAAATTGTCTACCAAATCTTTGGTCATGGAATCTCAAAAACACTGGTGTCTACCAAATCTTTGGTCATGGAATCTCATCAAGTGCAAATTTATACTCATGCATTTTTACTTCTTTTAGTCATGGTTGAATGTGTGGAGCATCTACATTTGGGAAGAGAGTTGGAAATGCCATATTAAGAAATCCTTCACTGTTGTATTTATTTATTGGAGATGAGTCTATTTTAGGCCAATTGATAAACGCATTTGTGTTATCCTTGAGGCATAGTGTTTTCTTAGTAATATGCAGTTTGTGCTTCTTATTTGGTATTCTCCCCATAAATGATGTAGTATATGTTAAGTTTCTTTCAACCTGGTCTTCTTCGATGTGCATTTCATACTTTGGTACCATTGTATCCTCATCAATCTCAATAGTATGAAGCATACTTGAAATGTATGTTCTTTCTTTAGGGATCTTTATTAAGTGTTTAACACTTATAACAATGTCATTATAATATAGGTCATATCTTACTTTGTATTCTAATGCATCTATAATGTGATCTCCACTTACATAGAAATCATAATAATGCCCTTGTCCATGTAGTCTTCAATGTTATATTATGGTGATTGATTAGGGAAGTACTGTACACTTTTCCCCCAGTCCTTGCTGGGGTTCAAGGCCGGGTCAGGCCCTGAGCAGGGGTTTGGCGGTGGCAGCCCCCATACAGTCAAGGGCGAAGCCCCTGAGATTTTTTTTTTGTGGGAACATTTATTGGCTATTTTTTGGGTCGTCAGGTTGTAACCTTAAAGCGGAAAAAATAAGCTTGTATAAAATAGCTTAGGGTTAGGGATTTCATGATGATGAATGTTTTAGTAACTTCTTGTAGTGGTATTGAGCTGTAAGGGATTGCAAATTGTAATTAGGTTAGAATCACTGGATAATAATAATATTGGACTTGTTGTTGGTGGATGTAGCCTAGGGATTGGGTGAACCATGTTAAATCTTTGTGTCTTGTGTTCTCTTCTATGTAGTTTATTATTTTATGATATTTGTTATATTTACATGTAACTGCTATTTATGTCTTGTTAATCCTAATATTAAAACTATTAGTACATCTAGTTCCTCTATTCTACATTGGATAAATTTTGCAACGCCTCTTATATCTTGTGCAAAGCTAATTGTGTGACCATTGAATTTGTACTTGCCTCCAAGAGCATGGGTTACTTTCAATATTAGGTCTACTCTAGAAATGAGTATTTCTTCTATCTGAGTCAGTCTTTTTAGTACAATAGGTTTCTCTCCTAGATCCATGTTGTTCTCTAATGAAAAATGATTAATTTATTTCTCTCTAAAGCATCTTTTGCAAGTTGTATGAGTGCTCAAACAATGTATAAGCATTCCAGGGTAAGCCTTTGTGCAGACAATACATGTTCATAGGTTGGATAGGGCATCTATTCTTTCCCTAAATAATTTTCATGTTATCACAAACTTAGAATTGTTGTTGAATGTCACTTCTTGCCCTGGTTGTCATTGAATTGTGGTATGTTGGAATTGAGACACTTTATTTTCTGGGGTGGTGTCACGTCTTTGAGCATCTTGTTTCTCTTTGTGATGGGCACGATAGTTTTGTCTTGCTATATGATTTTATTTTCTCAATGCTTCTATTTTATGGGGAGAAGTTTGAATTTTTTCTAATATCCTAGAAATCCTCTGTGTAGTTATTTCCTCTTTACATCAAGCATAGTATGCTCGATTTCTCTTTTGAATTTCTATTAATTGAGTATCAACTTGATGTTGCTGGTTGAAACAATCCATGATCTGCATTTTAAACGTAGCAAACCTTAAAAATATACACACATGATAGCTTAAGTTACAACTACTAATCAAATATAAGTTTTTTTTAAAGTGAAATAAACTCTAAAACTCTTAAGAAATATAGCTGAAAACTCTTTCCCCAATATAAACTTTAATATCTACTAAACAAGAAATGATCGCTAAATGTAGTGCAAAGATAGTTAAAGTATGCATATTCATTTGTGACCAAAAAATAGTTATACACAGTTACAAATATTATTGCTAGTATCATATAAGATAGATTTGATTTAAGGAAAAGTTGCAAAATAATTCTCTTTTAGGAGCAATCGTGGCTTTTCATTCATAGTTCTTCTATAAACAAATGGTTACTTCTTGGTAATCTGTTAGTACCCTTATGGACTCCATTTTCTAAACTTTTAAAATGTGACTTTCCTCATATCAATCTTTGTTTGAACCTCTTTGAACTCTATTCAAAATGGTTCAAAATTGTTCATCAAATTCAAATGGTACAAGGAAGATCAAATACAGTCAGGTTCAGTGCAAAAGGTTTAGTGGTTCAGATTTTAAGATTGAAGGCCAAGTTCAGTGGTTCGATCTGGTACAATTAGCATAACTAGTTCAAATTTGTTTAAATGACACAAACAAGCTCATAGACTCAACAAGGCTGAAATTTCAATGATATGAAGGTAAATTCAAAGTGCAGGTTTAGATTCAAAGTTCAAATGTAATGGTTCAATAGTTCAGATTGGTTATTTGGTGAAATATTAATAGCAGGCTTAATCAATTTTGCACCCAAGTTTGGCATCATGATGTTGAATATAAAGAATGAAAGAAATCCATATGAAGGCTTGTGTGGAAGAATGTATCCAAACAATGTAAATCAATTCAAATTGAAGTTTCATGTGTAATAATTAGCATGAAGAATGTTTATAATTTTTAATGCAACCCATAACCATGAATTGACTGTCTCGAAAAAAATAGTCACAATGCGGGGAGCATATCTTCTTTTTCAACCGTTGGATCATTCTCACTTTCAGATATGTGTTGTGTAACCTAATTATCTATCTTCTCACTAGAGCGATTTAAAAACTAAAGTCTAGTTTGTGAGATAAAAGCAGAGGAATACAACATCTCCAAACTACTAGTGATATTTTATGTCCGCCCAACAAAAAGAGTTTTATTTTTATTTTGGGTTGACACATTTATATGCCACCTACCCAAATATTATTTAAAATATTAAATTATATCATTATAAACTTTATAAAAATAGTTTATGAGGATATCAAATTAAAAAAAAGTAGGAATGTTATCGGGAAAGAAGGAATAAAGATAAATATGATAGGAGGATTTTCAAGAATCAGTTGTAAAACTGAAAAGAAGCCCATCATTAGGAAGGAAATAAATATGCTGGTAGAAGATAGAAGGAAGGTTCCATTTTGATAGGGATTGGAAGCTCTTCTATGGGGGCCTTTGTGCTACACGAAGGGGTTTCTTTAGGTTTTCTTTGGTAATGTAAGGGAATGGATATTAGATGTAAAAAAAAGGATTTGTGAGAGGAGCAATAAGATCTTTGTTATCTTTTTGTCTTTTTAGAGAAGAGAGATATGTGTGTCAAAGCTTTGAATTTGTATACATATCTTTTGATCAAGATCAATCTTTGAATTATCTTGGTTCTCTTTGAAATGAATCTTGTCTCATTTAGCTGCACATATATTTATCATTAGATCTTTGAATCTTGATTATTTATGTATTTTGAAGGAATGATAATCTTGTCTCTTACTTGTTTTCTCCATAATGTAGGGTCTCAATAAGTGGACTTTGTGTCACTTATCTGTTGTTTTGAGTTGTTAGTTTCTTTTGCATCTATTCTGTGTTTACAGATAGATCTTTGTATCCCTTTCGCTCTTTCGGGTTAAAAGCATTCATGTTTGTATTTATTGGAAATTCCTTGAAAATCACATATGAGGAGATGTACCTGATAAAATTCAGAGGAAGGTTATCAATTCAATGATAACTTGTCCAACTGTTAGCCAGGATTGCACTTTCATCTGGGCATCAAGAGTTATTTCATTCTAAAGTGCAAATCTGTTCACTAATAGATTTTTGGTGACTCTACTGGGGACTAGAATCGAAGATCAGTTCTAAATTTATTTCCTCAGTTTGTATATTATATATGTATATGTAGGTTTGGTGACTCTATTAATTCATCATGCAGACCAGAAAGATCATGATCAAGAAAAGGCCTGATCCTACTCTTATGGAAATCTATCTTATGCATGACAAAGTGTTGAGCGAGTTCTTGCATAGTTTCAAAGAAAGTATCTCTTGGGCTGTTAGAGAAAATATTAGTTTGGAAGATGATCATGCAAGCACTCTTTATTGGAAAAGTCTTTGTGCACAGTTCCACAAACTCAAGGATCTGGAGGAGTATGAAGAAAAGGTGGAAAGGTTGAAAGAAGAGTTGACAGTTGATGATGAAGAACCTCCGGTAATATCATCTTACTTCATTTCATGCAATTATGCAGTCTTTGGTGATCATGATGGCACACGAGAAATCATGGATAAAGATGATAAAGGTGGATTTGAATCTTTATTTCCTCCTGATTTAGAAAGTTGAAGATTAAAAAATGATGATACTCATCTTGCTTTGAAAGTTCCCATTTGTGAAAAATTTGACAGTAACATGTCACCAAAGTTTGAATGTTTTGTTTTTAATGAGAAGGCTGAAAGTAACCTGTCCTATTGTGAAATCAGTGATCAGCCCATCAAAAATTTTTGTCATTCTGAAAATGAAATTTGTGGTTGTGATGAGGATGCCCCTCTCAATGAAGAAGAAGACACTATACACACATTTCTATCATTGCTCAAACCAGATCATTTCTCTCGAAAAGACTCAGGTATTCATCCAAATCAAGTTGAAAATGAAACACTAGTAGACAAATCTTCTTTTTAGCCTTCTATGTATGGTTTTTCTGATTTGGATTGTGGAAGTAATGCTGGAAAATGTGATGACACTTTTGGAAAGGAAAAAGATAGAATGCATTGCATGCTTGATGACAGTAATTTTGGATATTGTGCATCCTTTCTCAAAGATGTTCCTGCACTTCATTTTTTTCAGTATGAAATGAAATTTGGCCTTATAAATGTTGAAGATCAATCCTTGGATGAAAAAGAATGCTATGATGAATTATGGCTGTTTGGAAAGGAATGCTTGGTCAACATATTTATATGTGATTTTAGCTTGAGGTTTGGCATTGAAGAAGTCACTAGTAGGCAATGGTTTGGAGCTGCTCCATTGAGACATGATTTGCTATTGTGGAAATGCTCCTACTTCTCCCAGCTGGTAAATGGATTCACATGACTTTTTATTACTTCTAGCTCCTGTGTTAGGCTCTTTTTTCCTACCTTTGTATATGTTGTAAATATTCTTTTGGTGTGCATAGTGTTAGTTTGAATAATGTTCAAGCTTTGTGCTTGCTAGTAGTTTAGGTGTTTAGGCTGGTTGGCTTTGCCCTGCTCCCCTCCACCCTCCCTACAAGCAGCTCCCTTTCTTTGTGCTTTGACTCTTCTACCCAATGGATAAGGCACTTATCTTTTCCCAAAGATTGCTGGAGCTCTTTGTTTTCATGCCAAAAATAGTCCCACAGTTAGATGTTAGTACCCTTATGCACTCCATTTTCTAAACTTCTAAAATGTGTCTTTCCTCATATCAATCTTTGTTTGAACCTCTTTGAACTCTATTCAAAATGGTTCAAAATTATTCATCGAATTCAAATGGTACAAGGAAGATCAAATACAGTCAAGTTCAGTGCAAAAGGTTTAGTGGTTCAAATTTTAAGATTGAAGGCCAAGTTCAGTGGTTCAATCTGGTACAGTTAGCATAACTAGTTCAAATTGGTTTAAATGGCACAAAAAAGCTCATAGACTCAACAAGGCTGAAATTTCAATGATATGAAGGTAAATTCAAAGTTCAAATGTAATGGTTCAATAGTTCAGACTGGTTATTTGGTGAAATATTAATAGTAGGCTTAATCAATTTTGCACCCAAGTTTGGCATCATGATGTTGAATATAAAGAATGAAAGAAATCCATATGAAGGCTTGTGTGGAAGAATGTATCCAAACAATGCAAATCAATTCAAATTGAAGTTTCATGTGCAAGAATTAGCATGAAGAATGTTTATAATTTTTAATGGAACATGTAACCATGAATTGACTGTCTCAGAAAAATAGTCACAATGCGGGGAGCATATCTTCTTTTTCAACCATTGGATCATTCACAGTTTTGGATATGTGCTGTGTAACCTAATTATCTATCTTCTCACCAGAGCGATTTAAAAACTAAAGTCTAGTTTGTGAGATAAAAGTAGAGGAATACAACATCTCCAAACTGCCAGTGATATTTTATGTCCACCCAGCAAAAAGAGTTTTATTTTTATTTTGGGTTGACACATTTATATGCCACCTACCCAAATATTATTTAAAATATTGAATTATATCATTATAAACTTTACATAAATATTTAATGAAGATATCAAATTAAAAAAAAGTAGGAATGTTATCGGGAAAGAAGGAATAAAGATAAATATGATAGGAGGATTTTCAAGAATCAGTTGTAAAACTGAAAAGAAGCCCATCATTGGTAAGGAAATAAGTATGCTAGCAGAAGATAGAAGGAAGGTTCCATTTTGATAGGGATTGGAAGCTCTTCTATGGGGGCCTTTGTGCTACAGGAAGGGGTTTCTTTAGGTTTTCTTTGGTAATGTAAGGGAAAAGATATCAGATGTAAAAAAAAGGATTTGTGAGAGGAGCAATAAGATCTTTTTTATCTTTTTGTCTTTTTAGAGAAGAGAGATATGTATGTCAAAGCTTTGAATTTGTATACATATCTTTTGATCAAGATCAATCTTTGAATTATCTTGGTTCTCTTTGAAATGAATCTTGTCTCATTTAGCTGCACATCTATTTATCATTAGATCTTTGAATCTTGATTATTTATGTATTTTGAAGGAATGATAATATTTTCTCTTGTTTTCTCCATAATGTAGGGTATCAATAAGTGGACTTTGTGTCACTTATCTGTTGTTTTGAGTTGTTAGTTTATTTTGCATCTATTTTGTGTTTACGGATAGATCTTTGTATCCCTTTTGTGCTTTCAGGTTAAAAGCATTCATGTTTGTATTTATTGGAAATTCCTTGAAAATCACACATGGGGAGTTGTACCCAATAAAATTTAGAGGAAGGTTATCAATTCAATGATAACCTATCCAACTGTTAGCTGGGATTGCACTTTCATCTGGGCATCAAGAGTTATTTCATTCTAAAGTGCAAATCTGTTCACTAACATAATCTTAGGAAAGACTAGGATGACCAAACTAAGTAGAGGACACAAAATTTGGACAAGTAAATATTGCAGATCACTTCTGAAACATGTAGATGCAACATTTGGCTAGGGATTTATGCATAATAACCCTATACAAATTGTGCCACATGTATATAACTCCTTTATTATATTATGGTAATTTTCTTGTTGTATACATTCTAGGGCTAGTGGTTGTTGTCAAAGTACATCTCTTTAAGTTTTCAAAGAAAGAAATTGCTCTCAACAATGAAATCAACTTCTTCAACTTTAATGATAGTTGTCTTGAGGCAATCTTCATTTTTATATGTCTCATTTATGTTGCTCAACATGAAGAGGAATTCCTTGATCATCAATTCAAATATCATCTCCTCAAGAATTTTTTCTATGCCTTTCTCAAATTGAAGATTGTATACTTTTTTGTGGACATCCCCATGAGTTGTGTTGTTGCTTTATCAATTGAAATTTCTCATACTATGTTTGTGCGGTCCTATAGTTTTATTTGAAGTATATACAAGTATAATTGCAACTTTCAACTATTGTATTGCACTTCGAACAATACCATTTTTCATTAGCATTCTTCATTAGTATCTTCTTACATTCCTTTCCACTTGGTTGTAGAGGGCAAGTTGGATAGAAAATTATCTTTTTTGTAATGAACTTTATTGTTGCCTTCAATATTCATTGGAGGGGTTGAACTCTATGTCCAACCTCTTCTCAAAGAGTACAAGTTTTAAGTCTTGTAGTGGGTGAACTTGGGGCAACATGTTTTGTTGGCAATAATTAGATGCAACTAGTCTTTTTTTTGAGCCATTTTTTGAGCTCTTATGATTATTGTATATCAGGGTTTATAGATATACTTGTATTGGTTGTAGTGGTAATCACCTTGCCATTATATTAAAACATACAACCATGTTTTATAGCAAGGATATTGGTTTCATACAAGAGGTATTTTTGTTGTAGTTGAGCACCTTCCTTTTAGCAACAATTCCCCATAAAGTAATGCATATTTTTGTCTCTAAAATGTCAATCAACCTTATGGTGCAACTAAGTACCTTTTTCGCATCGTGCCTCCTTATTGTCGATCTTAGTTCCATGTAGATGACAAGTCTAATAACATCAAAAACTAAATTATTACTCTTTCTTGCAATTTCACTAATAGGCATAAAAGAGAACTATTGTTTTGGGATGGAGAGTTTATCATCACAAAGGGAAAATTTTGATCCAACCAACAAAGAGATCTCCAACCCACTATTGAGTCTATTATAAATTTTTTTAGTAGTCTTTGTTATACCACTAGATATCATGTATGTAGATATGACATGTATATTTTCAAAATGGAGGTTGGCCACTTCATTAAAACAAGTGATGTCTATCTTGATTCATTTCTTATCTATAATATCAAAGCTAAATATTTTTCATCTTCCTCCAATGTTCTTATATTTTTGGATTTCTTTCTTCATAGTTACATGACCTCTAATATCTCATCTTATCTAAAAAGGGTTCAAGTTTATGATATACGTTATTATAAGCAACACTTCTTTCTTGTTTTGGAGTGGATTTATCCCAAATAGTATTTTTATGATGTATACCTTTCAATTGTTAGATTTTGAGTTAAGTATTCATATGAATTAGATGGCTCCATCATAGCTTGTTCCATGTCACCCTCTTGTCTAGGACATAGGAGTATTGAATCACCTATTATTTCATGCTTTGTACAAAAAATTTCAAAGTTTACATTGACAATCCATCTATACACATGTACCAAGAGAGACCTTTAGTATAAAATTGTAATAACTATAGAGTTTGTGTCTAGTTTTTTTTTCACAAAAAAATATCTAGTTGAATCACTCACCATAGGCTACTTGAAATGGAGCACTTATATTCTCTGAGTCGTATGATTGTCTCAACCATAATTTCTTTTGAATCTATATACTGATTGTATTTCTTAGGAAGGGATGCTTTGTGTTTGTGAATTAAATTAGATATATCAATTATATATCAATGCTTTTACTCATGGCCATGGCCAAAGTTTGCAATACTTAATACCTGTACATCTGGTACCAATGTTAAATCTCCATTGTGCATACTTTGATCATGTTTGTACTTAATATAGCCATGATTTACAAATTTAGTGTAGTCTTATAGTAAAGATACCAAATCTAATACATTTAGTGGTGAGGACCAATGTTGCTACTATAAGAAAAGAAATAATTTTATGCAATCAAAGCTAAAAAGAGACTTCAAACTCTCCAAAGGCATATCCCACTTAGAAGACTTATCAATATAATTTCTCACCTCCATAATAAGAGTCGAAACATTCTTTGAACCCTATCATTTGAAGAAATTATTTTAATGGAGTTTGAATATCATTAACATTTAAATACATCATCACCTCACAAAAGTGTCATATTACTAGACATGTTGTTCAAATTAAGAACACACAAACGTTGTGGTGCTTTGTATTCTCTAAAATATAGAGCTTTAGAGAATTATTTGGACAATGACATTGCAACAAGTACAATGGAAAAATGGCTACCGCTTGCTATTAAAATTCACATAGATGAGAATGATGCATCTCAATGCAAGGTATGGACCAAGGGCACATATGTCTACTACAATGCACAAAATTCCATATAACTTCAAGACTATAAAATAGAAGGAAGGTATACGGGTAATATAAAATAGTTAATTCTTCCCATGCACATCCATAACAAAGAGTATATTGGTTGTCTTATTGTTTGTTTTCCATTACTATTATTTTGTATAGTGACCATTTAAATTTTGTATTTTTGTTATATCATATTGGTGTGTGTGAAGTTGTGAAACATGTAAGTCTACAAAAACAACACTCAATGAGACACTAGTTTCTTTGGTTAGTATCAAAATCACTCAAAAAATACAATTAAACCAATGAAGGGCATCTCATTTCTTTCTATCTAAGATGAGTATGATCTAGATTATATTTGGCTCTCAGAATTAGCCTAGATTAGTGACTAGATAGTCCTAGAATGAAATATTTAAATCAATTAACATGTAATTAATGCAACTATGATCATGATTACATATGAATTCAATGCACATTAAGCTAAAGGAATGAGATAAATGCTACCATTTATGGTCTAGAATGAAATTATACTAAATTCTATATTCTCTAATTACTCTCAAGAAGTCTGAAACTATTTTGGCATAATCTCTTTGCATAAACTCTAGATGTGGAATCCCTTGAATTACCTCCATTTTATAGAAATCATTGGCTCAGATTCAAACTTAGTGTGTGGTTCAGATTCAAACTTGATTGATCCATGTGATTATCCATTTGGATTCATTTTTTCCTTTTATGATGAGTTGGGATTTAAATGAATTATTTATTTGTTTAATTCACTTCTCTTCACAAGTGGGATTTTAGAACTTTATTTAATTAAATGTTAAATGATTTGATTATTGATCATTAACCTTTGATTTTCTGATGAGGGATGAATTATACAACTAGGTGGATCAACCCAATTATGCAATTTGGTCTAGTTAATCAATTGATTTGATGATTTTGATTAGGTCCCAACCCTTTGATTAGGGTTTTGACAAATTAAATTTATTTAGAAGCATTGTTTATACTAGAATGATTTAGGGTGATTACATTTTCCCCTCTTTGAATCAATGTGCAACCAACACATTGATTAAAAGAATATCTAATGAATGATGCAGAGAAAAATTTGGTATGATTCTTCATGAAACTACCCCTAATTGAAATTGAGATTTCTTAAGACCAGACTGATTAGTTTGATGTGAAGCAATGAAACTAATAATCTGTCCAAGGAGATTGAAATTGATTTTGAAAAGTAACCAATTTTATATGAAGTGATGAAATTGATCACTACTAGAAAGATTTGAAAGCAATATTTGCTTGATAAGGACAAATAAACAGTTTGATGTGGTGCAATGAAACTGATTTATGTCAAAAGCTTGATGTAGATAATTAACTTGATATGAGTCCTGATGAAGTCAATTATCTAAAGGCAATATCAATTTGATGTGATGTAATGAATTTGATATGCCCCTAGTGATTTGATAAATAAGACCAAGAAATTTGATATGAAACTTGATGAAATCACTTGTTATGAGACTGATAACTTGATTAATCTAAGACCATCAATTTGATTTGATGCTAGATAAAATTGATGCACTTAGTGTTAATACTTTGTTCAATTTGATGATAAGTTTTGATTTGATTGATTGATTTTATGCTTTCATGATAGAAACTAATGAAATTTGATGTGATTATGCCCCCTCGGGAGTGAGATCGAAATGAAAATCTAATAAAATCCCGATTTCAAGTGATTAGATTGATGTGAATTTGATTTAGATTAATGAGGATCTTATTTGGATTGAAGAGGATCTTATTAAAAGTGATTTTGTGTTGATTTCAACATGTTTTGACCAAGTTCGATCATCGGTTGACTTGATTTTAACCAAATTTTTACTGATTTGATTAATCTTTGATTGCTTTGACTTGATATAATAGATGTAGAACTACCATTTGTCATTTTTGATGTGTTGATGTGCTCTATTTGATCCTTTGTGATGTTTGAGGTTTGACGATGGTATGACCAAGGTATAACTACATTTGACTTGAGTTGACCAAAAAATTTTGTTGGAGTTTACAAAATTGATTATGAGAGGTGTCCCATTGATTCTGCCTCACCTTGACTAATTCTGCCCCTGGTCAACTGCATTCTAATTAATATTTGACCAAAGTTTGACTTGACTAGCTAAATTTGTCCCCCAAATTTCAATTTCGGTCCTTATGTGCATTTGGATCCTTATGTTTTTGTTGATACCTTGACAGGTCTTAAGTTGACCTAATTAACCCAAAAAGGTATAATAAGGTTAAAATTCACTTTTATCTCATTCATTTTTACTTTTCACCTTTTGGTAATTTTGATCCTCTAGAGAGAAAATGGTGGTCCCTATGGAGAAGCATAGATTTGAGTTAGTTTGACGACACTAATGACCCACACATTATGTTGCACTAGTATGCCAATGTTCCTTCTCAATCTTTGCATTATTGCATTTCCATTTTAGCACATTTTTATTAGTTTTTTAGGCTTTTAAATTTTGAGTCGCATCCAAACATTCAAGTTGAATTTGGTCAATCCTGAGTCATTTTTGGGTTTCCTGATTATCTTGGGTCATTTTTGGTTATTTCCAAGTCATTTCCAGTTAGGTCAATTCAAAGACTAAAAACTCATATAGTTATTTCTTGTCTTTCTTTAAAGTCATATTCCATTTTTGAGTCGTTTCTAGTTTTTCCTAGGTCATATGTAGGATTTTGGATCGTTTCTTGAGAATTCTGAGTTGTTTCTATAACTTTGATCATATTTGGTATTTCCTAGATTGTACCCCATACTAGATCATACATAGGCTATCTTGATTCGTATGGTGCAAAATTTTGCCAATTTCCTAATTTTGAGGCCGGTTCAATTCACATCGCCACCTGATTTAGATTTTCTTTGATTTTATATGATGTCATGCTTACTTTTGATTGAGCTACTTATCTTAATTTGTATATTTGATTGATGAATTTGATCTTTTTGATGCAACGTGATCTGGGTGTTATTCATTTTTGTGGCTAGTGTCTTAGAGTATTTAATGTGATTGACCATTTGTCTGATGTTGAGAGATGTATTATTGGCATATTGGGGTTATTTAGCTTACTTGATATGCTTGATATTCAAGTGAATCATGGATTGTTGACCACACTAGTTGAGCAGTGGCATTCAAAGCATAATACATTCTATCTTCCCACTGGAGGGATTTCAATGACCCATGAGGATGTATGGCCTATTCTTTGGATCCCTATAGTTGGTGACCTAATACATTTTGATCAGGATCCTCAGGTGGGTATAGATGCAACCCACAAAGTTTTTGGAGATGGTAGCATTTCTCATCATCATATTACCTGGGAGCACATGCAGAGATCTTATGCAGTGTTACCTTGTTCCTTGGTTGGTCTTATTGGAGGTATAATAATGTCAAATAAGAGTCTTCTTGGATTTCAGTGTGATTGGTCTAGGCTTTTAGAGGAGATGATCACACAACCTCAACATTTTGCTTGGGGTACTTGTATATTGGCCCATCTATACTGAGAGATTCATGAGGTGGTTTACCATAGTGCAAGGATCATGACAACATGCATATTGATTTTGTAGATCTGGGCATGGGAGCACATCCCCATCATGAGACTAGTTATTGATAGGGTCAAAGAGTCTAGAAAACTCTATGTCTATTTATATTCTAGATATGTGCAATAGCCCCATGTGGGAAAGCTTGAGTACTAGCCACATGTTTTTTATGACATGACTATTATTATTTGGAGGCCATACCTTGATTGTGAGGCCTAAAGATTTGAACGCTTTGAGATGCCATTTTTCTTTATGAGTATCTGATTGGTCAGACTCGATACTATGTTGAGAGTTTCATTGTCAATAGAGTATATAAAGAGTATGGTCATGTATAGGGTATCCCTTAGGACACAGTTGCTTATGCTAGGATCATGGATGAGGAGCTACTTTGGGGTCCCATCTTTCTTTTGAGATAGTCGAGCATGAGCACTGATAGTTGGGTCCTTCTCCTTTTGACTATCATCCATAGATTGTCGATGTTAGGGTGACTAATGAGTATATAGATTATTATGCACAACATCCTTTCCCGAGGCTCACATCTCTTAATTAGGTAGCACCAACTATTATTGATCCTCTAGACTATGATATCAGTAATGATGTTGGTAGGGGAGGATGGAGAGCCAAAGTTTGTGGAGGTAGAGACATTGGATGATTTGGTGGTAGAGATGGTAGTAGGGATAGTGGTAGGGATCATAGGAGAGGAGAGGGTGGAGGGTTAGGTGTTGTGGATGGAGATGGTGGTCATGATGGAGTTGACAAAGGAGGTTGTGATGGAGAGGGGAGAGATCGTAGGAGGATGAGGATGAGGTTTGTACCTCCCTAGAGAGATCCAAGACCACTAGTACACTAGGATGTTCTACGGAGATAGGGACAAGGCACAAGTGGTGATTAGGATGAGCAATAATGACATCTACCATAAAATCCTCTAGTTTGTCAAGATGATACAGGTAATACACTAGCTCTTTGTCATCAGGACTATATACAATTGAGATCTTGAGTTGCTATCTTAGAGGTACAACTAGTTGATAAATATCATCATATTGTTGAGCTTACTATTGAGAGGGACCAAGCACAACATGTTGCTACATAGTAGGGACAAAAAGTTACTTATTACATTGGTGTTGTTCCAGCTTCTGCTAGGACTCCTTATTATGTCTTTGTTGAACAGTCAGATGGTTTTGTTCCTTCCCCTCCTCCTATTAGGGCAGATGTTCCTCCTCCTCACCCTCATGCAGATGCTAAGCGTGGGAGCAATTCTTGACTTCTTGTACTTTGATTTCATTGATCCACTGATATTCTGATGTATATTGACTTATTTATGATCACTTGATGTACTCTAATCTATTGATATTTTGATACATTGGCCCTTTATATGATTTTGATATTGATCTCATTGTACTTCATTTCACCAATATCTTTATATATATGAGATGTCACCTTTGGATCCTTTATGATATTTTATTGTGTTTATGTTACACGTGCATTTATTTTTCTCTTTTCACATGCTATGTATGAATGTAATTTTATGGATGCAATGTATAGATGCAATTTTTTTTTTTTGCATGTTTTATGGATGTTACAAATGTATCTTTTTATGTTTTTTCCAATTATTATGCAATGTAATGTTTAATACGAAATATGATGATGCAATGGATGTACTATGCATGTGACATTTTTTATATATTAGTGATAGAATTACTCGATCAGAATCATGGTGTATTGAATGATGATACCAAATTGAATAGAAATTCAAATTTGACTCCATATTGATTTTTCCTTTTAGTAGATTAACTTCTTTTAAGCATGTTTCACATAAAAGAAACATTATGAAAGATATGCTAAAATGAATGCAACTAACTATGACCACTACAATAGTCACTGATCATTTAGATAGGCAATTTTTCATCACTGAGCATTTTGTTTTGTGGAACATTGAGGCTAGTACAACCCTCATTGATTGATTTTTCAATCATGAGAATATGAATACCACCTTAATCAAATGCAATATCTAAAGTGGAACTAAGCGTCAAGGCATGTAGAGCCAGGATGACTTGAGTATTACTTCCTTTTAATATTATAAGACCCTTATGTTCATGTGCAAATATATGATATTATACTCATAATGACCCTTTTTTATTCATATCCTTGGGCATACATTACTAGTTGCACCTTACTAAGAAAAACCTAAAGACAAACAAATAGACAAGGAGATAATTCCAACCTCACCATTGCACTCAAATAAAAGAGTCGAGGTATGTGCAACATACCACATGAAATAGAGGCTCTAGTGGGAAACACCCAATTTATTTGATGCTTTAGGATCTTCAGAATGATCACCACTAGCAGAAATCAAAGAAAACATCATGCCCTTTGTCCTTGCTTCTCTAGTATATATACATCTCTGATTTACTTAGAAGACATGTTAATTAAAAAACAATGATAATAGACAACATACCAAGAAAAATTTATATCTTCTTCCCTATTTCTCTAGTCTATGGACATCATTGAATCGTTCAGAAAGATATGATCAACATAGTTCAAGCATGTTTTTATGTAATTTTTTTCTATGGGGTTTTAATATTTGGTTGTGATTGAATGTTCATCTATTTTTGGTGTTGAGAAACATCGTTGATTGGGTTTTGCCTTTGTTTTGAAATTTTTATCAATGTTCATTTTGTGCATGTTAAGAAATATTGATGTTTGATTATGTGAGTATTGAGAAACATTGGCTTGCATTATACTGATTTGTTGTTGTTTTTTACTTGAGAAAGTTCATCTGATGGGTGTTGATAAACACCTTTCTATTCAACTTAGTTTTTTGATTATTATAGTGTTGAGAAACACCTTTGTATCAGTGGCAAACCATCCCCTAGTTGAGAGTTCAAGATGACTAACAATACCTGGTGGAATGAGTGACAAGATACTGACTTGGTTGATGGAACTACTAGGAAACTGACTCTAGTTACATATTATTATTCTAGGATAAAGACACATACCGATTCCAAGCTATGATAGTAGGATACTGAACCAACTATTTTTTTACAAGGTCATGAAAGTGACTGAAGGGTATATACAAACTAAGACCACAAGCAAACCAAATAGCCAAGCAATGTATTAATAGATGGAGCATTGATTATAAGTAGCACATGTTTACCAAGTTTTTACCACTTGGCATATTTTTCTATTTTTTCTACAAAGGTGCTTGTTTACCAGGTTTTCACCAAGGCACTTTTCTTGCTTTTCGATTTTTTTGTACTTTTTCTCTTTTTTTCTTTTCTTTTTGTATTTTTTCTTCTTCTTTTTTCCAATTCATCAAGGCACATGTTTGCCAAGTTTTTACGAGGATTCTCATTTTTCAAGACCATTTTCATTATTTTTTCTTTTCTTTAGGATCTTTATCTATATTTTTTATTTATTTCAGGAACTTTTTATACTATTTTTGGTCTTTTTTTAGGGAAACTTGATATTGTACAGGAACTATTGTGCCAAGAATGTTAGGTATATAACTTCTTCAAATGAAATGCATTGATGGGAACAAGGAGAATATATCCTTCAGGTGTAGAGATTTGATAGGCTCTAAAGATAAATACTGATGTTATGCTGAAGGGTCCCAACCAATTGGGTTTAAATTTTCCCTTCTTTTCTCTATTTTGTTGATTTTTAGGATTTTCTCTCAGCACAAGATCTCAACTTGAAATTCTTTGTGGCATAATTTCTTATGGTATCATCTTGACATTTGCTTATGATAAACCCTAATATGATCAAATGCCTCTTGTCTATGCTCATCTAGCAATTCTATCTCTTGGAATCTTGATATCTTCTATTCCTCATCCATTACCGGTCCTCTTAGTGATACTCTCAAGGATAGAATTTCCAATTTTATTGGTTTTACTACCTCTAATCCATAGACAATAGTAAAAGGTGTTTCCCCTATAGGCATTCTAATTCTAGTCCTATAGTCCAACAATATTGTATTAAACTATAAATGCTAGTCTTTGCCTGATTTTATCACCATTATGTGTAAGACTTTCAATATTGTGTTTTTGGATGCCTCAGCTTGTCAGTTACCTTAAGGGTAGTAAATTGAGGAACAATGTGGGGTGATGTGAAATTGTGCATATAACTCATCCATGTCCTTGTTTTTGAATTCCCCCCATTATATGTCACAATTGAGGAGGGGATCCCATACCTACAGATGATGTAGTTTAGGATGAACATTGACACCTATTTATTGATCACCTTGATTAAAGGGATGACCACAAACCACTTTGTAAAACACTTTGTGGTTGTGATGATCAATTTTTTTTCATTAAATGATGAATGATATATCTAACCAATGAGATCAAAGACCCATTGTTGAAATGGCTAGTGTGTTATGAATAGCAACAACTCTCTAGCTAAAGCATGGATTAAGTTACCATGTAGTTAATACTTCTTGCAAAGATTGAGCATATTGGATTGCTTCTTTCTCCATGTTGAGGTAGTAGTATCCAACCCATATAAGTTTCTTAGCTAATGAAAAACCATTTGAATGAGATCCACAAATACCTTCATGGACTTCTTATAATGCACATTTAGACTCTTCGCTTTCTAAACATCTAAACAGAGTATCGTCTAGACCATGTCTATATAAGTCATTGGCTATAATTAGATAATGCGATGCATTTCAAATAAGGTTTCTTTTTAAATTTATAGATAAGCCATCATGAATAATTTGGTCTTTTAGGTAGGAGTAGATTTGGTTGTATCTCAAGGAATAATGCCCCAAAATTGAGCATACTATTTGGGAACCTGGGGAATTATATGTAGGAAAGATTAATTCTTCCACTAGGAAGTCATATAGGAATTGATGTTCTTCCAGTTGTAACATTGAGGCTAGAGTAGCCATGGCATCAACTGATTTATTCTCCTCCATGGGAATCTATTGGAAAGTAATAAACATAAAGTACTTATTCAAATTATCAATCATTCTTTTCTATGGCATGATATTTTCATCCTTTGTTTAATATTGATCATTGATCTGACTAATTATCAGTTGTGAGTCTCCATAAATGTGAAACTCCACAATTTTCCATTCAATTGCTAATTTTAACCCATACACTATACCTTCATATTCAATAATGTTTTTGGTGTAGGGAAATATCATTTTGTATGCTTTAGGAATTTTTTATCCTTGAAGAGTTATGAAAAGAACACCAACTCCTAACCCCTACTGGGTGAATGAACCATCGAAGAACATCTTCCATGTGTGCTTTATTAAATGTAGTATTGCTTCATCAGGAACCTCTATAGTCAGTGGCTTGTTGTCTTGAATTGGTGCATTAGTTAGGTGATGAGAAATGATATGTCCTTTAATAGCCTTCCTTTACATGTACTCAATATCAAATTCACTTAGTATTAACATCCAGTTTGCTAATCTTCAAGTCAATGTTGCTTTGTTCAGTAAATAATTTAGAGGATCAATTTTATTAATTAGCTTCACTATGTGGGATAGAATATAATGTCAAAGATTTTGTGATGTAAATACCAATGCAAGGGTTTACCTTTTCAATAATGTTTTAGTTTAAATCATAAGATATCAGTGTTCTCCTTATGTAGTATATAGCTCTTTCTTTCTTTGTCTCATCCTATTGTGCCAATATGGCTCTTAATGATGTGGTCGTAGCTGATATGTAAAGAAATAGTGGTTTAACTTGAATAGGAGCCATAACTATTGGTGGATTCATCAAGTATTTTTTTATTTGATTGAAATTTCTCTTGCATTCCTTATCCCATTTGAAGGTAACTCCTTTGCGTAGTGTTTTGGTAAGTAGTTGAGCTTTGTCAGCTAATTGTGATATAAACTACCTTATTAATTGAATCTTTTCTTGCAACATTCTCATTTGGATTATGTTTCTAGGAGGTTACATCTCTAGGATTGCTCTTACTTTTTTTAGATTTGCTTCAATTCCTTTTGTCAATACTATGTATCCCAAGAGTTTCCTAAACTTACTCCAAATGCATACTTTTTCAGATTTACCCTGAGTTTAAATTATTCCATTCTCTCAAAGATTTTCCTTAGATCTTCTATGTGGGTTGTTCTATTGACTGATTTTTCTAGTAGATCATCCACATTGTCTTCCATATTTTTGTGCATAATATCATGGAAGATGGTTTTTATTTCCCTCTAATATGTTGCACTTACATTTTTAAGACTAAGCGACATGACTTTCTAATAAAATGTGCCCCGATCACTAGTGAAAGCTACCTTCTCCTGATCTTTAGATGCTATCTGGATTTGATTATAACTTGAGAAGCCATCCATTAGTGAATACATTTCATATCCCGTTGTTATATTTTTTATGGGGAAAATTAGATCCACCCTATAATAAATGGAGAGAGAATACCAAGATTCCACCACCAAAGGAGGCTCGATTAACACAAGAGTAAGTGTCAATTCATAACCTTCACAAAGGGGAAAATTGCTTGGATTGACTTCTCTCTTACCTCCACAAAGATATAGTTTTGGAAATGAAGGACAAAATAGAGATGTATGAAAGAAAGTATAAAAAAAAAAGAAAAAAAAGAGAACTTACCTTGGAAAATACAAACTTGTAAGTACCCTGTCAGACTATGTAAAAAATGACTAAAATCCATGAATTGGGACTAAAACTATGAGCTCCACAAAACCCATAAACTGTTCTTCTCCTAGACTAGGTCAATTTTTTAGGTCTATGCGGACTTGGGGTTGGCCTTGACCCAAGACTAGGCTAAAATTTGACCTAGACCTGCTCTGATGATATTTCTTGATTTTGAATCTACAATTGTGCTCTATTCCAAAAACTCCCAAAAATAGATGCAAAAGCCTATAAATATGGATCTGGAAGAGAAAAAGGGTTTTTTGTTGTTGGAGAGGGGTTTTCCTCAGTCAAACCCCAGTTTAGGAATTAACCGCAACCCTTAAATAAGAAAGTAGAAGTAGATCTAACAATAAATCAACACTAATAAATGAATATGTAATTGTGTTTAAGATGTAATCAATTATATTAATTCAATAGCCTTGAATGAACACCAAATACCTAGAAATGAAATAAATATAAATAAAATCTTCAATGTATGTGTATTATTAAAATTCTCCTTGAAGAAGAATGATAGATCTTGGAGGGATGATTGTAGATCTTGAAGATGTGACAATGGATCTTGAATGTATGAAGGTAGATCTTGTTGGCAAGTTGACTATACTATTTTATATGACTAGATATAGTGTTTTCATTATGGAAACAAAGTTATATAGTGTTTTGGAGTCAGCGCACATCATCAGAAGATCAAAATTTGGCTAAGTACAAAAGACTAGATAGTTAGCAGAGCACTAGTAGCTAAGAGCATCAGTGCATGTGCGTATGACCGAGTTATGGTATGCATCCTTGAAGATAAGATGGTAAGATTATAATCATGCTAAGTCTAAGAGCACATGATTAGTAGATACAGTATGACAAAGATACAGATAGTTGAAGTTACACAGCTAGTGAATGCCAGAACAGAACAGAGTATGTAGCCAACTGTTGCTAATTTGATTAGCGATGATGTTATTGTCTTGTAAAGGCTATACGCCTATTGTAATTAGGTTGTAGACATGTAATTAACTTTTTTTGTAAACATTCTTGAGCCAATTCACTTGGAAGCGTTGTATGCAATTGGTTATAGGCTGACCTAGTTAATTATTTTGGTAGTGCATATAAATATAAGATGCACCCTTTGTAATATGCATGGAAGTTGTTATAGAGTTTAGATAAGTAAAGAAGAAGTATGAAAATATTTTTTAAGATGTATTAGAGCTTTGCAAGAGGTCAAAGCATCAGCGCATCAAAGGAATTGATCTGACAAGCAGTGTCATAGCGCCAGTTCATCCAACAAATATAGTGTGTATTTGAGATCAGAAGGTTGTAGCCTTCACCACTTGAGCAGTGAGCTCTAGGATAGTGTGTCCACACCCCTAATAGGGTTATCGTAAAATACTTCTAATAGGGTCTGACCCTTGACAAGGTCACTGTACTAAAATAATTATAAAGACAACTCCTAACAGGGTTAATGATCTTCTAACAAGGATCATAAGACACCAGTACATATTATTAGTGGGTGTCAAGTCCCATTGGGGTTTTTACCTATTTGGGTTTCCCTGTAACCATATTGGTGTTATGCATTGAGTTTATATTTCTTGTTTATATTAATGTTCATTTCAGTACTTAAGCATTCAAGATAAGTTTAAAGAGTAAAGAAAAAAGATTAAATATAGTGAACACTGTGTCACCCCCCCCTCTTAGTGTTCCTATTCCTAACAATTGGTATCAAAGCTCTAGTCCTCATCAAAGAAGTTTAACCACTTGAGGAGATCATGGACAAGATAGAAATGAAACATCTGAAAATAAATCTTGAAGCTGCTCTTGAAGACCTAGACAAATCTGAAAAGGAAATTGAAGAACTAAAAGAAAAAGTCAGTGATGCTCAAGCAATCATCAAAAGACTAAGAAAAAGATTTAAAAGAATGTTTTACCAGTGATTTAGGGATAATGGTCAAAAAGCTAAATGAAGAAAACAAATTTGTGAAAGATCAGATTGAAGAGTTGGATGACAAGCTAACTAACAATCAGGAAGTCTATGATGAATAGATCAAAGAGAACCTTCAACTAAATGAAGAATTGAGGCAAGAAAACATGGAAATTTTGGATCTAAGAAATAGAAAAGAGAGCTTAGAATCTAAATTGAAAGAGGCAAAGAATCACATTGACAAGTTACAGACTACTTATGATTTGATAGAGTCTCAGTTATATGCAAGAAAGCTTAAAGGGGATACTAGCTGTATTGGATTCAATGAAGCTCAGAATCAGATTGATAACATGCAAGCAAGGATGAAAGCACCAAAAGACTCTACTGATGCTAAGAAGATAGAAAATCAGACTAAAGATAATGTTGAACCATCCAAAGATGAGTGCAAGCCAATAGACCTAACTTGTTATGCATGTAAAAAGCATGGACATATAGCTAGGAATTGTAAAGAGGTAAGACCTTTCAATGGTTACTGTTATTCATGCAATAAATTTGGCCATAGAGCTATGAATTGTAAGACAAGTAAAAAAAACAAGACTCAACATAATCAGAGAAATTAGAATCAACCAAATGTAAGAAGTTCTCAGAATGTCACATGTCAGATATGTAACTATAATGGTCACCTAGCTAGACAATGTAAAATGGTAACCCATGTCAATGTGCTGAGGAATATAAAGCCTCCATTTATTTGTCACTCTTGTAACAAGGCTGGACACATCTCAAATTTTTGTAGATCAAGAACGCAAGGTCAGGAAAGCCCTAAAAAGCTAGAAGAATCAATTTTGGATACCGAAGGAGAAGTCAAGTTTGTGAAAGCTTTAGAAGATGTGAGCTTGATTTGGTCAGAGGAAAAGAAGGATAAGGTTGATGAGAATGTATTGGATGCATCCACAATGGATGCACCCTCTACATCTAGATAAATGGCCCTCAGGGTCATAGGGGGAGCTAATTTAGCTCTAGACCCCTGCGCGACTGGTATACTCATCCTCAGAGTATGCACCTTTAGATTTAACCTTTTGGAGACTAGCAAAACCTATGTGTAAGAGCGCACTCATTGATTGATTGTAGAATGAAAGTTAGAGATTTTCAGTGAAAGTCTGGTTTATGCGACAAGAATTAATGGTAGATTTTTCACTTTAAAGTACACAGAGACTTGTAAATCACTCATTGCATTCAAGTTTGAGAGATTGAAGAGCACTGAAGCCCTAGCATTTGATTGTGAAGGATTGAAGATTGATTCACTAGTGAAGAAGTGTGTTTGATTGGTTGCGGAAGCCCTAATCCATCATGACGATTTAGAAGTTATCAAAAACCAATTGTAAAGTGATATACAAGTAATTCATGGCTACTTCTATTGTGTTTGATGTTGTGGAGAAGAAGAGATACATTTTCAAGAGGTGCCCTTTTAAATCTACCCTAGATGATTTAGAAGGAGCATTCTCCTGAATCTGTATGGGTGTTATGCATGTTGAAGACATCTGTGCATACATATATTGTAAGAAGGAACCAGTAGGTCTTGACAGAATTAGAGCGCACATTGAAACCATAATGAAACTAGATAAGACTTTCCTTGATGAGTTTGCGTAGTTAGAAAACCATTCCATAGTTGAATATGCTACTACATATGAATTTTATGAGTCGGAATGGATAAAGATCTTGCTTAGCAAAATTCATGATGACCTTTTCTGGATAGGTGAAGTACCGATGAGAATCATAGGTGACCTAACTCATGAAATGACAGGCCTTTCAAGGATAGGTGTCATTCTTCAAGCGGGTAAGGATGTAAGGAAGATAGTTGAGAAATCATGCAAATCAAGAAGTGATAGGCATGGAATGAATATTGAGCCTATAGAGTAGAAAGACATCAAATTGATGTCTATGATACTAGGGTATAGGTTTCAACACACCAGTAGGGTGAATAGTGTGTCAGTGGCCACAATTATTGCAGCAATAAAACTTGTGGGAGAAAATGGTGAGTTTAATCTGTGCGAGATCCTATGCGCACAACTGATAGACAACATTAAATCCATTAAGCATGATAAGACCAAAATATTCAGGTTTGGGTCTTTGATCATATACATGTACTTCCACATTCTTGGAAAGGCGTCAAATTTGTATTTGGACAAGAGTATGCATATAATGCCACATATATCCTTTAAGAAAACTACTGAGAGTACACTAAAGGATTACATGACAATGGAATTGAAGACATTCAGAACTAGAATGTAGATGAGATCCAGGATTGCAGAAAACATTGCTAAGAAATACAAAGACACTATTTGTTTCATGGTAGAAATTGATACAACTTGTATGGAAGCAGTGGAACCAAGAACAAAGTGGGTCCATCCACTTGGATATGAGGTTGATGAACAAGTCCTAGAAGCATATGCACAAGTATTGCTATCAGCCCCTAAGGACCCTAATGAACCAAGATGGGGGACTTATGAAGAGAAAACAAGAGAATTTGATGCTATTTTGAACAACACAATAACTAAAAGAAAAGTAGCTAAGGTTACTTATGAGATCCTTAGAATTCATGGAGTAACTCAAGCATACCTTGAAAAAATAAGACAAGAAAAGATTGCTTTGGGAATTGAGAGCGCATCAGTTGTAGAAGCAAAGGAAGATGATCCTGAGTTAAAGAAGGTCAAGATTGAGAAATCTAAAGACCCTAAGGATAAATAGGAAAAATCTGATGTTGCCTCTCCTGTGCCCACAAAAATAATTGATCTTACAGCTCCTCTTGAGTATAAGGAAATGCCTAAGATGAAGAAAGAAATTATCACAAGTCATCCATCCTCATGAGAAACAAGAAGTAGGAAGAATACTCGAGCACCTCCAAAGGTAGGTTTTAGACCTAGTCTTAAAGTGTTGAGTACAAGGATTGTTGATAAAGGAAGATTGGATCAGATAGGAAAGTTTTATGACAAATACAGTGAAATTGACAAGTCAGAGATTCATGGCATGATCATAAAACATATGATCAAGTTCAAAAAGATAGTCTTGGAACTGAAAACGGTCACTCTGGATAATGTTTGGAACATCTTAGAATCCTTGAAGAAATAAGCTATTGAAGAAGATCTTAGGATAAGAAAAAATATTATAGATGAAAGTCTACTAGTGTGTTCCTTAGAAGAGAAAACATTGTTAATAGATCTGGTGAAGCCACATCTAAGAACAAAGTTAAGGACATTACACATAATGGTTAAGAATTTTGAGTTGACAACAAAAGAGATAGAAAAAGACTTTGAGAAGGTTTTCATGAAAAAACACATGTACCCACCTACTATGCCCATAGCTCAAGTACCCAAAAAGGTAGCCATGGAGTCAGAGACCACAAATGTACCATATACAAGTCATCAGGATTCAACACCTACAATTGAAAATCCTACAGAGGTAGAAAAGTCTGTGCCCATGATAAAGACACCAAAGGACAACACTATCATTATTGATAATGTAGAGATTGCTATGGTAGTTATAGATAAAGACTTGGACAAGTTTGAAGAAGCTTTTGTGAGCACACAAGAAGCTGAAATTCTATGTAGTGACAATTCACCCAAGTTACAACAAGAAGAAAAAGAAGAAGAAAAAGAGACAGAAAAAGAAGAAGAAGAAAAAGAGACACAAAAGGAAGAAGAGAAAGAGACAGAAAAAGAAGAAGAAAAGATAGAAGAAAAGAAAGGAGAAGAAGAGGTAAAAACAAGTGAACCAACAGACAAGCCATCTATTGAAATGGCAGTAAGAGTTAAGCAAGAAATGGTGGATATCACTCCTATCACTCCATTACCCTTAGCATCATTGTTGACAAGATTGACACCAAACACCACCAGTTTGGATTCTTGGGGAGAAGAAGACTTGATTAAGACTAGTGTTTTAGCCATGGAGAAAGAAAAGGAAAAATAGGTGATGAGAAACCCCTTGTTTGTTGAATCAGTCAACATTCTGAATAGTTTATTACCTTCAGATAAGAAAGTGTCTAAGGTCAGTATAGTTGATGATGTTGGAAACATCCTCACAACCTTCAAGACAAAATTTTCTAGTTTAGAAGAGTCTGCATCTCAAGTTGTATAAGAAAAGTATAGGAAGAAGAGGCTAAGTGAACTAATTAGTAACTTTGCACTTGACCTAAGTTCTCTAAATATTGGTTAAGCATCCTTGAAGGAGTTTGCAGCAAATGGTAGAAAGATCATTGTAGAATGTATGGACCAGGACAAGTTGATTGATGATCACTTTAAGAAAATCCAAGAAGCAGAAGCAATGATTGACAAAGTAAGAAAATCTGTAGAAGACCCTTCCACTGATGTGAACATGTGCAACAATGTATACCAAGGGTAGATAGATAAGATTGAAAAAGATGAGAAAGATATGTCTAAGATAAGGGCAAGGCAGATACAACTAAGAAATGCTCTTGCGCCCTCTCTAGATAGTCTAAATCAGAACATCAAGGAGATCGATGCCACCATGGTGACATATGATCAAGGTCCTAGCATAGAATTGGAGAAGATGGAAAAGCTACAATATGCATTATGCGCCCATCTACAGATTGTTAATGCACTAATTGCATTTTGGAAGCAAGAGATCCAAAACTTACAAATAACATATCTGGATGTTCTAACACTATAAGTACTTGTAGATACACTTTTGAAGCACCTTTTTCATTAATGTCAAAGGGGGAGTAATGTATAGAATATGGAGTCTTGGGGTCTTACATGTAAAGAAGATTTATAGTACAAAATCTAAGGGAGATATAAGATAAAGTATGTTAAAAGTTTTTGTATAAGAGAACAGTTAGTAACTGTGCCATATTCCTTTGTTGCCATTAATGAATAAGGGGGAGATTGTTGGAAAGTTGAATATACTATTGTATATGACTAGATATAGTGTTTTCATTATGGAAACAAAGTCATATAGTGTTTTGGAGTTAGCGCACATCATCAGAAGATCAGAATTTGGATAAGTATAGAAGACTGGACAGTTAGCAGAGCACCAGTAGCTTAGAGCATCATCGCACGTGCGTATGACTGAGTTATGGTATGTGCCCTTGAAGATAAGATGGTAAGAGTATACTCATGCTAAGTCTAAGAGCACATGATCAAAAGATACAGTATGACAAAGATACAGACAGTTGAAGTTACATAGCTAGTGAATGCCAGAACATAACAGAGTATGCAACTGACTATTGCTAATTTGATTAGCAATGATGTTATTGTCTTGTAAAGGCTATGAACCTATTGTAATAGGTTGTATACATGTAATTAAATTTTTTTGTAAACACGCTTGAGCCAATTCACTTGGAAGCATTGTATGTAATCGGTTATAGACCGACCTAGTTAATTATTTTGGTAGCACATATAAATATAAGATGTACCCTTTGTAATATACATGGAAGTTGTTATAGAGTTGAGGTACGTAGATAATAAGTGTGTGAAGAGTTTTTAAGATGTATTAGAGATTTGCAAGAGGTCAAAGCATCAACACATCAAAGGAACTGATCTGACAAGCAGTGTCACAACACCAATTCATCTAATAGATATAGTGTGTATATGAGATCAGAAGGTTTTAGCATTCACCACTTGAGAAGTGAGCTCTAGGATAGTGTGTCCACACCCCTAATAGGGTTATTGTAAAAGACTCCTAATAGGGTCCAACCCTTGACAAGGTCACTGTACTAAAAGCATTGTAAAGACAACTCCTAACAGGGTTAAGGATCTTCTAACAAGGATCATAAGACACTAGTACAGATTATTAGTGGGTGTCAAGTCCCACCGGGGTTTTTACCTATTTGGGTTTCCCCGTAACCATATTGGTGTTATGTGTTGAGTTCATATTTCTTGTTTATGTTAACGTTTATTTCAGTACTTAAGAATTCAAGATAAGTTTAAAGAGTAAAGAAAAAATATTAAATATAGTGAACACTGATTCACCCCCCTCTCAGTGTTCCCATTCCTAATAGATCTTCCCTCCTTGATGGCCAAATCCACTATCTCCTTGAAGAAATAAGCTAGATCTAGGGGAAAGAATGCAAGAACGATATGATATTTGAATGTCTTTGCAAAAATCCTTCAATTTCTTGAAACTTGAAAGCTTGAATCCTTGATCTTTAATGAACACCTTGAGAGCTCATGAGAGCATGAAATAGCTTGAAAGTATGAACTCTTAACACTTTTAGATTGAATCGATATTATTTGATCCCATTAATATTCTTCTATCTCAAAATGAAGAGGGAAGGCCTATATTTATGCCCAATTTTGTCTCCAAAATTGAGAAGGGTTGACTAGAAGGTGAGAGAAAATTAAAATTATGAAAGGGCTCGGGCTCCCAAAAAGGGTGACCCACAAGGTTAGGGCCCCCCAAAATTTTCTTGGGGTATCAGAAAGTGAGAAAAAGAAGAGGGGAAAGGGACAAAATAGGGGAACATAAGGAACGAGCACCTAGGAGATATCCAAATATTAAAGAGACATCCAAAAGGGGGCCCAAAACATCCCATTAATGAGAGCTAAAAGGTCTTATCATGGGTGGTTCTATTTTAAGGTGATATATTTAGGGCCCACTTTAGCGAGAGTATGGGACTAGGCATACTCCAAGTAAAGGAAGAGAAGAAAGACTTGCAAATCACAAAGAGATAGAACATCACTTAATCAAAGGACATAAGCCCCCAAACCAAGGATCCTAACTCCACACCCATGCACAAGGACATAAAAACAAAGAAATAAAGCAAAACCAAAATGAAAGATACAAAATGGGTTAGTACTAAAATAAATCCAAATGAACTAGTGAAAGAGACCTCGATCAAAAAATGCCTCATCCACTAATATCATGTTTGGAAGGCTATTGGAATAAATGGTCACATAGAAAATAAAAAAGAATTATCATAGATAGTATACCCTCATGATCTAGTCCTACTAGCATCTGTGTATGTGTGTGTGTGTGCAAGAGAGAGAGAGAGAGAGAGAGAGAGAGAGAGAGAGAGAGAGAGAGAGAGGTGATTACCTCATCCAGTAAGATGTCCACCTTACTATGAATCACAAAAGGAGAGGAAAGCCTAACATGTGGGTGTTCTTGGTAGTCAATCCCATAAGTTGTGCACCTTCTGGCAGCTTTGTGTATGTATTTAGTGCATCTTCTGATGGATTTGAGCACCCACATATCAATGTCCTCATATCACCATGGTGTATATTTGTAAATGTGTATCCCAAGGATGGAGATTTATCCCACTTACACCTTGTTTCAGAGTTAGCATATTGTATGTAAATAAATGTGTATCTCGGGGATGGAGGTTTGTCTCACTTACACCCTATTCATGATTTAGCATACTACACAATAAAAAAGTTAAAATAAAAACATAAATGCATAAATATATTATAAGGGAGTCCATATGTATGCCCCCTCCTTATTATATCTACATAGTAGACATGGTAAGGAAGAGAAAGAAGGATACATACTTCCATTAACAAGGAGATATCTTTAAGCAATAATATATACCATACTCTTAATGAAGAGTGTTAACCCTTACAAGTTAAGAACATAGATAATCATGAAAATGATATATCATTTATGAAAAGAGGATCCTCAAAGAAGAGAAATATTTCCTACAAGACATCTACCTGCAAGAGGAGAAATGGAACAAAGATAACATCTCCAAGAAAAAGAGGGAAACAAAAATTCAGCTATTTAGCCCCATGTTGCCAAGTGAAATAGGAATTTTTTATGAAGGATACAAAATTTGAACCCAAATTAAGGGAAGATGTTTATAATGAACATAGTTTGGAAAATAAAGAAGAGGTGATGACCTAAGACATACACCTCTTGTATAAGAGGGAATCCATGGTCAAAACACAATTCCTTGTAGGAAAATAATGTCACATGATAAAAAAATGCCACTGTACTAAGGGAAGTAGATCCTTAGACAAAGAGAGAAATAATGTACAAATAACCTTTCTCCCCAAGTGTGAGGCAATAATGAGAAGTCCATGGTGGATTATAAAGAGACAAACAAAATCTTGTAAGATATAAAGAAGAATTGTAAGCAATGATCATAATATATCCTTGCACAAAATAAAACACCCTATATTAAGCAAGATGTATCATAGAATAATGCCACACCATAGATCAAAAGAAGGAAAGAAACATCATAGGATATGCAAATCAAAATGCTAAAAGGATATCACATATGAAGCAAAATATAGATGATTAATAAATAATGAACATTAAAATCCAAGGCATGGAAAGACATTGCTAGGTAGCGACAATCGCAACTTGCATGAAACAAAGCATTACATACCCATGGATAAGCATATAACATAAATAAGGAAAATCTATAGAGAAATGAATGAAGGAGATGAAAGGATACCATGCTATTCTTACTTTAGTGAACATGAGAGGAACAAAAAAGAGATAACGGATCCTTGAGAGAAAGGAGAAAGAAATATCTAGTATATGCCCTAAATGAGAGATCCTTTATAACAAAGATGCACTTACAAGCATAAGATTGCACTCAAGATGTTAATCCTTATGTAACATAATAAATGTATGCAAGAAAGAACATAAAATTATAAGAGAATGCAAGTTCATAAGGGATATTGGATGCATTGAACAAGATAAGAAGAGAAGAAGGACACATTATGCCCCCATAAGTGGTTTTGATTTATACTAGACATGTGATTTCAAGAAAACATAAGATCACACTCTGGACATGTTAATCATTATGTAACACAATAAATGTATGCAAGAAAAGATGCCATCACATAAAAGGAAAACAAGTTAACAAAGGGGGAAAATGGATTGCGCAATATACATAGGAAAAAGAAATAGGGCCCTTGCCCCTCGAGTGAGGAGAAAAGGGAAATGACTATTATGTTTCTCACAAAGTAGGATAATAAGCCCCCAAAGGATATACTAGCAATGTCACAAAGTGAGGAGTAACATAATATGGATGTCTATGTACTAAGTAGAATTATCATGAAAGAGATACCATTTATCATCTCAATTCATTTGAAACATACGATAAGCAATGAATCCTTTATATTGCAAATAATGATATTGAATAGTCTTATGAATTTGATGAAACATAGAACAAGAAGATATTTTAGTTATATTTAGATTGAAATATAAAGAGAATCATTTAATATGCATACACTCATCAAATAAAGGTGTTTAATTTACAAAGTCAAGGATGTTAGTTTTGGTATAGAATGTTGGTGTGAAATTTAAAGTTCCCCAATCTTGAAGAGTTGATAGGCCACCCATAGGGTTGATGTGATTAGGATTATTATGGTCTAAGGTTGAATTTGTGAAAATAAAATCATCATGGTCACCTTTTTCAACATGCACAAATTTGATTTGAGATGTATCTTAAAAGGAACAAGAAGAAGCATCAAGGATGTGATCTTCTATTTCTAAGGCACTCTTAGAAGAAGGAAAAACATAAATCATCAAGGCCTCATCTATAGAAGGAATATGAAGTGGTTGATCATTAGGAGCAATAATCATAACATCATCCAATTCTATAAGGTTTATTCATGAGGAAGGGAGTAATCTGTGTTCTTATCCAAGGGCTAATCCAAAATAGTAGGATTATCAAAGGATGGAATAAAGCACACATTAGAAGAGGAATAATCACAACTCAAAGAATTTTCACGAGGGAGAGAGTAGTAAACATTCCTATCCAAGGATTCATACCAAATAATAGGTGTATGTAATGAAATGAGAGTTAGGAACACAAAGATAAACTAAGCATTCAACAAACAAAACATTAAAAACATATAAGATTAGACACTACAAAATGAAAGCAAATTCCACAAAGAGAATGCAAACTTTCAAAAACTCAAGTAGTTTAGATTTGTCCAATAGGGGATATGTTTTCTCAAGGATCCATACTCAAAACTTAAAAGGATGGTGTTTGATTAACAATAAGGATGGCGGAGAATTTTGGATATGAGATTATGGTGTGATTTTGGCATAATAATGGTAATTTGATAGTTTTGAGCTCTCAAATTAGAATTATGACTTTGCATGGATGCTGGTTGATTTGTGAGGGGAAGAGGGTTCAATTTATAGGCAAAGGGAGGATGAAATGGAAGGTCAAGATGCAAACCTGAGGAAGGGTGGAGATGAATTTGAGATAGAGCGCATGGATTGTGCTTTCTAAAATGTCTCTTATTCGGACAAGTGTCACAAGGAGAGAGGTATGAAAGAATGGGGGAATGTGACCATTTTGGAAAATGTGAGAGAAGACAAAAGTGTAAGAGATGGTTAGAGTGTGTAAAAAGAATGTAAGAGAATTTAAGGTTGACACTTAATATATTTTGGTTAGGGAGTGGGGGATGTGAGATGAGAGTTGACTTGGGTTGGGTTAGGATTTCTTAATCCATAGATTATGATTATGAAAATGTTTAGTTTGTGATTAGGCTTGGATTAGAGGGCAAGTGGGAGAATTAGGAGAATGTGATGGGAGGAGAGAGAATGAGTGGAGGGTTGGATTAGCTAATCATGGGTTATTAGATAATTAAGAAGGATTAGTATGTGTGAATGGGTTGAGTTGGGTTGAAACTAGGAGTTTGGTGGTTGGGATAGGGTAGGTTAGGGGTTAAGGTTAGGAATTACATTCTCTAATTGATTAAATGTGAGTTATTTAATCAAAAGGGGTATTTGAGAAATTAATTTAAACAAAGTTATGTATTTATTTATATTAACAGAGGAATATGGATTTAATTAATTATCAAGATGTAGGTTTCTATTTAGATAATTAATTGGATTATAGTTAATTAATTAAATTAATTAACTATGGGGGTGACATAAATTAAATAAATATTAACTATTTAATCAATCAATGTCCTAGGAGAGAACTAAATAAGATTACTTAATTATGTAATTAAATTTAGGTGTCTACATTTTACCCCTCTTTGATATTGTGTTAATATAACACTATTTTGAAGATGTTCAAAATAATAGATGATGTGGCAACAAGGTTGCCCTAGAATATGAAGAAGGGAGTTAGACTGGGTGATGCCCCTCAAGAGGGCGAGCGGGAAAAAAAAAGGGGCTTGGGTGGTGTCTCCAAAGGAAAAGGGATTGGTGAGAAAGGAGAGAAAGAAGGAGCAATAGGTGAAGTTAATGCAATATGAGCAAAAAATGAGGGACAAGGGAAGGAAATGGAGAAAATGGGGACCAGGGGGATGGGACGAGGGGTTTAAGAGGAAAATAGAGTGAAGGAGGTGGTCTTCATAAGGGCCAGGAGGGCTACAAAGGGGTTGTTTATGCATATCTGAGCTTAGGAAAACTTTTCTTTTGTGAGCTTTGATATAACACATGATGATGGTCACTGAGATACCGAGTGTAGATCATGAGGAGTGTACAACAACACCGGGCCCCAAATAGATATGTAGGGTCTCAAAATTAGCTTTATACTTTATATATTTTCTTTTATTTTAAATTTTGTGTTGCAAATTCGTGATCCTGTAGGCTCAGGTTCAGGGAGATCACCCTTGGGTCCGAAGGGATCATGATCTCACAAAAAATGCATGGGATTGGGTGGGGTTGGGAAAGTGGCTAGGTTTTTTTGGTGAGAATGCCAAAATGGGTAGGGCTTAGGGTTTTTTTCATGGGAATGCAATCCCACAATGAATTTTTGACGGGATCATGTTCCTAGAGCAAAAGGCTGGGGGTAAAAATTTATGTGATCTCATGAGGGATCAAGAGGTATTGACCACTCACTGTAGGATTTGATTCTCATGATAGGTGGGATTAAGATTAGGTTAAGAAATCTTGCGCCTGCAAAATTGTGGGAACTGACCAACTTTGCAGGAACATGAGGACTAGTTTGTGGGAACACAAAATGTGGATTATAAAAGAGGTTTCAGAAGGGGAAGAGGTCAAGGGGATGAACTACAATGGGTTATATGCTAGGATATGCAATAAACATAGCTAACACCACTTATTTTGGCTGGTTGCAGTAGTACATAGATTGATTGATATTGAAAGAGAGTTAGGCCACAATATTATGTGCGACAGATTAGTTAACACATGTTGACTGGGTGTGGGTGGACACTATTAGATTGGGGTATTTGGCATGGAAACCCCACAAGAGGGAATACATGGCAATGGTGATAGTGCTATTACAATGGTGGCATTGGAAGATGACCACCTTTCATCTTCCGACAGGGGAGATGACGATCACTCTAGATGATGTGTACATGACCTTCGGTCTCCCATTCTGAGGCATAAAGGTGATCATGAGGGATACCACACAACAAAAAATAGTGATTGCATTGGTGGGGCCAGGTGATGTACCTATTTTTCATCATAGGCAATTAGCTTTGGACAGACACTTGGATGCAACACCTATGACTCGACAGGTTTAATTCTATGTGTGTGGGTTGGTTTTGAGGTAGATTTCCCATAACATGAGAGGGAATAATGTGAATCTAGTGTTCATCATTGTGATTGTGAGGATAGTGGATGAAAGGGTTCCCACCACATGGGACACACTGATGCTCATGGAGTTATAGAGGGATCTTCACTAGATTGTATATCATGGTGGGGAGATACAAGGTAGGAGCATAGCGTTGGTGACCCTACTACATGTATGGGGATGGGAGCACATTGTTGTGTTGAGACTAGTTGGGAGGAGGGATAAACAAGAAGATTAACCTATGGTTTACAACTGGGGGAGTCATTGACATATCACAATATAGATGATACTAACTACTGGAGGGAGGTTCTTGTGTGATCAAAAGTGTGACACACTTTTATAAACCATTACACTTGAGAGAATCTATGAAAGAGGAAATGTCAAGAAGCAACTCATAGCTTTCTAGTTGAAGTGAGTTTAATCCTTCCCATTATGCCCATCAGATTGGTATGAAGGATTAGTGACTTGACCACTCCAAAATGGAAGATTCAAATCTAACAAATGAAGCTAAGATGCAAGAATGCAAACTAAAAATGAGAGGTTAAGCTAAGATGAATGCAAACAACTAGAAATCTAAGAATGAGATGCAAGAACAATGAAAGAAAGAAACTAGATTAGTAATGCAAGATTAAGCTATGAAATAAGAGAGCTAAAGATAAGAATTCAAATTAGCAATATTATTCTAAAATGATAATGCTAGAATGCAAGAAAATGTATGATGCCAGACAACAAGATGCAACCCTTGACCCAAGGAAGAGCTTCCTTTTAAAGGAATTTCCTCAAGAATGAAGGGTGGAGATTAAGAGGTCAAAGAGTGAGTGGATGAGATGAAGAGGCAGAAGGAGATGCAAGGTTATGTAGAGATGAGTGGTGAAGCTTAAGAGGCAAAAGGGAAATGTTAGGTAAGATAAGAAAAAATGGCATTTGGAAGCACAAATCCCTTTTAATTACTAATTAATCATGATTAAGTATGCACACATGTGAATGTGTTCTTTTTATAAAAGTGTAGGAACTTTATATTAAAAGCAATATTATAGAAATTCAATAAATATGCAAGCTCTAAAAATTAGATTATATTATAGGCTTGATATAATATTTTTGATTTAATTATGCAAAGGGGATTTTAAGGGTTACTCTACATAATGGTGCTTAGAAAAGAGATGATTTGATCAAAGGGGGGGCTCAAGTTCTAGTAGACCAATTTTGGGTGATTATATTTTCCCTTCTTTGACTAATGTGTGAGTGATCTGGGGACACATTGAGTCAAAGAATGATGATGTCAAAGTAGCTAAAAGAGATCAGACTCCAAACCTGATTGAACAAAGACCAATAAGCAAGACAAGAGTATCCATCCTAATATGAAGTGATGAGACTGAAAATCTATCCAAGGAGATTGAGATAGCTAATCATATGAGAGACAATACTAAATTAATATGGGTCCTAGTGAACTTGATATGCCCCAAGAGATCAAAGTATTGCTTGTCCAAGTGAACTGATATGAAGGGATGATAAAACTCTTTAAGAAAGGAGATTAAAAGAATCTCAACTTGATATAAAGCGATGAAGCTGAGATGCTCTGAGTGATGATGTTTAGTCCCAGTTGACTTGATCAATTACTTGATTTATAGATTAGGATATTTGATCGATGAAAAGATTTTCTATATTGGTAATGCCCCCTCAGGATTGAAATGGAAATGAGGTACAAGGGATGAGGATTAGCCTCAAAGATCCAAGAAATGATGACATAAGTGAGCCAAAAGTGATAACATCGGTAATCAACTATGTTAGAAGATTTGGAATTTGGATTTTGATCCCAAATATAGGATCAAAGATAAAGTTTGTAGTCAAATACCTCAATGGAGAGAAAGGATGATAAGGAAGCATAGCTCAAGAGAACCAAAAATGAAAAACTAAATGAAATCCTAGAATGAAATGTAGCCTAAGAATGACAATGCAGCCTAAGACACGAGAGTAGTGAAGTCATTGATCCAATAAACCATAAGTTTTTATCATTTGAGTGTTTGGGACATTGGAGATCAGTAAAACTGTCACTGGTGCGTGAGAAACCATGAAAATATGAAAATGACCTTATCAAATAAGATGTAGGAAACACACATAAGCATAGAGGCACAAGAGCTGAGATGATCTGAACATGGTTTCCAAGTTAATGTTGTAAGATAGCACAAGAAATAGACAAAGTGATAATTCCAGCCTCACCTAAGTGTCCAAATAAAGAAGGTTGAGGTATGTGTGGCATTCCAATCGTGATGGAGGCTCTTATAACATAAACCCAATTTATTAGACACCATAGGATCATTGAAATCACACCACTAGCATAAATCAAAGAAAAAGGATGTTATGCCCCCAGTCATGAATCTCTAGTCAAGTAGACATCCTCGAGCGACCTTAGAAGACATAGCAAGAAAAAATTAATGATAACATACAACACACAAGAAAATAGTTCAACATATCTCAAATATTTTTGGTTTTCTAGGATGTAATGGGTGTTGGGTGTTAAGAAAACAACTTTGTGCTAATGTCAAAGTGTAAGTGTGCAATGAATAGTGCAAGATACAATGAAGCCCAAGTAGGTAGTGTTGAAAAATATTAAAGGATTGGGGTGTTGAGAAACATCAAGTGATGTCAGTGAGAAAGTATCCAATAGGAAGGACTATTAAACTGACTCAAGTTAAGTGCAAGAGGTCGATCGAGAGGTAAAGCATGAGTATCTCAGACAAGCATATGATTGCACCTAAATGACAAATAAGAACCAAGGAAAAGAAAAAGACAAGTTCCAGCCCAAGATGATAAAAGGAAACATAAATCAAGATGGATGAAAGGAGACAAGAGCCTAGCTATGCGTTGATAGATGGAGCGTTGATTGCAAGGTTTCACCACTTGGGAGATTTTTTCTCTTTTCTGATTTTTTGGGCATTTTACAATTTTAAGGATTTTTTTAGGACTATATATTTTTTTAGAATTTTTTCAGGATCATAGATTGTTATACAGGAGAAAAATATTAGCTATAGAATCACTGTAGAGGAAGAGCATTGAGAGGCTCTTTAAGAACATTTCCATTTATAGTAGTAGCCAATTGAGAAGTTTCAAAATTAGAACTAGATGTTGTAGTCATGATAAGAGGATCCCACCAGTAGTGTGCAACTGTTGAGAGGTCCATAGTCAAGGAATGATCATTTAAGTGAGTCCCACAAATATCCTCATGGATGCGTCTTAACCCTTTGTTAGATTCCTCATGTTCTAAATGCTTAGGGAGAGTACATTCTAGATTTCTCTTAGTCATGTCATTAGTAATGAGGAGATACTGATATGCACTTTTGGGAAAGGCAAGATGGAGTAAAGAGTGTGAAGTATGAGAGGCAAGGATGGTGGAATGGAGTGAGTTATAAAAATTTGGAAGCTTGAATGGAAACTTTGATTTTTCTTTTATATCCAAGTTTTTTAGCTTGAGAATCCACATAGCTTTTGATTTTTCTTTTCTTTGAGATGCTTTTGATTGCAATTTTTGTAAGATGGATTTTGAGATCCATTTTTTATTTGATTTTATTTTTCTCTTTGAGGACCTTTGTGGTCTTTTGAATATTTCTTTTTGCTTTGTAGTCACAGGTCGATTAGATGGGACATGTGCCCTTGAGATATAAGTAGATTTTTTATTTTGTGTTGCACATCCAAGTTACTTCCAGAAAACTTGAGAATTATGGATGAGTGAGGCTAATATGACTAGTTTAGATAGGGAGGTGGATGAGAAGTGGACGAGCCACTTAATTCAAGAAGGGAGCTAAGGGGTTAATGGGTTCAAGTGAAAAGATATTGGTATCATCCTCATCATTCATGAATGAATTAAATAGATCAATAAATTTTTTTTCTATAGAACATTTCTGATCACAAGTTGTCCTAGAAGGGTCAGATGAGTTTAGAGGAGTACAATGTGAGTCTAACTGAGATGGTCGATTCCAAGAACTGGGTCCCTCTTCAGGTGGTAGAAGTGCATGGATAAGAACCATCTCAATTATGGATCTACATATATTACATGAAGTTGTGACATGATGGGGTCTTGTGTACCCATGATTTGCTAGAGAAGTTGAAGTGTTTCTTTGAGTAGGTGGCCTAGGAGCCATAAGAATGATCTCTAGAGAAGGGTGGAAATGATCATTATCAATATATTGATCTTGAGAGTTAGAACTTTCTCCTCTTTCAAAGTTGGTAGGAGGTTCATATCTATGTATAACATGAACTTGAATTTCTATAGTAGCATCATATAAGGAATCCCTCTCGTATTCATTTGAGTCTATCTCATTGTTGCGGTACTGTCTGATGTAGTCAATTAGAGACATTGTAGGAAGCATATTTTCTTCATCATTGCCATCTATTATAGGAGGAGTATAATCAGTAGAAGGAGCTTGTTTAGTAGCAGGAGTAGTGGATTAGTTTAGAATAGGCATACCCTAAGGCATATCCAAGATCTGGGAGATGTCAGCTAGTTGTCCCCAATCAGGATTAGTAGTATGTTCAACAGTAGCAATATTTTGTTCAATAGTTGGAATGAGATTTTTCTGGGTAGGACTAGGGTCATGTTCTTGAGGTACTTGAGTAGGTAGATAAGGTTCTCCTTGATAATCTAGATTATAATTCTAAATGTGTAGGAGCCTTTCATAGGTCATAGGTTAGATTTGTGCTTCTTCTTCATCATCTGATTCCTCATATGCATTAGTACTACTACTAGGTTTGCTAAGATTTTTTTCATGATAGCCAACACAAATTTTATCCTTAGGGTCTCTAAATTTAGTGTGTATAGGTTCGAGAATACCTTTTCCTTTTCCAAGAGGACTTTTTCCATCATGTCCCATCTTCTTCATAAGATGATAGCCCATACCATATTTTTGAGGTGAGATTTCAGTATGTTTATCCTATAGTTTAGACTCTTTGTTCTTGAAGAGTGAGGCAACACTTCATCCCTTTTGAGTTCTAGGGGAATTGTAGCTTTGATTATCCTAGTACCTTTATGAATAATAGGTGTTGTAGTTGATGGAGATAATTTACTGTAAGATTTTGAAGAGAGAGGGAAGGTGTCCACTTGATAGGTTCCCATGCTAGTAGGTCTGACAAGTATTCTTTTTCCATGATCTGATAGAGATTCTATTTTAGGAGGTGATCCTTCTTTGTTGTGAGGAACCATTCAATTTGATTGTTTAGGAATGTTATAAGCACATGCTAAATCTACAGGAATAGTGATCTCAATTCTGTCATGAGAGAATTTTATGCAGTGATGGTATATGTTGAAGGAATTACTTGCATAGAATGGATCCATGGGAAACCCAAGAGTATATTATAAGCCAAAGGAATGTCTAGGACTTAGCAGATGACATCCTATTAAATAGGACTCACTTTGATTGGTAAGAATACCATGCCTTTAGAAGAGCATCCTTCTTCATCATATGCCTTGATTTTTACTTTTTTTTATCTAGGATCAACAACATGTTCTGAAAAACCAAGAGCTTTAACTAGTTTAAAAGTATAGATGTTCAAACCCATGCCTCCATCTATCAAAACATGATTGAATATAAAGTGATGAATGAAGACTTCAATTTGGAGGGGTTGATTATGAGGGTGACTGACAAAGATGTCATCTTTTTTTGAGAAAGTGAGAGAAGGAGGTGAAGTGAGGTGTCTGACCATAGACTGGAACTTGTCAATGTCTAGGTCCCTAGGAACATTTGCCACAAGAAAGGCTTGGTTAAGAATCTACTTATGAGAAGGAGAGATGTCAATCAACTCAAGCATTGAGATTTGAGCTATAGTGTGTTGAAGTTGGTTAATCAAATTAAGATCCTATACAGTCGACATGGTAGTTGGATGAGTTGTTGAGATTGAAATTTGCTTAGGAGAAAAGGAGGAAGATGATTCCTTTCCTCATAGAGCTTGAGAGCTAGTTGCCATGTTAGATGATTCAACTTTAGCTTTGCCTTTAGTATGATCAGAAGAATGAAGCATGTTGATCACACACAACAAATTTTTTTTAAAACACTAACAACTAGGTTGCATACAAGGGTACAAAAGAACTTGGACATATATTAATTAAAATAAATAAGTGAATTAAAATTGTAATCCCCTTAGGTTTAATTATATTTTAATTAAAGATATAAATACATAATTATTAATCCCACTTAGAGATTTTAAACATTTAAATAATGATATAAATATCAATTGAAGTAATTATTATTAGGAAGTAATAACTTACCTAGGTCCCACCTAGGGATTATAAGTTTATCAATCTCCTTAATAATTTAATAATCAAGAGAAATGTAAATAGGCATTTAATTATTAATAATACAACTAATCCTTAATAAATCAATAATTGAATGTCCAATAAAATTAAAACATAATAATACAAGCCCCATTGTCTGGAATCTCAACAATTAAATAAAATATAATAAAATGGCATAAATTAACTCCCATAGGGTTATCCACTTTAATAATTAAAATGATACTAAATTAAATTATATATTAAAATAATGCCACTCATATAATATAAAAATAAGGTTCAACAAGAAATAATCAATAATTCATAAATTTGAAATAGAAGTAATTACATTCATATTAAATCAAATATAGAATTCAAAATCAATTTAATAATAATAATACATTAACATTTCTAAAATAATTCAAATGACATTAAATAATAAATGTTAAAATTCCACTCACAAAAATTAAAATAATATTTAAGAATTCCCACTATCTAATTTCTAACTAAAAGGATAAAGCATTACCAAATTCAAAATTTAAAAAATCAAAAAGTCTAAATAAATCAACAAAGCACTAACTAAAAAAGATTCTAAATTAAAGTGACTTTCATAGTCATCATTTAATAAATGATTTACTCAGAAAATAAGGTTTAAAATAAACTTAATGGAACATGATTTTTCAATTAAAAATTGAAATGGGCCTTAAGTGGTCAACCCTAACCCTAATTCAAATTTAGGGTTAGGCCAAAATATAAAACTCATCTAAAACCCTAATTTGGTCATTTTTGTGTGTGCATGTTGAGCCAAAGGCAAGGGTGAAGAAGATGGAGTATTTTTTGTATACTCATGAGCATTTTTGAGTGAATATACACATCAATGGTGTGTATATTCACTCATGAATACTTATGTATATATATGATTTAATCAAAATCATCAAGGATTACAAGCAACCAATATGATCTATATTATTTATCTTAAGATTTAATGCAATATTCTTTCTTGTTTTCTTTGTTTAGATTTATTCTCTTTGTTAGGGCACATAACTAGTTTTCTGTAAATCCCTAACAGAGGAGACCCTGTTTAAGTATATTTTTATTACAACCAGATCTGGGTGTATATATATACATTTCTTTTTTTCAAATCACGCTATTTCAAGAACATAAATATATCAATTAACCTAATTTATTAACCATGATTATCTCACATAAACTCTTCTCGTATAAACATGAAATTATGGCATAATATTCTAAATTAAATAATTCATCAATACCATAAGTCAAGACCTAATAATCCATCATGAAAATAAGTCCTAAATTATTTACAAGCTACATTTCAAATGATTCGCTTTTCTTGCATTATTATAACATCAAAGCTAACTATGTGAAATCTCCCACTAAACATCAGAACCTAATAATCACTTTTCTATTAATACATGTCTCAACATAAAATAAATTCAAATGGTCCTTTATGTAAGCATTCATATCCAAATAGAAACATTTCAACATTCAGTAGTGGTACACTCACACCTTTCCTATTGCATTTCTTCTAGAGATTACATACACACGGGAAATAATATTTAACTACATTAGAATATATATATATATATATATATATATATATATATATATATATATATATATATATATATATATATATATATATATATATATATATATATATATATATATATATATATATATATATATATATATATTTCACCCTTTTATTATTTAAACTACCTTATTCCAATATAATTTCTATAAAACATGCACTTGATAGTATTATCACAAAGATAATTTGAATTCAATTAATCTTATTTTAAATACAGAGCATCCTAGGATTTTGAGTGTATAAGTAACATGAAAAGAGTACATCACAAATGGTGATCAAACCTCTATCCACCAGGACACAAATCATAATGAAATAACATAAATTTCTAATTATTGAGTCTATTATGCAGAAAGATAATACCAAGATAGAATCTCTTAAAACACTTGACATGACTTCCAAAGATAAACTCCTGATAAACATAAGGAAAATCTGGGCAAAGAGCATCTCATGATGCCATCAAGCATAATGTGGGTAACAATCAATGCATCCACATGAATGACTCATCCCTACTCTAAGGGTCTCCAGAATGCGATTCAAGACCATATCCTATGTCTCCTAGTTCACACAGAACGTCGATACACACTCCAAAACAATCCTCCTAGTGGATTCTCCCTCACATGGGACCAACATGACCTTACCCTTCGAGAGTGATAGTCAAAACCACACCATTAGGATGTTTGTGCAAAGGGGTAAATGAGGGAGGCACTACATCATCCCCCCCCCAAGGACTAGGCTTACTCTTGAAGCTGACAAGACAAACTGAAGAGGATGCTACACAGGCGCGGACTAGCTATCCTAGGAATACCTCAAAACAAGTCATCCTCTAGAGGTTCCTCAATAAATAGGATAAAGCTTGCACAAGGGGAACAACTTATTGATAGGATAGCATGATAAATTCCTAACCCAAAGAGTGTTACCCCACCAAATCTAGGGCCATCAAGGCCCACCACATGGATAAGATCTCCAAAGTGGTCTAATTTGCACCTAACAATCCATCAAACCATGCTAAGAAGAGGAACTTCCCAAGCTTCCAAAACACATTCAAGGGGTCTAGGAAGGTCCTTGAGCATACATGCTAAATCCCTCGTGAAAAGAAAGGTTTGTATGCCCTCACGAAAGCCATAAAAGAAATTAAACTCAGTGGCATTACCTTACTAATTTGTATTATTACCAAATGAGGTCTTCTCAACCTCCAACTATTGGATAGAGTCACAATCCCCTGATAGCCTCCCTTGGCATGGCCTTACCAATATATGTTTCCAAACAAGAAGTGGCTCTTACACAAGGATAACTTCTGATCTAAACTCTAGATATCATCAAATCCCAACATGCTCCTTCTAGGCTATGGACCTGCACCACCACTATACTAAATACAAGGGCACATCTCAATGTTTCCTTCCTGGTGTTCCCCACCTCTGTACATACTACCAAGGATCCTCAATAAACTAGGTAGAGTCACAAACATAAGATTGGCTAGCAAGTTAAAAACATTTGGAATAGTTACCAAGAACCAATAGAAAGGTAAATCCTAATAATATGTCTATTTATTTCAACAGTAAATTCAAGAAAGACATGAGCTCATTATAACAATAAAGGAAGTGTTTCATAATCAAAGAAAGATAGTTTGGTGACTATTTCTAGATATAAGAAATAACCAAAATATGCTAGCCCACACAACATGAGGAAAATTCCTCTTCAAAAGATAGACGAAATGAAAGGAATATAAATAAATCAAGGAGCCATCCATAAAACATTACTACAAAATTTAGTCATGTAGGAGGGAGGAATCACTATAGGACACTGAGGACACTGCTTCAAAAAACAAACCAACCTTTGAGATCAAAACCATCACATACGGTCCCTAATAGAAGCATCACTATAATACTGATAGCCGAAACAATATCCTAATCCTAACAAACTTATCTCTCACCTTGTTGCAGCAACCTCTCTAACAAGGTAAAATGAGTTAGATGATTGCTTTCAACCACCCCCACAAAAGTAGAGAGAACTACTAAAAAATGAAACATGAACCTCAGACCCTAGGAAGGGGTTCTCTAAGTGCTCTAGGAAAAAGTTAAAATTCCCATGAGATTCTTCCCAAAGCTAGGGTATGCACAACTTACATCACCACACTAGAATAGGTTTCTGCAATAAAGCATCATTCAAGGGTGTGGTCAAAATCTCCACACAATACAATGGTAGGAAAAATTTGTCTACATAAATGACATCATAAAATGAATGGAGGGGTAAATAATTGCTCACCTGATTCATAATTTGTTCCACAAAAGGGATAAAATCAATGAGGTTTTGCACCTCAATAACAACAATACACCCTTCCACAAAAGAACAAGGCATCAATAAAAAATCCAATACCAAAAAACCATCCTAACTCTCTCAGGAGTCATGACCCTAAGGTCTTAACCACAACATACTCAATACAAATTCATGGTGTCATAATGATATAAACTAACAATGCACTACATGCTGCAAGGAGAAAGCTAACAAGCTCTTATACCAAGCATGGACACCACTCTTGTTCTGACCACACATGGTCATGCTAGAAAGAAAACCATGAAAGGCTACCAAGAGTGTCGAAGAAATCTAACAAGATATATCAACCACCATACTACACCTAGTGGCATCACTACTGCCGTCCCCAAGCCTGCCACACTACTGAACACAAAAAGGGTTGCAAGAAAATTGACTATACGTAGTTCGAAACATCATAAGAAGCACTCCTTCCTAAACCACAAGGTACTTGGGTTAGCTTTCTTGAAAGCCCAAGTTACAACACAAGGGCACCCAAGCTATAGGTCGACTACAGGCTCACAACACTTAAAACATGAGAGTTCACACCAAAGAGATTGTAGTGGAAATGCATGGCCTTAGTCAAGTGCCTACCTCAGAGGTAGTTATGATGTTTCATTTCTGGTTCGGGAGCCATTCAGAAAGGGGGAAATCTCAATTTCCTTCCAGTATCCTCAAGCTCCCTACTCCACCTCCTCATGTGTTGAGGAGCATATCAAAAGACCCTTCCATGTCTACGCACCTTCTGCGCTCAAAAGACAACCTTAAAATTCAAATACAAATGGGAAACACAATGGCTTAAGGTTCCAAGCATTGAAACTGTGCTCTGACACCAAACTGTCATGCCCAAAAATTAAGGCAAAACACACACAACAATTTTTTTTTAAAACACTAACAACTAGGTTGCATACAAGGGTACAGAAGAACTTGGACATATATTAATTAAAATAAATAAGTGAATTAAAATTGTAATCCCCTTAGGTTTAATCATATTTTAATTAAAGATATAAATACATAATTATTAATCCAACTTAGAGAATTAAACATTTAAATAATGATATAAATATCAATTGAAGTAATTATTATTAGGAAGTAATAACTTACCTAATTCCCACCTAGGGATTATAAGTTTATCAATCTCCCTAATAATTTAATAATCAAGAGAAATGCAAATAGACATTTAATTATTAATAATACAACTAATCTTTAATAAATCAATAATTAAATGTCCAATAAAATAAAAACATAATAATACAAGCCCCATTATCTCGAATCTCAACAATTAAATAAAATATAATAAAATGGCATAAATTAACTCCCATAGGGTTATCCATTTTAATAATTAAAATGATACTAAATTAAATTATATATTAAAATAATGCCACTCATATAATATAAAAATAAGGTTCAACAAAAAATAATCAATAATTCATAAATTTGAAATAGAAGTAATTACATTCATATTAAATCAAATATAGAATTCAAAATTAATTTAATAATAATAATACATTAACATTTCTAAAATAATTCAAATGGCATTAAATAATAAATGTTAAAATTCCACTCACAAAAATTAAAATAATATTTAAGAATTCCCACTATCTAATTTCTAACTAAAAGGATAAAGCATTACCAAATTAAAAATTTAAAAAATCAAAAAGCCTAAATAAATCAACAAAGCACTAACTAAAAAAGATTCTAAATTAAAGTGACTTTCATAGTCGTCATTTAATAAATGATTTACTCAGAAAATAAGGTTTAAAATAAACTTAATGGAACATGATTTTTCAATTAAAAATTGAAATGGGCCTTAAGTGGTCAACCCTAACCCTAATTCGAATTTGGGGTTAGGCCAAATTATAAAACTCATCTAAAACCCTAATTTGGTCAAATTTGTTGTGTGTGTTTTGCCTTAATTTTTGGGCATGACAGTTGTTAGCATAAGTGTAGGCAACTTTGTTATCCTTTTCCTTGGAAGATTCTCCCTTTTCAAATTTAGGAAAAGGCTCCTTGAAAGCCTTATGATCATTGTTTGCTTGTGGGGAGTCAACCACAATAGTCTCATTATCAATTAGATCTTGAATGAGATTTTTGAGTTTCATGCATTCGTTGGTTTTATGGCCTTTATTGCGATGATAATCACAATGATGGTTGTTGTTCCATCATTTAGGCTTGATTTTGATAAACTACAACTGATTGAATATCTTGAGGGAGAATTTGACAATGGATTGGATATTTGAAAGATAGTGATTGATGATCACTAAGCTACTAATGTGTATGTAAGACATTAAATCAGTTAATGTATTGTCATTGACATCAACTAGCTTTGACTATACTTATCATGATGGTTACAAACATCTTAAGAAGGAAATAATGATGAAGGAATAAGATATCTACATGAAGATGAGATGGATGAGAAAGATATGGATATAGTATTCATTAGGTAACTTATTGACGAGACTATGGCATTATGTTAGTGATTTGATTGTAATGCATGAATCTATTATGGATTTAAGATCAAGAATGAACAAGTTTATGTGGTTGGTAAATGAAGTATTTAGTATACATCGAGAAAGTGTAGTGTATACCGAGTATAGTGTTAACTGAGCTAGTTATCACCAACGCATTATGGTATTGATCGAGTGAAAGGAATAAATGGAACTTATGACTTTCGACTAAAGATGATGAGTTGGACAATTGTTTATGATTCCAAGGTAAATGATAATATTTTTTATGATGATCAAATGGATAACAAAGTTCAAGGATGATTGGATGAAGGAGAATGAAACATGTTATTGACACAACTACTGAGGAAGGTTAAAGCGGCAAAATCAACGGTGAAGATTAAGATGCAAAATTTATGGATGGAAATAAAATGGTTTATTATGTCTATATAAAGAGACAAGAGATTCATTATTGAGTATGCTACCTGATATTTCACGTGAAAAGATTGAATTCATGCAAAGTTGATCAAATTAGTTGAAGATAAAACTGAACAATTCTGCAGATAACATCGAGCGTCAGAAAAAACAATTATCAAGAAGAACAGAGTTGGAGGAAATAAAGAAGATTGAATTTATTATTGATCAGAGGTATTTTTTAGCTTAACATAGATCTGAAAATCTACATATCAAGTTGTATTTGAATCAGATCGTTATTGTATCAGTTTAACCATTACTACAGATAAATCTCTTAACCGAGTGGGACTTAAAAAGTCTTTATATTTCAATATGACATTCAATGAATGTTGATTGTTGTCTTATTGACCTCATAGTGAATGTTTGGTTAAGGGATAACTGTTAGTAATAAATCCTCTAACCAGGTCACACCTTACAATGTGTTTTGTAATCTTTAACAGGGTTGGCTCCTAATTGAGCTCACTTTAGAAGAGTGAATTATTTTGGGTTACTGGTCCTAGGTGGTTTTTCACCTAATAGGGTTTCCACATTAATAATCTAAGTGTTATATGTGTATAGATGTGTTGAATTTTTATTTTACTTTACACATCAATATAACAAGATTGATCAGTAAATACATTATTTAATTTACTAGTAATCAGTATATGAAGAGAAAGGCACGGTTGATATTTACCGAGTTGATTAATTGGTTTGAAAGTTTTTTAATATACATGTGGGAGTATTTGGGACTATAGGATAACTGGACTCAACTGATTCACCCCCCCTCTCAGTTATCTAACAGTTGGTATCAGAGCATTGAGTGCTTGAAGGAAAATTTTGAAGGACTTAAGGTAAAGATCAGAAGATGTATAAGAGAGAGGTGCCAAAGTTGAACAAAGACAACTTCTCAACATGGAAAAGTAGAATGAAACTGTATCAATCAAGGATAGGTGATTCTACAACATACTACTTGGAAAATGAGTTCATCTTACACTTTGGACCTTTGACTATTGATTAGATGAGAGAAAGATAGGAACATGATGCTATGATGACAGAGCTTGCTTCTTCCTTATTAGATGCTGAATTTGAAGATGTTAATACATGTACAACTACTAAAAAGATGTGGGACAAGCTTACACTAGTTCATGGAGGAGATGTGAATGTGCTAAGGGCTAAAGCTCAAAGTCTTAGAGAAAATTTTGATGACATGAGAATGAAAGAAGGAGAGAACATATCTTAGTATAGTAATCGAGTCAAGGAGGTTGTGAATGCTATCTAAGGAGTAGGTGGAATTATTGATGAAGATAATGTTGTAAGTAAAATTCTCAAAACCTTGTTACTTGCTTATGCTATTAGATTTTTTGCAATTCATGAGATGAAAGAAGATCTTGGAAATAATGTTACACTTGATAGTCTAATCGATAGACTAACTGCATTTAAGTTGAATAACTTTGACAATAGTATTGTTCCTACTGTTGAGTCTACATTTATATCATCTCTAAAAATTGGTAAATCAAGCAGCAAACATATGATAATAAATGAGAGTGATAGTGAAAGTGATGAGGCTGAACTTGATGAACTCGAATCATTAATGGATAGAAGATTGCAAAAAGGTAAAGGAAGATATAGAGGAAAATTACCTTTGGTATGCTTTAATTGTAAAGAGATTGGCCATATTGCAGCTAGATGTCCTAAAAGGAAATAAGATGAGAAAACAAAATGAAATATCTAATGAAAGGAAGTTTGATAGAAGAGATAACCAAGAACACAGAGGCAATGGATAGTATGATAGAAAAAGTAACCGAGATTACAAAGTCAAAGGCAAGAAGACATGTTACCTTGTTGAAGATGATGATGATGACATCGACACCAACATTGATGAAGACATTGAGGTGGTATTTGTAGCTCTAAAAGAAGATGTAGATGAAGAAGAAAGGTATGTAGAAACAACACTTATCTCTAAAGTTAGCAAGCATGATACTTGATTTATTGATAGTGGCTGTACACATCATATGACTGGTGATGAAGATAAATTTGAATACCTTGAATATTATAATGGTTGATCTGTTAAAATGGAAAATGATACACCTTGTCTAGTAAAAGGAAAATGGTCTATATGGTTGAAAAATAATATCGGATGTGATAATGAATATTGGGTAAAAGGACTTAATTATAATCTATTGAGTGTAGCATAGCTGAATAAAACATGTCACTGAGTTTCATTTGATAATAGAAAGGTGAAAATCTCTAATGAGACTGGAAAGTTGGTCAGTATTAGTGAACAATCTAAAGGTAATCTATTTTATCTAGATAATGCTGAAACTTCTTATTTGTTGGCTAGAAATGAAGATGTGTGGTTATGGAACAAGATGTTATGTCATGTGAATTTTGACAATTTGATTAAGATTAGTAAGAAAAGGAGAGTTAGAGGTTTACCGAGCATATCTAAACCTGACCATGTTATGTGCAAACAATGTCAAATGGGAAAAATGTCAAAATCTAGTTTGAAGAGCAAATTTTTTTCATCTAATCCTATCTTGGAGTTGGTTCATATTGACTTGTGTGGTCCTATGAGAACTTAGAGTTATTATGGAGATAAATATTTTATCTTGTTTGTTGATGACTTCTCTAGAATGATGTCTATCATGTTCTTGAAAGAAAATATGAAGCTTTTAAGATGTTTAAATGGTATAAAGAAAAAGTGGAAAAATAAAGTGGTAAAGAACTAAAATGCTTGAGATCAGATAGAGGACGTGAATTTATTTTTGATGAGATCACTAATTTTTGTAATGAGCATCAAATTAAGAGACATGTTTCTACACCGAGGACACCCCAACAGAATGAGATTGCTAAAAGGAGAAATAGATCTATTATGGATTGTGCTAGTGTGTGCTATAATTGTGTCACACTTCTATGAATAATTACATTCAAGAACACTAAAAAATGAGGTCTCAAAAATTAATCCATAGCTCCCTAGGCATGGAGTGCAAGGGCTTTTAAGAATGCTCTCAGCTAGAGCTATTAAGCCAATAACCTTGCTAGTAAACCATGCAATGGGAGATTCAAATGAAGACAAGGGCAAGAATGCCAATATCCTCAAGAATCAAATGAAATGAAATGCAATGCTATGATAGAAATGGAAATGCAAGCTAAGCTATGAAAATGAAAGATGCAAGTATTACCAAGCCTCCTAGTTAAGCTAGATGAATTAATCTAAAGCATAAAGGAAATCTAAGCTAAGAATGCCATGATAATGCAAGAAGTGAAACTATGATAACATGTAGATGCAAAAGCCAAGAATGCTCCAAACCTTCAAAAGCTCCAAGATGACCTAAAAAACCTGCAGCATAACATTAGCATAAAAAGTTGAGGATCTAGAATGAAGAAGAGAGCTCTCCTTTTAAAGGAAATGAGAAGGAATGGACCATGGAGATTAAGAGGCAAAATATTTAATCAAGGGTGGAGCTTAAAAGAGGAGCAATTCATGTGTGCAAGTATCCTCCAATGAGAAAATAGGAGTTGACTTTTGTGTCCATATGAGACAAAAAGTGCTTTTTCCCTTTTTATAAAATAAGAATAATGCTTTATTTGGGAAACTTAGGATAAGAGGAAAAGGGGGGGCTTTTTATTTATTAAAAGGGGAGGAAATATTCCTTTTAAATAAATAAAGACTTAGGATAAGATGGTTAGCCCATAGAAAATAATCGAATAAATGATAGAACCAAGATTTGATCAAGAATAAGCAATTGATGTTTTAGCAAAAGGAGCTAATAGTCTAGATGACCATTTTTAGGTGTATACATTTGCCCCTCTTTGACTAATGTGTGATCGATCTGGGAACACATGCAGTCAAAGAATGAAGTTGAAATGTGAGATTGAATTTGGGATCACAAAGCAACTCAGATTAGCCAAGAAAGCAAGAGATAGCCAAGAAGGCAAGCAATAGCATTCTGACTCCAAAGAATGAAGTGCAAAAAAATAGAAAATCCTACATGGTCAGCCTGGTAGTGACAGTACTGAAAACTTAGGAAAGAGATAGCCAATAAGATATGATGTGTCTGCCCCCTCGAGATTGAAAGTGAAATCCAGGTAGAGGGAATGCAGAAGCAAGAGAGACATGATCAAATCACTAGAAATCATAATCGAAGAAAGAGAATAGAATAACCATCAAGCAGTGAAGATATGCCCCACACATGGGACACAGGGCATGAACCTATCAGTCCCTCAACCTGTAAACACCACGGAGGGGGATTTGAACTTGGGATTGAAAGTGAATGAAAGACTAGAAGTTTGAAAGAGATGGAGATGAAGAGGTGAAGAATGCCCCAGTGAAGATCGAAGGATCAGGCCTCAAAAGGTTAGCCAACTACACAGAAGAAGGAGAAAGGTGATTTGGGTGATCAAGGTGAACTCAAATTTTAGTTTCAATCCTGAAATGAAAGGAAAATGATGGGAGATGAAAGACAAGAAGTGAAAGACATGATCGGGAAGAAGTGAAAGGTGAACGCAGCTGATTAACAAGTTCATGAAAGATGAAAGGAGAGCTCTCTCCATATGCAAGATGCAAAACTAACTAACATGAACTTAAGAATGCAAGCTACATGAAAAGTGGTTTACTTGCAAGGTTACAATGCCAATAGACATCTAATATTCATCATTGAGCATTATTGGTAGCGTCGCAAGATCATATAATATACACTAGCATAACTATGTGGATCTGAATATGATCTATATCAGATAAAAATATAGAAATCCCACCTAGGCATCAAAGACATACAGGTCAAGATGACCAGTGCAGTGAGATTACCTAAGTTTGATATAGCAAGATTATGCTCACATCGAGACACAAGAAAAACAAGATGACTATAAGCATGCACTTGCGAAACAGTCAAGGATAATACCTTGTAGATCCCAATGTCAAGTGGAACAAGCATAAATGCTTAATGATAGGTAGGACCAATAAAATATACCCATAAGTAGATAAAGAAATAAAACATGTTCTCATACCCTCAGTCTTCTAGCTATGCATCATCGAAAACAATCATAGGGGGAGAACACTTAGCAAAGAAATCATCATAGACAACACACAAAGAAATAAAGCCAAGCAAATCTCAGTGAGTCAAATGTTTAAGTGCGTGTGTGTAGGTCATAGAGTCAAACTTTGAGTATCACATTTGCCAATGAGAAATATCGCATCATCTAGACTGCGGGTAGGACATCTGATAAGTGTTGGGAAATACTCGACGCTAGGGTAGTGTTGAAAAACACAATTGGGGTGGTGTTGAAAAACACTGTTTGCGAGGTGCCTAAGAAACCCAAACACACAAAGAGACCCAAGATAAGCTTAAAACAATGGATGCCCCCTAGACTAAGACAAGAGTCAATTCCAGGCTAGGAGAGGCAAAGAGAGAAGTGGAGCGAATGAGCGCCACGCAAGACTGATAGACATAGGTGTAGAGGGTCTCAAGCAGCGCCTGTTTCCAGGTTTTCACCACTTGATAGATTTATTACAATTTTTTAGGACTTTTTATATTTTTTTTTGTATTTTTGCTACCAAAGCCCCTGTTTTCAGGTTTTCACCAAGGCACTTTTTCAATTTTTAAAATTTTTTTTCAATTTTTTGAATTTTTGGATTTTTTTGGATTTTTTCAGCATCATATATGAATTTTTTTGGAGTTTTTTCAGGATCAATAAAAATATGTACAAAGAATGCCCCAGACAGAAACGGGCATCAAGAATCTACTTCCTCTGATGTAGAGAACTGATAGGCCCTAGGCCCAAATGCTATAGCTGTGATGATATGAGGTCTCAACTAGTTCGACCAATAATAACCAGCCCTAAGCAATGTCTGAGCTAGCGGAGGATCGTTAGAATGTGATCCAAATATGCCATCATAGATTTCAGCTAGCACTTTTTCTGACTCCTCTATTTCTAGACACCTAAGGAGAGTTCCGTCTAGACCCTTCCTATATAAGTCACCAGAGACAAAGGCAAAGTGTAAGGGATGGCAGAAAGAATGGTGTGGTGGATTTTTAGGAAGAATATGAGGCGGAAGACATGAAAAGATGGCAGGATTGTAGGACTTGTGAGTAGGATAGCGTAATTCATCCACTAGGAACTTGAAGTGAATTTTATGCTTTTTCATTTGTAAGATGGATGTTGAAGTAACCAAGGCATTAGCAACTTTTTTCTCAGCTCTAGGAATGGGCTGAAGTATAACAGATATGAGATCATGCTTGAAGTAGTGCACCATTTTTTTGTAGAGAATCAGCTTGTCATCTTTTATTTGAGAATCATTATTTTTGAGCAGATTTTTATTTACTTTTCTTAGGTTCAGATACCGCCACAATGTGGTTTTCACCATCTGACCATTGCTCTTTTCTTTTGACTTGATGACTGTGATGTTTGATTGCTGATTCAACCTTTTTTGTTGCTAGTTCATTGGTGGAAGAAGTAACAGGTGTTGATGCGAGATGAAATGAAGTGACTAGTTCAACAACATTTATGTGAGGGATGTCATCTCTGGTGACAAGAGAAGTTGAGCCTATAGGGTAAGCTCCAAAAGTATCTAGATCTAGATTTGTCATAGAAGGACCAACATAGTCTACTAAGGCAATACGGGGAACAAACCCATCAAACCCTTCGCAAGACTCATTGACTACATCGGGATGGTTACCAGAGGTATGAACTACATCAACATCCATATTTGTCATGGAAGAATCTTCTGGAAGAGGCTTAAGATGCCGAGAAGTAGAGATACTCATGTCATTATGTGATAGATCACCTCTTTGTAGCAGTCGTGCAATGTTGCAATGTTGTCTATCATAGTGCAATGATTCTTTAGGCACATAGGTTCTAGACATAGAGGCCTTATCCATATCATCAGTAGATATACATTCTTCTCCCCAAAGAAGTGAAGTAGAAGGAAGATCATCTCCCATGTGAGCCATAGTGTGTAGTGGTGACTCATCTATATCTGTGTTTGAATTACTGAGCATGGGAATATTTCTAGAATCCTCTCTATAGATCCACTCTTGAACAAATTTTTCTTCTCTTTCTACTTCTAAAGGAACGGATGAAGGAAAAAAAGTATCAAAGATCACCATAGCAGAAGTGGAAGGCTTCATTTGATCAGAAGGTTTCCCATATGACCTAGGAGAAACAGGTATAGAAGCAAAGGAACCCAGCGTATATTCACCCATACCAAGGCTCATCATCTTAAGTGATTTCTCAGCAGCAACTAGAGACGTACTAGGATCAACAGTAGGTTCATTGTGAGGGACAAATTTTTTAGCAGCAACAAGAGCATTAATAGCAATAGTATGGTCTCTAGGAATCACAACTTTAGTGCCATTGTATGGAAATTTGACACACTGATGATAAGTGGAAGGAACAGCCTGCATGTCATGAATCCAAGGATGACCCAAAATAATGTTATATGCGAGTGGGATGTCCAATACTTGGAAGTTAATATCTTTCATGACAGGGCCCACTCGGACAGGCAATGTGACAAGACCTTTGGAAGATCTTTCCACTTCATCATAATCTTTTATAGTAATCTTCTTCTTAGAATCCATAGCAAATTCTGACAAACCCAACTATTGTATGACATTGAAAGAAACAATATTTAACCCTGCACCATTGTCTATCAGGACTCGGCGAACGCGGGTGTGATAGACTAGAACTTCAATGTGTAAAGCTAGATTATGAGGGTGAGCAATATATATGTCATCTTTTGTAGAAAAGGAGAGAGATAGCGGAGATGAAATGTGGTTGACCATAGCCTGAAATCAATCTGGATCAATGTCATTGGGAACACGTGTTGTACGTAGAGCCTCATCAAGAATCTCTCTATGCGAAGGGGATTACCAAAGTAACTCAAGGATAGATATCTGTGCTGGTGTATTTTGCAAATGTTGGACAAGATCATAGCTAGGGGTGGCTGAAGGAGCCGCTTGTTTGGAAGGCAAAGCTTGCTTGGGATCTTACACAGTTTTAAGGACAATCTTGGCTTGCCCCCTAGTAATAGCATTCAGTGTCTCACTTCGGGAAGATGAACTACCATGTGTTTGCAAGACCAACTTTGGCTTACCATGATTGGCTTTATTATCCTCTTGAGACCTCATCATTAAAACACTCTCAATGGGTTCTACCATGTTGATCACAAGTGTATTAGAAGGATATGTGTAATTGATCTTAGCATCATGATTCTTCTTATGTGCTTGAGAGGTTTCCCCCTTATCATGCTTAGGTAGGGGATCTTTGAAAGCTGTGTGATCAGAATTTTTAGTTAAGTCATTAGTGGAGATTGTGCCGTTCTCAATAAGATCCTGAATATCATCCTTAAGCTTAAAAATATTGTCTATCGGATGTCCCTTGTTTCTGTGATAATGACAATAATGATCCTCTCGCCACCAATCAGGCTTATTTATCGGATCCCAGTTACTAGGTTTATCAGGAAGTGTAAGATATCCATTATCAACCAAAGTCTTAAGGATCACATCATAAGGTTCTGCCAACTTGGTATAGACTCACTTTCGAAATGACTTCTTAGGCTTATTTGCATATTGAGGTTTAGGAGCACCATGAGCGTTGGTAGCTTCTTGTTGTTTTGCTACATAGATAGCATTAGAGAGATTGAAAGCAGGCTCTTTAGCATTAGGGGCATCTACAACCCCATCAGTAACAACATACTTGTTCTTATTCCAAGGTTTGTTCTTGTCTTTGCCATTTCCTTTAGCATCTTTATTAATAACAATATCCCCTTTTCTTATAGCTACATCCTCAATCCGATATGCACTTTCAACCATGTCATTGAAAGAGGAGAATAGTTGTTTCCTTAGATCATAATACAACTCAGGCACAAGAGTGTTGACAAAAATATCAATCTTTTCCCTTTCGGGTAGCTGACGAGGATATCGAGAATACAATGAGCTCCAATGTTGCAAATAAGTAGAAAATAATTCTCCTTGGTTTTGTCTCAAAGCACCAAGATCTATCATGGTGATAGGTTTTTGGATATTGTATGAATAGTGTTGTGTGAAGTGCATAGCCAACTCATCAAAAGTCTTCAAAGGAGGTGTCAACTTTGCAAACCATTCTAAAGCTTGTCCTCTTAAGCTTCAAGGGAATAATCGTAGAAGAAATGTGTCTTCATGAAGAAAGTCCATACTAAGAGCATAAAAGTGACGCACATGGTCACGGGGATCTCCATTTCCATCATACTTGTCATATTTGGGAACCTCAATATCCCTAGGAAATGAGACCATGTATAGACTCCTATCAAAAGGAAGAGCACAAATTGATTCTACAAAAGAGACCTTTGGAGGCTCTTTTTCTATTGCCATTTGGGTAAGGCGTTGATTTGTCTGACATAGTTCTTCTTGAAGGACTTCCAATTTAGTTGGTACTCTTTGTTGGAAAATTTGTCTGACATCATAGCCAGGAGGAAGCTTGTATCCTCTAGAAGTCATATATTGAAAATATTGATCGCCATTACACTCTAAAAGCTCATGCATCATTCATTGGGAGACCAGATCTTGTTCAAATCTCATAAGATCCTCACTAGAAATCTCATCATCAGCCTTTGCCTCATGTTGAGAGGGAGGAGGTCTAGGAGGTGAAGAAGGCATACCAAAAGTGGGTCTTGGAGGAGATCTTGGTGGCATGTTGTTGCCATTGTTGCCATTGATAAAAAAGAGGTCTATGCTCATGATTACTAGTCTCAGGTTGTTCATGAAATGTCCCTCTATAAGCCATGCACCTAGCAGCATCCATCCTTTGTTGATTGTGTTCTTTTTCTAAGCGTGCTTGGTTATCCTTATGCTCAAAGTGTTCTTGCAAGCATTGAAATTTTTCTTGTTCAGTCAAAGTGAGTGAGACACTGTTTATGTTTTTGGGGGACTTGAATGCAGAAAAGAAGAAACCTCCTTTGTACCACGGGGTAGCCTTAGAAATCTCATATTGGTCAGAACTAGAACTGTTGTTGCTAATGGGCGCTCATGAGCATCTAGTTGGAGAAGGTAACTATGTATAATTGAATGGAGGATGACTCTCCTGCTCAAATTGAGACCGAGTTGTAACTGGCATGAAAAGAGATGTTGGTTGACTAATAGAATGAGACAAAGTTTCTTAGATTTGAGATAAGCAAAGCTAATAAAGATCACTTGTCAAAGTAGAAGAATAGAGAGATGGCTTGTCAAAAGTGCTCAAGCACTTACAACAATCAATTGACTAAAGCCGAGCAGCGAGCAAGAAGCTCAATAAGCAAGTAGCTAGAGAGGTAACCGTGATGTGACAAGTGATCAAGAGTAGCATTCGTTAAGCTCAAATCCAATAGTTTTAGCTCATATTTTTTTTTTTTTAGTCTAGAACAAATCTAAGCATGTAGATAATAGACCAGTTTCAGGTAAGAACATAAAAAAACACTCTACGACAGGTTAAAGTGCAAGTTTAGCAACTTCGGATTGCAGCAATGATAGGACAACAAAAAGATTCTGGGTGATACTTTCCAGGTAGACAGGGCAATACTTCTTAGTCGGGCAATACTTCACCTTATACCAAGAGATAGAGCTTAATATACCAGAGCGATAGACTTCAGGCAAAGCAAGCGATAGACAGCAGGCGCGAACTATTGCACGATATTTCTTAGTAAGGCACGCGATACTATTGCAGATTTGGGTGATTCTTTGACCAGTGAACATAAAAATCTCAGTTTTGAAGTGTTTTGATCAAGTTTGAAGGTTGGATAGTGCAATTTCTTAGTTTGACAAGCAGTAACAGTAGATAAAAGATAGGTTTGCAAACAGTATAGGATCAAACATGTCATAGAACACTTGAAACAAGGGCAAAAGCAACCTTACCAAGACAAGCATTTGTGATATCAAAATAGAAAAATTCTATGAGTGCTACCATTTTGTTGAATGTTGAGAATGTTTACACTGGTATAGCACAATCGAAGACAATTCAAGCAATTACTACCTAGAAGGACAAGGCTCATTACTTAGCAACTTGGTCCACAACTTGATGCTCCCTTGCCTCACACCACGTGGTTGCCCACAAGAGATATTGGTGTTGTCATGGAAGTGTCAAAAACACAACCAAAGGAACACATATGGTGAGTGTCTTGGGGTGATCCGGGTAAGTCCACTTGGATCAATCCTTGCACCAAGAAGCTAAGCGGCTAAAATAAGGTGGCCTCTATCTAATGGTTCATAGTAAGGGCTTCCGTTCATAGCACCCCTCTTGCTCCTCATAAAGGACTAGGACCTCGCGGCCTCAAGAGTACCTTAAGCATTCTTGCTCAATGCTTTCCTCATGGTCACAATCCCACAAGTTACTCACATCAAGTGAAGATAAGTACTATGCCTACCAAGGTTTTGTGTCCTTGATAGCCTTGAGATTATAGTGGGTTGGAAGAGCTAGAAAAAAGATTGTCCCCACTTGGGTCATTCCTCTTGATTGCTCAAGAGCAGGCCCGCTAAAAGATTCTAAATCTAAATAAAAAGTGGATCAATTCTTGAGGTTCAAGGTTTTTGGTTCACCACAAGGGTGAAGAGCATACTCCCCTATCTCAAAAACTTCACCCAAACACATCAAGCAAAGAATTAGTTACCCCCTTGCTTTCAAAATCCCAAGATGGGTCAAGATTTCTATTTCACCACAAGGGTGAAGAGCATACTCTCCTACCACCTCAAAATTCCTACAACAAGGTATTAAGTGCCTAATAAATGAAACAACTAGTTTTTGCCACACTTAAAAGGAAAGCAAATAAACAAGCAAGATTTTTTTTATTTTTATGCTTGGGTAGCCCTACAAAAACCGTTAGTAGCCCTCTTTGACATGCATTCTTTTGGCAAAATATCTCAAGCAAGTGCACCTACAACCACAACTTGTTAGACCCACAAGGGTTAGGAAAATCTAAAATCTAACAATGGTTAGCACATGAAAAATCAGATAATCTGCAAAAATAATTGATCAAATGACAAAATCTGAAAATGAAACCATCATGGTTGGATTAGGCTTGGAAAGACCTTTCCAACGATATATCACACTTCAATTTTCGATACCATTTGCAAAAATTTCTCAAAAATGGGCACCCGTTTTCTATAGTGGCACGGATTTGAAAATGCTAGAATTTTCAAAATTTTTCAAAAAGTTAGTAGAGAACCTGAAACTTGCAAGATACAAAAAAAAGAGCTCACAAATAGCTCTTTGTCAAGTATAGACGATATATCTCAGACTTCACCAGTATCACGTGACACAGTTTCCTATAGCTGGGCGATATACCTCAGTCTGGGCGATATACTACACAATAGGAGGGCGATACTTCGCATGACCCCAGGCGATAAACCTTAATACATGCATGTGATTCTTCTATGATGTGAAGTGTCACACTGGTATTATAAGGTATATCGCGTGATATACCTGAGAAATGTCGCGCGATACTCTGAGACAGAAAACCAGAGAATGCAGAATTTCCGTAAATTAATCCAAAAAATCACAAAAATGCAAGAAACTAAACGACAAAGTTTATCTACTCTGCCCCACAGTGGACACCAAAAATGTGTGCTATAAATGTGTCACACTTCTATGAATCATTACATTCAAGAACACTCAAGAATGAGGTCTCAAAAATTGATCCATAGCTCCCTAGGCATGGAGTGCAAGGGTTTTTAAGAATGCTCTCAGCTAGAACTATTAAGCCAATAACCTTGCTAGTAAACCATGCAATGGGAGATTCAAATGAAGACAAGGGTAAGAATGCCAATATCCTCAAGAATCAAATGAAATGAAATGCAATGCTATGCTATAAATGGAAATGCAAGCTAAGCTATGAAAATGAAAGATGCAAGTATTACCAAGCCTCCTAGTTAAGCTAGATGAATTAATCTAAAGCATAAAGGAAATCTAAGATAAGAATGCCATGATAATGCAAGAAGTGAAACTATGATAACATGTAGATGCAAAAGCCAAGAATGCTCCAAATCTTCAAAAGCTCCAAGATGACCTAGAAAACTTGCAGCATAACATTAGCATAAAAAGTTGAGGATCTAGAATGAAGAAGAGAGCTCTTCTTTTAAAGGAAATGAGAAGGAATGGACCATGGAGATTAAGAGGCAAAAGATTTAATCAACGGTGGAGCTTAAAAGAGGAGCAATCTATGTGTGCAAGTATCCTCCAATGAGAAAATAGGAGTTGACTTTTGTGTCCATATGAGACAAAAAGTGCTTTTTCCCTTTTTATAAAATAAGAATAATGCTTTATTTGTGCAACTTAGAATAAGAGGAAAAGGGGGGGCTTTTTATTTATTAAAAGGGGAGGAAATATTTCTTTTAAATAAATAAAGACTTAGGATAAGATGGTTAGCCCATAGAAAATAATCAAATAAATGATAGAACCAGGATTTGATCAAGAATAAGTAATTGATGTTTTAGCAAAAGGAGCTAATAGTCTAGATGACCATTTTTAGGTGTATACAGCTAGAACACTAATGATTGAAAAAGGTGACACAAATAAATTGGAGAGAAGATGTTAGTATTGATGTATACATATTAAATTGAGTTCATCTAAAGAAAGATTCAAACAAGACACCTTATGAATTATGGTATGGTTACACACCTAATGTAAGTTATTTTAGAATATTTGAAAGTAGGTGTTACATTCTAAAAGATGATAGAAATAAGAATTTTGACTCAAAATGTGATGAAAAAATATTCTTAAGATATTCTACAAAGAGAAAAGCTTACAAATGTTTGAATAAGGTTACTAACAAAATGATTAAAAGTGAAAATGTAAGAGTTGATGAATTTGATGAGAAGAATGATGAAGAAAGTAAAAAGAAACTAGAAAACTATGGTAGATTTGTTTACATTAAGGAACTTGACACTCTACCCAAGTAACAATATGACATTACCAAGTGATAGGGTAATGCTATTGAGCATTAGTCTATATAGACCAAGAATTAGAAAACTGCTACCGATGAAGATCATGATCATGCAATGAGTGGAGAACATAATGAAGATCAAAGAACCAAACATGTACTTGTAAGATACATAAGGATCCTATCGCCCAAAATTTCATATCTATTCATTTTTGGTCATAGGCTAAATTTAATCCTTGGTCTGCATTTTAACCCTGTTAGCACCCTGGGAAAATTTCATGGCTTTAGCAACTTTCCCCTGGTCTCTGCAGTGTTTTGTTCTATCTCTGGCATCAAAAGACCTAGGTCAAAATTCATAAAAGTAGCCGTTGAATCAAAAAAACCCTAAGAACCCTTTGGCTGGGTATGTTTCTTCATTACCTTTTTGGCCACTTAAAATCCTTATTCAGCATGTGCGCTTTTCATTTTTTTTTTTTGATTGCCAAATCATCTAGTCCCTGACCGAATACCCTTAACCTTCAGCGACTAAGTGACTATGTTCGCGTGATCTCTTATTTCTGGCGGTCTAGCTCTTAACACTTAGCGACCTGGTGAAGCGGTTATAGTTCGTTTGGTGGTCTCAGTTTCCTACAAGTTAAATCTCGGATAGAATCGATGATCATCGCTATACCACTATGGAGATGTGCTCAAAGGTTAACATCATGATGCAATGATGGTTGTCGATCTTCTTTTTAGTACAATGCTTTTGTGTTAGTGGGTCCACTGCCATGTAGTCCAAGTTGTACACTTCTGATTGGTCGAAGGCTAGTGATGTGGTGCCATGTCAGAGCAGGCCCGACGGGTTGTTAGTTGATGATGATCTAACGATTTTTGTATGATCGCATGGAATATTTTGAGCCCATGTGATCATACACCAACCATTGATCTTACTTTATCTCTGGGCTCTGTCAGGTGGGTCCTTTCATGGTGATGTGCTCGCATTTGATTGGCTGACAGAGTAATGACTGAGATCTATCAATAGGACCATGTCAAAGGATCTGTAGGGATGTCAGTAGAATGAAGATCTACAGTGGTCTTATGATCTCATAGAATCTTCTAACCCTATGAGATCATGTGATGATCGTTCGATCTTCCAAGTGTTCAAACTCTATTTTGTGGGTCTATCTGATGTGATGCGTTCTTATTGGTCACTGAGTGTTACAAGTGGCATCTAGCATGGGCCCGAAGTCTTTTGGCTAATGTGGCAGGTTAAGGCTCATGCATGATCGATGATGATCATTATATCATTAAAGTAAGATGCACAAAGGTTAAGGAGGTGATATAACGACAACCGTCCGATGAAGATTGATGCCGTGGGTCTATGTTGCCAGGAGGCACTGACATGCCTGTTTCTCATTGGTGTTCAGGTGAACAGTTGGCATTTTGTTAGTGGGTCTAGTTGTCAGAGGATTTACAAAGTCAATGAAGATCTATGGTTGTCACATGATCTAATGGAATATTCATGGCCCATTAGATCATGTGACAACTGTCTGATGCAAAGTGAGGATTCTTCTGCCTTTTGTGCTATCAATCTTGCTGAGGTGTTCACTTTTTATTGGCTCCTGACCGATGAGTTGGTGCTTGAATTTTCAAAGGGTCTCCCGACTATCACAAGGTTGATCTGGGCCGTTCATCTATTGGGAAAGATTGATATCGACAGCCACGTTTTAAATTAGACCAGCTAGCCATTATTTTCAAATTTAAATATTTTTACAAGGTCTTTCTTGCTGGTTTCTTGCTATTGGTCGAATGCAGCTATGGGTAGCTCAAATTGAATTCTTCAGGATAGTTGTAGTTGAGGGGTTGATGGGGAAGATTTGATTGTTAGCGCTTGTTGATTTTGCGGGGTACCATGTCATGTTCTTGCGCCAAAAAAACATTAAAGGGTGGTGCCACCTATGGCCTTCTGTACTTCAAAATACAAATATCTGTAAGGATTGGATATGGAGCATTCATGGCGAGTTCAAGTTGTAGAAGGGTAGATGGATCAAGGTGGCTATGTCTGTAGGTGGACTCAGTAAAGAGATATACATGCAAAGATAGTATCTGATCAGCTAGATATTTTAGAAATACATGATGATCAGAAGGACATTTAGGGTTTGATTATTTTTATGCAAATCAATGTAACCCTAGTTAGGTTTTACTCCGGCCTATGTGCCAAGAGGAGAGGTATATATTAATTTTTGGAGCTTTTTAGAGCTCAGAGTTCACATTTTGTAAAGAAGAAAGTTCTCTTTCTTAGAAAGTTATCCGTGGCATTTTTCTGCCCTCTAGTTTTCTACATTTTGTAATCTCCCATTGATTGTTTGGATATTGCAAAGACATTTTGTGACATTCTCTCTGTCCCTGTGCCTTCTTGTCTAAATTTTCTCTTATTGAATATGATATACTGGCTTTGTTAGAGAAATTTTAGATTTCCAGAGCCCTTCTTTCTTTCAGCTTATATGTGTACTACTATGTTTGATCTGATTTGATTGATTTTGTGGGTATACTTCAGCCCCCTATCATTCTACCTCATTCTTATGCCTTTTTGCTAAAGAGAATGTTTGCTTGTAGGTCACAGTCTGTGTCTTTTGTTCAGACCCTTTTGTGAAACACTTATGCAAGCCTATTTAGAAGGATTGTGTTCTATTAGATCTAAGACCTTTCATGCTGATATTATCAGTGTATTATGTTCATTTCAATTTGGTGTATCACCTAGTAGGTAGTTTTCTTTCAGTCATTTCCCTTCAAGCATTCCTTCTATCCCTTTTCCCTCAAGGTTTTACTTTTCATGTCAAGAAGAAAATTAAGGTGATTATCCAAGAGGAACCAGCCTAGAACCTAGAGGTCTCATCTTAGTTAGCATAGGTCCCACAACTTGGAGATGATTCCCATGTTATACTAGGTTATCAAGACCAAGAGAGCTTGAAACAAGGGTAAAAAATTAGTGTATAACAGATCCATTATCCAAAAAATCAAATTATTGGAGATAAGAAAGATTACATGCTGACACAAAGTAAGTTGAGAAACAACACATGCTTAGTTTGTGAATTTGAACCTAAAACTGTTAGAGATGCACTTGAAAATGATAAATAGATTATGACCATGAATGAAGAAATCAAGCAGATATAGAAAAAAAAAACTTGGACATTGGTACCGAGACCAAAAGACAAGAATGTGTTTGGAACCAAATAGATATTTAGAAACAAATTGAATGAAAATGGAGATGTCACTAGGAACTATTAGAAAGTAAAGTCCACCAAGATAACTGAGAGGGGGGGGTGTGAATCAGTTATTAGATAAATACAACTTTTATCACCTTTAATAGATTTCAACCATGTAAGCAAAGTAATCAACAACCATAGAAAGATATACATACACAACAACACAATAACACAAGATATGTTAACTAGGGAACCTCTTGATCAAAGAGTAAACCCCGGTGGGAATTGTAGGATTTGACAAACATGCAAATCCACAGACCCCGAATACACCTGCATGCAAGAACCTGATACAAAGTAGAAGCACAAAGATGAAAAAGCAGAACTCAGATGTTCACTCAAAATGTGAGAGCAAAATTATCAACTGAATTAAAAAAACAATTACAAAGTTCAACCTTAAAAAGGTGAATGAAACCCTAAAAGGGAAATACTAGGTTGCACATTATTAATTAAGAATTAATTAATAATGCACCTAAGAGACGCTTAAGCAACTAGAGTAAAAGGAAATAATACTCTAACACCCCCCCTTAAGCTGAACGCAGGGAGAAAGCAGACCTAGCAAGACTAAGAAAGCAAGAAATGGGTCCCGGCAACAAGGCCTGATCAGGTACCCAGTACAAGGAAATCTCTGTAAACCGAAGACAAAGGAGAAAACCCAGTGGGAAAAACCCCTCTCCAAAAAGAGATATAAAAGAAAGCAAAGACAAAAGGCATGACTTCGAGAGACTCTCTCAAAGCCAATAGTACAATGCGTGCTGCTAACCCCCCCCGAGAGAGAGGGTCGATGCTCCAAAGCCCCCCAAAATGAAAGAACCCCTGGAGCAATGAGCAAACCACGGTGACTCCAATGCAGAGGAGTGAAGGTCAGTGGGTGCTGAAGAGGTGACCTCAAAGGATGAGGTGTCACTGGAAGGCCGAGCTGATGCTCAAATGTGAAGACACGAGGATCCTGAAAGGGAATCCCCAATGCAAGTGGTATGATAGGTGTGCTGACACTGTCATGAGAGAGGAGATGAGTGTCCTCTGAAGAATCCTCAACAACTGCACCTGGTGGCTCGATGAATGGAGCTGGAGGATCAAGTAGTGCTGAAGAAGAATCCGGCTGAAGAGAAAAGTACTCCTCAGGATGTGGTGTAGCAGTCACAACACGGGTCTCAGGAACAATACAGAGGTTCAAGCTACCTGACTGCACCACATGATGCTCTCGTGAAAGAGGAGAGCTGAGCTCCGACAATGGAGATGGTGGACCAAAATGAGAAAAGATGTAGAGACGGGAGGAATGATCAACTGTCCCTGTAGCAATAATGCCTCCTGTCACACGATCCTTGATGAAGGCTGAATCGGCCGTGAACTCAACTGTCTTCCCTGACCCACTGCGAGTAATCTGATAAATGGAGAGAAGGTTTGTAGAGAGAGATGGAACATACAATACATCATGGAATGTGCCATCCTGAATGCTGACTGAACCTGTCCCACAGACTGTCTGTACAGTGTTATTCCCCATGAGAATATGAGGAATAGGAGAAGTCTCAAAAGAAGAAAACAACTCCTGAGAAGATGCCATATGGTGAGAAGCACCGGAATCCAGTATCTAAGGGACCTGTAAAGGGGATGCAACAGATGCCCGTAATGCATGACCCTGTCCAAAATCCTGTCCAGATGTCGAAGAAGATGCAGAAGACTGAAAAGCAGACCCCTGTGAGGTGGAAGAGGATGGAGAGGAAATAGTGCTCTTCTAAAGGAGAGCTTGCAAATCTGCAATCTGTTTCTCATAACCATCACATCTCTTCTGAAAGCACTGTGACTCATCATGGTTCCTCTTCTGACAATAGGAACATGTGGGGATCTGAGTCTTCTGATTCTCCTTCTTAGAAGAAGATGGTGTGTCAGTAGAGTGCTGAGAGGAGGAATCTGATATCTGCTTCGGCTTCTGTGTACTCTGAGGTGACTTGGCAAGTAATGCCTGTGACTGTGAACCTGTAAGAGAATCCATCTGAGTGAGCTTTGATTGCTCACGAGTCAACCGGTCACAAAAAGTCTCGAAGGAGGGCATAATATGTCGTGCACCTAGTGCATCCATAGTGGAGTAGAAGGTAGAAGAAAATATCTGAAACTGTCCTCAAAGCTTAGAAAGAATCAGGTAAATACACTCATTGTCTGTTTTGTTCTTCCCACACCCCTGTAAAATTGAACGGAGAGATTTGAACTTCATCAAGAAGTCCTCAATGGTGGGAAAAGAATCAGGTACCAATGAAGTCAACTCTGTTTCAATCTGTAGTGCCCTGAACTCATTTACAGTGCCAAAAAGATTCTGAAACTTATCCCAAATGGATTGAGGAGTAAGGCATCCATCAAGGTGAAAAAGTAGACTATCTGAAACATGTAGTGACATCAAACCCATGGCTTCATCCATCTTGTTCCTGTGCTGCATGACCTCAAATGGTCGAGTCAACTGAGGCTGAACTGGGTCCAAACAAGACCATAACCCCCGTCATCGAAGAAGCCGTGTCATACGAGCCTTCCACACATGGTAATTGTGTGGAGTGAGGAGCTCAACAGATGCTGTGTCTGCCATAGTGCCAAGTGCTCTGACTATTTTTTTATTAAATTTTCTTTCAGAACTAGACAGAAGATGCAGAAGGGTTTTTTTTTTATTTTGAGTGATACAATGTGTTGTTTTTTGAAAGAAATGACAGAAAAGCAAGAAAGAACACCCCCCACAATAGCTACAACCCAATTCCAATACAATTCTGAAAGTGTGAAAGAAAAAAAGAGCAAGTAATGCTTCAGAATATCAATATGTGTACCTTGACTTTGAGGCTCAAAAATAGCATCAAAATGAAAGAATCAAAGAATGAAACCTACATCAATGCGACGGGCTCGGAAAGACCTTTCCAACGATATATAATATGTCCAATTTCGAGTCCGTTTGCTCAAGTTATGAGCAAAAAACCAACAGGACCCCCAAATGGCATGCTTGCTGGAAAAACACAGGCAGTGCAAAAAATTTGACGGCCGTACGGACGTCAAAAGGCCGTCGCCGACGTCAGCATGACGTCATCACTGAAAAATTTGATGTCCGCCGGAAAAAAAAAACCAGCGCCGAAAACTGCCGGCAAGTGACGTCAGCAGGTGACGTCACCTGCTGCAGGCTGCCGGGCGGAGGTTGGGCGGCAGCCGGCGGGTGGCGGCGCGGCGCGGCGGCGGAGCGCAGGTGGTGGCCGGCTGGGCGGAGCGGAGCGGCGGTGGCGGCCGGCTGGGCGGAGCGGAGCGGCGGTGGCGGCCGGCTGGTGGCGCGGCAGTGGAGGAGGCCGGCGGGCGGAGCGCCACAAAAAAGGAAAATTCTTTTTTTTTTTTTAAATTTTTTTCTCGAAAATCGTGCCGTACGGTCCAAAAGGAGAAATTTTTTTTCCCAGAAGCTCCGGTGTCCAAAAAGGACAAATTTTATATGGATTTTGGGTATCTCGGGCCTTCTGGACACAACCGTGAGGTCAATTTTTGTCCAAAGTACCCCGAAAAATTGCAACCCCCCAGATCCAATATAAAAAACAGCAGAAAATACCAGAAAAAAAAGGGCTTGATCCATAGCTTCAGAAAAATTTGAACAAGCTGCAGCAGAATGGCTCTGATACCATGTAAGATTTGACAAACATGCAAATCCACAGACCCCGAATACACCTGCATGCAAGAACTTGATACAAAGTAGAAGCACAAAGATGAAAAAGCAGAACTCAGATGTTCACTCAAAATGTGAGAGCAAAATTATCAACTGAATTAAAAAAACAATTACAAAGTTCAACCTTAAAAAGGTGAATGAAACCCTAAAATGGAAATACTAGGTTGCACATTATTAATTAAGAATTAATTAATAATGCACCTAAGAGACGCTTAAGCAACTAGAGTAAAAGGAAATAATACTCTAACAGATATTCTGGAGAGAAGCCGTAAATACAATAGTATATACAATGAACAGAGTATAGATCAGAGAAGACATAGATAAGACACCCTATGAACTATGGTTTGGACATGCACCATCAATTAAGTATTTCAAAATTTTTGGAAGTAAATGTTATATTAAGAGAGATGATAACATTCGAAAGTTTGACCCTAGAAGTGATGAAAGTATATTTCTTGGTTATTCATTGAAAAACAAAGCCTATAGATGTTTCAATAAAAAAACTAAAACTATTGTTGAGAGTGTAAATGTTAAAGTTGATGAAAAGTTCAAAATTCAAGAAAGAATGCTTGATTATGAATTAGATCAAGGAACTCATCCTAGAACTAATCCATAAAATGTTGAATTATTCTATGAAATTGATGGTGATTTGCACAATGAAAGCTACATTGAGGAAATTATAGAAGAAACTACAGCTGAAGCAAGAATTGAGACAGTGACACCTAATAAGAATCTAACAAGAAATCATCATTCTGAGCAGATTATTGGAAGCATAAACAGAGGAGTTCTGACAAGAAATAAGGTACAAGAACAATTTTGTTTAATTTCTCAAATTGAACCTAAATCTACTAGTGAAGCCTGTGAAGATGAAAATTGGATTAAAGCTATGAATAAAGAACTAGATCAAATTGAAAAGAACAAGACTTGGGAGTTGGTCCCTAGACCTAAAGATAAGAATGTTATAGGAACTAAATGGGTATTCAGGAACAAGATGAATGAACAAGGAGAAGTTGTAAGGAATAAAGAAAGATTGGTATGTAAAGGATACTCACAGCAAGAAGTAATTGACTATGAAGGAACTTTTGCACCTGTAGCAAGAATTGAAGCAGTAAGAATTTTTTTGGCTTATGCAACCTATAATAAATTTAAAGTGTATCAGATGGATGTGAAGTCAGCATTTCTAAATGGAGAGTTAGAAGAAGAAGTTTATATTGAGCATCCTGAAGGTTTTCCCTTAACTCATGAAGGAGACATGGTATGTAAACTGAACAAAGCTTTATATGGACTTAAACAAGCACCTAGAACTTGGTATGCAAGACTAGATAAGTATTTGATAAAATTAGGATTTACTAAAGGCATAGTAGACAATAACTTGTATATGAAAGAAATTGAAAATGGTTTGTTGGTTGTAGTTATTTTTGTTGATGATATTATCTTTGGAGGAGAAGATGAAGCTAGTGATAAATTTGCAGATGAAATGAAGACTGAATTTGAAATGAGTATGATTGGTGAGATGAAATATTTTTTAGGATTGTAGATAACACATAACAATGATGGTATCTTCTTATGTCAAACAAAGTACTTGAATGACTTATTGAAGATATTTGGAATGGAGAACTATAAGCTAGTTGGAACACCTATGGTAATTGGACATAAGTTATCTAGCATAGATGAGACTCTTATAGTTGAACAGAAGAAGTAAAGATCTATGATTGGTGGATTGAAATATTTAACTCATACAAGACCAAACATATCACATGTGGTTGGAATTGTTGCAAGATTTTAATTTGATCCTAGAGAATCACATTACGCAACAATAAAAAGGATACTGAGGTACCTAAGAGGCATAATTGAATATGGACTGTGGTATGAAAAATATGATGACTTTACCCTATGTGCATATATAGATGCAGATTGGGGAGGCAGTGTTGATGACAAAAAGAGTACAAGTGGTGGAACATTTTTCCTTGGAGGAAAATTGGTTTCTTGGCTAAGCAAGAAATAAAACTATATTTCACAAAGCACAACAGAAGAAGAATATGTAGCAGCATCAAATAATTGTAACCAAATAATATGGATGAAACAAATGTTGAAGGATACTAGAATAAAATTTGATGAGCCTATTGTTATATAGTGTGATAACACCAGTACAGTTAGTATGTCTAAGAATCTTGTACTACATTCTAAGATAAAGCATATAGAAATAAAGTAGCATGCACTGAGAGAGAAAGTTGCAGAAAAAGAAGTCAGACTTGAGTACATAAGTACAAAAGAGAAGATTGTAGATATATTTACAAAGCCTTTGCCTAAAGATACATTTGAGTATCTGAGAGGTATGCTTGGGGTTATGCCCCAGCCTATTTTTGAGAAGTGATGCAGATTGTTGCATCAGTCCAGTGGTATATGAGCCTTATCTTTTTCTAGACTAGATGTTGGTACTTCCTCTATGGGGGAGTATGTGTTTATGAGCTAAGTCATGAGGACTCTAGTGAATGTATTTTCTGAAAAGTGTCTTTTGACATTGAAGTTGTTGTTGACATAGTAATGTAGCATTTGTCATTGATGTCAATGGGGGAGAAGGATACATGAAAAACCATCTATTGAAGATAATTTGAGGGATAAGGATACAAGAAATATAAAATGGAAAACTAAAAGAATTGAGCAAGAAAAATAAGCAAGATTTGATTGATGACGAGGACTTGAAAACATTTTAGAGCAGCAATGTTGCAGTGTTGGTATTCATGGAACTTGGATGTTTTTTCATCTATGTTGCCATCAATGCCAGTGGGGGAGATTGTTAGGAATGAATCTTGACTATATCCTATGGGGGAGTATTCATAGCCATTCTGTAGTAGTTGTTGTTGCATTCATGACTGTGATTGTCATTGATGTCAACACAATGATCTACTGAAGATTAGCAGAGAAGCAGACAGTGTTTGTATTAGCGCACATGGGATATTAAATATCAAGCTGTGTGGAGTTGAGGAATTAATCTATGATGTTTCCTAAGATCTTGGTTAAGAGTGCATCCAAAAATTCATCTATTCATGGCAATTATGTGTAATTCAATGGAAGCAGTATTTAGGTAGTGTTCCTGAGAAGCAGTTTGTGGAAATCGGATGATATCTCCTAATCGGGATAGAATCTGAGCATGTGAGGTTGTACAGATGATGAATACATGATGATTGTGATGTGGATGTGATAGCAAGGTTAGAGGTTTCATGAGTGAATAATTAACTTAATTAGAAGCTGACAGTTTTATGTAATTGTGAAATATTGTGTAACGCGTGGAAGATTTTATTTTGTAATTGGTATGCCGACTCATTTGTAATTATTTTAGTGTGGTATAAAGGAAGTAATATTTTCCTTATTATAATGTAAGAATTTATAGTAGTATGTGAAAGTGATTTGTATATTTGAGCAATACTTTTTTTAAGAGGATATGCGAAGTACAGAGATCTGGTATTGAGATCTAATGAAGCAGTTGGTGCGGTTTGGTACAGTCAGAGGAGAAGTGATAAGTTTTTGAGATCGGTAATCTTTTGGTATTATTTTGTTGATTAATATAGAGATTAGTTGGACAGTATGTTCAATGATCTTTCCCTTGAAGCTATTTGGACAGTGGGTCCTTTTGCCTTCCATAACTCCTAACCGGGTTAGAATCTTGTAACTAAGATTCAAAGTCTCCTAACAGAGATTCATATGTACTGAATGTATTTCATAAGGCTCCTAACAAAGTCCATCCTCTCACAAGGAACTTTCATATTAGTACATCTTTTGTGGGCATCATTCCTGTTAGAGTAGTCGAGTATTGCTAATAATTAAATTAGTTAATTATTAGTTCTCTACTCTTAGCTTAAGTTAGACTTAGGAAAGTTTTCTTTTCTTAGAAGTTTCCCTTTTAGGGTTTCGGTATCCTTTATAAGGATTCACCGCTTTGTAATTCATGAGGGGATTGTATTATTTTCATCATTGTTAATAGAAGATTATTTTCTTGCAACATGGTTTTGCAGTCTCTGGCCTTTTGGCCGCCATAGTTTCTGCCTTCTCTTCTGTCTTCATTCTTGTAGCAGTCTTTGCATGCAGGTGTTCTTGGGAAGATTTGATGATTATCAAATCTTAACATGGTATCAGAGCCATCTTGCTGCTCGCTGTTCGTATTTTTGTTGAAGTGATTCAGAAGCAAGACGATATTTTTTGTTTCTTTTTTGCCTGCAAAAAAGAAATTTTTTTTTAGGGGTATTTTGAGCAAAAATGGATGCCGCCATTGCGCTCAGAAGGTCCGGGAAAGTCAAAAATCATATAAAGTTTGCAGTTTTTGGCCACTGTGACTTCTGGGAGAAAATTTTTGCCCTCCTAGGGCCGTACGGCTCGAAAATCGAAAAAAAATTTAAAAAAATCATTTTTTAATAATTTTTTGCGTTAAAAATAATGCAGCCTTTATTTTTAAAAGGCGCCGCCCAGCGGCCACCAGTGCACCGCCGAGCGGCCACCCCGCGCCCAGCCGCGGCCTCCACAGCTCCTCCACCACCGGCAGCGCCTCCAGCGCGCCCGCGCTCCGCCCGCCAGAGGCCGCTCCGCCGCTCCGCTCTGCTCGTGTGCCCGGCTCCGCCACCCCGCTGGCCTCCTCCGTCGGCCCCTCCTGGCTCCGCCGCACTGTGCGCCGCCTCTCGGCCCCGCTCCGCTGCAGAGCAGCCGCCGGCTCCTCCGCCGCCCCGCTGGCCTCCTCCGCCGGCCCCGCTCCGCCCACCGCTCCGTCGGTCGCTTGGCGGGTTATTAAGCCCTGCGAGCCCTAGCGGTGGTCACATGGGTGACTGGGAGCTCTGGCTCCAGCCCCCTGCGTGCGCCATGCGCCCAGGGGCTCAATTTTTTCAGCCCCAGGGGCTCTAAACTCTTCTTGTGGAGCCTTTCTAACCCTCCTGCGCTGTTTTTGCTCTATCTGGAGCATATGGAGGTCTTTTTTGGACTTCTTTATATCGTCGGAAAGCTCTTTCCGAGCTCTTTCCGATTATGGAGCTTAGGTTTTTTGGTTCCACCATTTTAAAAGTGTTTTTTTCTGTTGAAGTCTGATATCTCTTTTTGCCTTCCGGGAGTCATATCTGGCTCATCCGGACTCCTTTTTTGGCAAATAAGATATCGTCGAAAAGCTGGTTCTGTGTGCTATTCAGTGGTAGAGGTTATTTTTTCAGATTATACTCCAGGTTTTCACTCCTCTGCGTTTGGCAGTTTATGCCCTCTAGTGGAGTGCTTGGTTCTACAGGTCCGGGGATTTCTTCTTCTGTTCTTCTTAGTGCACTCTTCTTTCTGACTTCTGAGCTTGCATGCTCTTTCTGATGTATCTTTATTTTGTAAACACACTGAAATAAAGTGCCCTTTTTTGCATTTCTGGGATCTTTTTCACCTGGTTCAGTTTTAGTAGTCGCACTCAGTTATAAAGTGCCATGGGGGGATTCTAATGCATTTGCCACTATAGGCGCATCCACTCTTGTCAAGTGAGTGTACCTTCCACGACATTAGCCCATGTAGACTGTGTCTATGACACCGCCCTTTATCCTGTGTGTGTGCTTCTGTTGCACTGTTGGTGTTCCTGGTTCTTCTTCTGCAGCCATTTCTGGCATTGCATTTCAGTGTTCCTGTCACCTCTCCCAGTTCAGCATTATGGGGGGGTTCACCTATTGGTTCTATTACTTCCTGGTTCGATTGATCAGCTCTTCAGACACTTGTCTTCTCTACCTGGTCATGCACTTCAGTGGGGGTTCCAGCAGTATCTTCTGACAGAGTTTTCAGACATGCTTCGGAGGAGCTTCTTGCTCTCTTCTTGTTCCTTTCTCTGGGACATCTTTTGCTTTATGTTTTGGGTACCTGATCAGGCCTAGTTGCCGGGACCCATCTTTCCTGCTTTCTGCAGTAGTTTAGCTTTTTTTGCTTCTCCCTAAGTTACACTTAAGGGGGGGTGTTAGAGTAGTCGAGTATTGCTAATAATTAAATCAGTTAATTATTAGTTCTCTACTCTTAGCTTAAGTTAGACTTAGGAAAGTTTTCTTTTCTTAGAAGTTTCCCTTTTAGGGTTTCGGTATCCTTTATAAGGATTCACCGCTTTGTAATTCATGAGGGGATTGTATTATTTTCATCATTGTTAATAGAAGATTATTTTCTTGCAACATGGTTTTGCAGTCTCTGGCCTTTTGGCCGCCATAGTTTCTGCCTTCTCTTCTGTCTTCATTCTTGTAGCAGTCTTTGCATGCAGGTGTTCTTGGGAAGATTTGATGGTTATCAAATCTTAACAATATCTTTGCCAAATCATTTTCAAATAGCGTGGCTCTTGGTACTTCAGTTACTGACCTATTTCTTCTTTCTGCAATACCATTTTGTTTAGGTGTTCTAGGGGCTGAAAATTATCTCTTAATGCCATTCATTTCACCAAAAGTGTTAAATTATTTTGAAGTAAATTCTCCACCTCTATCTGATCTCAAACATTTAATCTTCATTCCAGATTCATTCTCAACTTTGTTCTTAATTACTGTAAATTTATCAAATGCCTCAGACTTTTCTTTAAGAAATGCAATCCACATCATTCTTGTAAAATCATCAACAAGAATCATAAAATACCTTTCACCATAGAATCCTCTAGTCCTTGCAGGACCGCTCAAGTCTTTATGAAAAATTTTCAACTTCTTTGCTGTTGTAAACTTCTTGCTAGGAAATGAGCTTCTCTTTGTTGGAAATATTCAGGAATTAACTGAGTTACTGAGAGGGGAGGGGTGAATCAGTAACTCCAAATTTTCTTCATTTACAGATGTATTAACATATAGTTCACTTTTTCCTTATGTATATAGAAAGCATGAAACTTAAAAGCATTCACAACAATGACACATAGATTTGGTTACCCAGAAACCTTCCAAAAAGAAAGTAAAACTGGGGTGGGGATGAAACCCACAAAGCTTTAGTATTGCAGAATAAAGTTGGCCAGTTAAGGCTTACAATTTGATCACTTCTGATGATCTGCCCTGCTAGGAGCAATAAGGATTGCTAAATCCACCCTGTTAAAGGATTTACAAACATACAATGAAGTATGCACTCGCACTAATACATTTGGGGGCATTTTGCGATGACTATGTGTCGCAATTGCGACAGCTATGTGTCGCAATAGCAACACCCATAGACGTCGCTATTTTTTAGTCGCAAATTGCGACGTCTATGGGTAGCCGTCGCAATTACGACACATATCCCGTCGCAATGTGACTAAGATTTGTTAGCGGCATGGGTGTCGCCCCCCCGTCGCATGGCTTCGGAGGGCCGTCGCAATCGCGACGGGCCTCCCAAGCAATTGCGACAGGCGCCTGCATCGCATTACGACGGGTTGCCGTCGCAATTGCGACGCCCGTGGGTGGATTAATTTTTTTTTATTTATTTAATACATTGCTAATGAACCACATTAATGCTTTTTTCTTTCAACAAATGAGGACAGCCACTGTAAAGACAACATGATAATGTACACTCACTGTAAGGACAGTCACAAATGAGGACATCTCACAGTGACTGTCCCTAGTGTAATTGCCACTTGAATGTATTGCTATTCAGCCACATTAATGCTTTTCTTCTTCAACAAATGAGGATAGTCACTGTAAAGACAACATGATAATGTACACTCACTATGAGTGTACATTATCATGTTGTCTTTACAGTGACTATCCTCATTTGTTGAAGAAGAAAAGCATTAATGTGGCTGAATAGCAATACATTCAAGTGGCAATTACACTAGGGACAGTCACTGTGAGATGTCCTCATTTGTGACTGTCCTTACAGTGAGTGTACATTATCATGTTGTCTTTACAGTGTCAATATATGCATTATTACTTAAACTGAACAGTACTCTAAATAATATGTCATTGTGGAGTTCTGATTGCTTCCAATTTGATATACGCTTGTTCTACTTATGTATCCAGCATCATGTAAGAAAAGTTGATGCTTTTAAAATAGATTCATTTAGCCATGAAATGCCTGTGCATGTTACATACAAGATTCCAAGGCCCAAAACTGATTACTCATTATAATTCATGTACAGAATGATAATCAACCACAACGAGGCATGCGTAGGCGCTGCTTAGATTTTGAGGCATCAAAAGCTCGTAGAAGAAACTTGACCAATGGCTCATGGAATGCAACAAACTTATTGCCTAAAACAGGAGCATTGGTAACCACAGATGATGGTTTTGAAAAGAACACTTCACCATCAATGTCACGTGAGGGAACTGCAATTTCTGATGGCAAGAAACTTGTAGTATATAAGAGAGATGCAGGTACAGATGCTGGGAATACATTGCTAATGAACCACATTAATGCTTTTTTCCTTCAACAAATGAGGACAGTCACTATAAAGACAACATGATAATGTACACTCACTGTAAGGATAGTCACAAATGAGGACATCTCACAGTGACTGTCCCTTGTGTAATTGCCACTTGAATGTATTGCTATTTAGCCACATTAATGCTTTTCTTCTTCAAAAAATGAGGATAGTCACTCTAAAGACAACATGATAATGTACACGGGCTGTAAGTGTACATTATCATGTTGTCTTTACAGTGACTGTCCTCCTTCAAGTGGCAATTACACAAGGGACAGTCACTGTAAAGGCAACATGATAATGTAGAGAAACGTTGTCATTTGTATTTTCAACAGTGCCGAGAGAGATTCCCTCCGCGAAATCACAGCTACAATTTCTGAGTACGTTGGGTTTATTTTTCTTTTGTCATTATTATGTAATCTGGTATTCAGCTGTTACAGAGCTAAAATACCCAAAAATGAGGACATATCTGTGTTGAATTTATTGTTAGCGGCTTTGGTTATTTAGAAGTTTAATTTTATTTGTTCATCTTTCAAGCACAAATGTTTTGTGGACCGTAACATCTTCATTGTTTCGGGTATGCAATGAAACATCCGTAACTTGCAACTACCTTCATGGTACTTGTGTACATTATCATGTTGTCTTTACAGTGACTGTCCTCATTCAAGTGGCAATTACACAAGGGACAGTCACTATGAGATGTCCTCATTTGTGACAAGGACAGTCACACATGAGGACATCTCACAGTGACTATCCCTTATGTAATTTCCACTTGAATGTATTGCTATTCAACCACATTTATGGGCCCGTTTGGACCACAGCACACAGTAGCATCTACAGAGAAGAATATCCCAGGTGTAACAAGTTGTAAGAATATACCAACAGTTCTAAGAAGTTCCCTAGCACATAGTAGCATCTACAGAGAAGAATATACAACATGAGGGCAGCCACTGTAAAGACAACATGATAATGTACACTCATTGTATGTGTACATTATCATGTTGTCTTTATAGTGACTGTCCTCATTCAAGTGGAAATTACACAAGGGACAGTCACTGTGAGATGTCCTCATTTGTGACAAGGACAGTCACACATGAGGACATCTCATAGTGACTGTCCCTTGTGTAATTGCCACTTGAATGTATTGCTATTCAACCACATTTATGGGCCCGTTTGGACCGCGGCACATAGTAGCATCTACAGAGAAGAATATCCCAGGTGTAACAAGTTGTAAGAATATACCAATAGTTCTAAGAAGTTCCCTAGCACATAGTAGCATCTACAGAGAAGAATATGGGTCAACGAGGTTGACTTCAAAGCCATGCAATCCAATGGTAATAGTAATATCATAATTTGACATACTATCAGAAATACTTCCTAAATAGACTATTCAATCTTATAAGAGATGGATTCATGAGAACTATTATTTATGAAATATGAGTCAATGACTTTAATTAAAAAAAATTACACAATCTAATTCTTGTAAAAATATCAAAATTTGACACATTGAAAATACCTTCCAAAAGTATCGTTAATTGATTAATATGAATCACTACTCATGAAATATAATTTTATAAACCTAATCTAAAAACTACACAATAAAAATCTTAATAGCAATATTGTAAGAAACTATTCCCAAAAGCAAGCCTAACAAAATTTGATGAAAATAATTTTTGTTTCACTCAACTTTGACATTCACAACTTCCTCTTTTATTATAATAAGAAAAAAAATGTCTTTTTAGATATACCTCATGAACCATACTCGAATAATCTATCATTTTTCTTCTCAAAAACATATTTGCAGAGCCTGCTTCTTTTACTTGTTTGTACTTTTATCTCTCTGATGGAAAGGGTTCCTTCAGGACACATTTTTCCAAGTTCACTGCTTGAGATATTTGAGGAGGGTTCCCCTGCTTGAGTATCCATCCAACCCATATTCGAGTAGTTCTACAATTGCACAGTCTAAATTAATAATACTGACAATTGAATGACGAATGATGATACATAGAATTGATATAAACTAATCCTAAAAACACTAAAACATTATTAATATATTTATATTTCATAAATAAAATTGATATAAAAGATCTGGAAAGATACATTAAAGAATAGAAAAACAGTAATTTATAATAGAAGGAAACTTAAATTGCTATTTAAAAAAAAAACAAGAGTCTTAAATCTTATCATTTTGTTTCATTATCATCCATAAGTACACACCTCTACCATAATAATTATATTTTACCACCCATAAAATGAAAAAAAGATTTTCACAAGAGAAATTGAAGCTAGATTATAAAAATGAACCATCTTATTGGAAACTGGAACTGTTATCATACCCAAAAGGACTACAAAATTTCACCTTATCATACCCAGATTGTTGCTTTGCCTGGCGGAGGGAAATTTGATCAGTAAAATTGACACAGAGTATGTTGTCTCCATTGTCATGCTGGATAACAAAACACCAACTTTAATGGGCATGTACTGTCCCTTGTGTAATTGCCACTTGAATGCATTGCTATTTGATGCAGGGGCATCCCTAATGCAAGCCAAAGACACCATGATTGAAGAAAGTTGCCATGAAGCCAAGGAGTCAAATCCTATCAATTGGAACATAAGATTTTCACCTTGGAGCTTTGAAGGATTGACTGGTGAAAGGTCCTTTTGATTGACAAATCAGAGTCTTTTTGAATGACAAATCAGAGTCTTTTTGAATGACAATAAATTAGAATAGGAGTTTTAGATGTTTTCTTGGTTTGTAATAAATATTAAGGATTGATTTTATCTCCTTATAAACATCCACTTGTTGGACACAAGACCCCTTGGTGACTTATAAACCTTGGGCATCTTTTGAGTCCTTGGATGAAATGAGCATAGTAAGTGTTTATTAGGTGTCTTTTAGATGTTGTTAAGAAGTTTGAAGGTCCAAAATAACTTTAATAAGGTTCCTAAAGTTTCACAACACATTTTTTACCTTCTCGGCAAAGTTGTTTGCAAAGTTGTAATGCAACTTTAAAAGTTGCTTAGCAAAGTTGACATTTGTTGGATAAACTGTTCTAACCACCTAGATGGTTGAACCAACATTTGGAGAGCCTATTTTAGGCTTCAAATGGTCGAAGACAGACAGAGAACCAGTATTGTAATCATTTTGCTTTCATAAAAAATAAAAATAACCCTGTTTTAGTGCATTTCTGGTGAAAAATGAACTCTGTACGGCTGTACGGATGGTGGTTGGATGATAAAATTTCCCTGGAAGTTGTAATAGTGACATCTGATGCTTTGGAAGTTGGTTTGATTGATTCTCTTTGTTTTATATCTAAGTTATTTCAAATTTTCTGTGCATTCTTTACAAACCCTCATTTTCAGGGTTTGACTGATGTAAAGACCTTAACTCACGTTTCAACCATTGGAATTCCTTCTTCAATGGTGGAATGAGAGTTAAGGATGTATATTTGTATATTCTAAAAGCCTTGACTACTCTGCATCACTATTGAACCACATTAATGCTTTTTTCCTTCAACAAATGAGGACAGTCACTGTAAAGACAACATGATAATGTACACTCACTGTAAGGATAGTCACAAATGAGGAAATCTCAGAGTGATTATCCCTTGTGTAATTGCCACTTGAATACATTGCTATGGAACCACATTAATGCTTTTTTCCTTCAAGTGGCAATTACACAAGGGACAGTCACTGTGAGATGTCCTCATTTGTGACAAGGACAGTCACACATGAGGACATCTCACAATGATTGTCCCTTGTGTAATTGCCACTTGAATGTATTGCTATTCAACCACATTTATGGGCCTGTTTGGACCACGGCACACAATAGCATCTACAGAGAAGAATATCCCAGGTGTAACAAGTTGTAAGAATATACCAACAGTTCTAAGAAGTTCCCTAGCACATAGTAGCATCTACAGAGAAGAATATACAACATGAGGGCAGCCACTGTAAAGACAACATGATAATGTACACTCATTGTATGTGTACATTATCATGTTGTCTTTACAGTGACTGTCCTCATTCAAGTGGAAATTACAGAAGGGACAGTCATTGTGAGATGTCCTCATTTGTGACAAAGATAGTCACACATGAGGACATCTCACAGTGATCGATTGTCCCTTGTGTAATTGCCACTTGAATGTATTGCTATTGAACCACATTAATGCTTTTCTTCTTCAACAAATGAGGACAGTCACTCTAAAGACAACATGATAATGTACACTCATTGTAAGGACAGTCACAAATGAGGACATCTCATAGTGACTGTCCCTTGTGTAATTGCCACTTGAATTACACAAGGGACAGTCATTGTGAGATGTCCTCATTTGTGACAAGGATAGTCACACATGAGGACATCTCACAGTGATCGATTGTCCCTTGTGTAATTGCCACTTGAATGTATTGCTATTGAACCACATTAATGCTTTTCTTCTTCAACAAATGAGGACAGTCACTCTAAAGACAACATGATAATGTACACTCACTGTAAGGACAGTCACAAATGAGGACATCTCACAGTGACTGTCCCTTGTGTGATTGCCACTTGAATGTATTGCTATTCAGCCACATTAATGCTTTTCTTCTTCAACAAATGAGGATAGTCACTCTAAAGACAACATGATAATGTACACTCACTATAAGTGTACATTATCATGTTGTCTTTACAGTGACTGTCCTCCTTCAAGTGGCAATTACACAAGGGATTTGTGTTTTCAACAGCGCCGTAACCCTCCGCGAAATCACATCGGGATATAAGGGCAAAACAAACAAGAACGTTGTCATTTGTATTTTCAACAGCGTCGAGAGAGATAAACAAACTTAAAACTCAGACTTAAGAAAGATGAAGGCAATGCTTCAAAAGGCCGATGCCCTAAATACGGGAAAACATAATACCACCATTAAACGATGCCCTAGTCACCGTATCAATGCTGCCAGCTCCGTACTAGTATGCTGACTGCTCACTTTCATCCTGTGATAATGGTAACTTCATTAATCATACTTGAAATGGCAGCATACGAACTAAAGCTGATGAACATTTATAAACTAAAAGTTTAAAACTACAGATTACAAATGTAGTAGTTTCATACAAAAAGAACTTGATTTCTGAAATTTACCATTAGAAGTATCCAAAGGAATACCACAGTACTGTTGAACTTGGAGAATCGGAGATGATCAACACAGCAAGGTTCAACAGCTGTAAGGACTGTTACACCATCTTTAGCATTTGAATACATTTTCTCCTTGGCTTCTGGTGGATCCTCAAAGACCCCCAATGACGTTTTCCCTACAATTATCAATTGTTTGTCAGTATGAGATATTAATAAATAAACATTAATCACAATATTAGGCAAAAAATGTTCTTGATGTCTGAATCTAAATCACAGAAAGCTCTAATAAAGCAGTTCTCAATTTCACATTAAACTAAGTTTCAATTTCAAATGGTTATAATAATTTTTGCAAGTTATAAGTAGCTGGTTACAGTATATGACATAAAAAGAAAAAAAATCATTTCTATTCTTTTCTTCTTTTTCTCTTTCAACGAAGCTTTTGCACCACACAAATGCATACCAAGAATTTCTCAGGAGGTTTCAAGACCATTGCATACCAAACTTCTTCTCTGTAGATGCTACTGTGTGTCGTGGTCCAAACGGGTCCAAATAGACCTAGTGACTCTAGTAGGTCTCCAAAACTTGTTCTGCAGCAATAACTCTTCAATTTGACAAAGGACCTTATGAACTTATATGTTTTTTGAGTACCCTTTTTGATGTTCTAACAATCCTCCAACTCCCAGACCCTGACTCCACTCTAGCATATCAATGTCCTTATTGAGTCCGCAAACCTAATGCATGCCTTTGGGTGTGGGTTCCAAAACAAGGCATTGAAAATGGGTGCATGAAACCAAGATCAGAGTTTGAAGATGTCCACCATGCTCTAAAGATCTAGATTCAACAAGGTTTGAGGTCCTTTACTTGCCGCTACCCTCTGATCTTGCATAATCCATCAACTCCTAGTCAAGAACATTGAGATTCTTGACCTAGGGCTTGCTCTTGAAATTCTCTGGCTTAGTATCCTGTTCCAAAGCTTTTAAAATATGAAAATAAACCCCCTTAACTTGCATTTTACAAAGAAAAAAGGATATCCTATGGTTTATTTGCAAGTTAAGGCCATTTGAATGCAATAACCCAAAAAATGAGGGTTTGACAGAACAACAGATAAGAAAAAGGAATAACTTTGATATAAGGTGTCTTGAATCTACCACATAAACTCTCAAAGCATAAGATATAAATACTCTAACTTCCACACTGGTCTGCCCTCCCTTTCACATCCATACACTGTACAGTGCTTGAAGGAAATGCACAGAAAAGGCTCTGAAATAGTGGCTCTATCTGACAGAGAGTCCATGCTAGGCTTCATGACTAACCTAGAGCACATTCCTTGTTATGGAGGAAGTTTGAATGGTGAAGAACTTATGGAATGGATAGAGGACCTAGATAACCATTTTGACTACAAGTATCTTATTAATAACCATTTTGACTACAAGTATCTTATGGATAGAGGACCTTGATAACCATTTTGACTCATTTAGTATCTTATTGAGCTTCACTTTGTTTCGAGAATATAGTTTAATATTCTCTACTAAACAGGGCCAACCACGTGAAGGTGGAAGCTCATTTGGCCCCACCCCCCTCCCCCTAACATCACTCTACATTCCCCGTTAACATGTAACATTCATTCATTCTTTCAATTATTAATAAAATGTAACATTCAATCAATATCACATGATAACATTCATTAACACATTAGATTCGTTAACATGCAACATTCATCAATATGAAAATAAACACATAATTCATGAACATTCATTAGCACATAAATGACAACCCGCTTTGTTCAAAACACAAATGACAACCCGCTTTGTTCAAAACACAAATGATAACCCGCTTGATTTCGCGGAGGGAATCTCTCTCGGCGCTGTTGAAAACACAAATGACAACGTTCCTTTTTTTTTTTGCACTTATATCCCGACCAACATAAGGTCCATTTGTAATACAACATGATAATGTACACTTACAGTGAGTGTACATTATCATGTTGTCCTTAGAGTGACTATCCTCATTTGTTGAAGAAGAAAAGCATTAATGTGGCTGAATAGCAATACATTCAAGTGGCAATTACACAAGGGACAGTCACTATGAGATGTCCTCATTTGTGACTGTCCTTACAGTGAGTGTACATTATCATGGTGTCTTTAGAGTGACTGTCCTCATTTGTTGAAGAAGAAAAGCATTAATGTGGTTCAATAGCAATACATTCAAGTGGCAATTACACAAGGGACAATCACTGTGAGATGTCCTCATGTGTGACTGTCCTTGTCACAAATGAGGACATCTCACAATGACTATCCCTTATGTAATTCAAGTTGTAATTACACAAGGGACAGTCACTGTGAGATGTCCTCATTTGTGACTGTCCTTACAATGAGTGTACATTATCATGTTGTCTTTAGAGTGACTGTCCTCATTTGTTGAAGAAGAAAAGCATTAATGTGGTTCAATAGCAATACATTCAAGTGGCAATTACACAAGGGACAATGTCATGAGCCGTGACATATTGAACTTAGTATAATAATAAAATGATTAGATGATATATAATAATCTATTATTAACAGTATATAACAATAATATATAATTATTATCAAAAGATAATAATAATATATAGTTAGCATAATAAGTAATATGTTAATTAAATAATATTAAAATATTAATAAATAATATAATTATGATTATAATTATAATATAAATTAATAAAAAATAATTATTAATAAATTATATATATTATATTATAATAATATATTAAGTAATAATATTAAATCAATTATTGATATAATAATTTTAATATATAAATAATATTAATAAACCTCTCAATATAAAACAATATGTTATCACTATAATAATATTTATTATAATATTATTAATATTACTAACATCATTAATTATAATATTTAATAATAACAATAACATTAATAATAATAATAATAATAATAACGTTTAAAGCAATATCGAATATCTGTAATCGATATACATCTACATTAAACATCTGCATTATCTATCACGATGAGGAATGAAGAAGTGATACAACAATCACTAGTCATTACACATCGATACCATGAGAGGATGATTAATGAACCAAATACTATGAAGTCAAGATCAACATGATATGAATAAGGGATAGGTCGCTATGTGTTTCAGAAGATGTATTGATAAGCAAGAAGGATAACCATTCATATATTATAAATAATCATTAATTGCACAAGTTTAGACAATGACATATCCGATAAAGCAATATCAAACATGAAGACCCGCTAGCAAATATGCACCATCACTTCCTATGTTATCATGACAATAACATAAACTAGATTGAATTCTACTATCTATATCAATAGACACCACATAGGAGGATATCGACTAAAGGATTGAAAGATTATCGATTGTCTGAGATAAACCACATCTTGTAGAAACACAAAAGCATCAGTGATTATATCACAAGCTATTGATGAATGAGGCATTAGTCATGGATAATAAATACAATGTATCCTTAAGTATTAACAGGAATGGAAGTCAATTTGAAGATCAAACTCCATTACCAGCAATCAACCAATAAATGGGCAATTATCAGAAAATGATATCGACTTATATCAGAGTAGAAAGATTGGATATCATCATAACAATATGGGATAAGGCAAGAGTTAATATCGATTGACTAAATACTAATGATAGTTAGACCAAACTAATACAAACACAATGGATGTTAACTACTGGTTGCACTACCAATTAGGGAAGATTACCTTCATAAAAAGATTTGATATTGAGTCAATCTGGGAGTTATCTATGATCAGAAAATAATGAAATAATATTATGTGAACTGTCGGATTATGGAAAGGTGTGATTAACAAAGGGACATGGAGGAATAAACAAGACAGGTCTCATTCATAGCATCTCTTCATTTGTTAAAGACAATATAAGAATGCATTCTCGTCAGTCACTCAAGGCATCATTAGAACTTTATTTACTTATCCATATTTGGATATACTCAATAGAGCATCTGCCTTTGGCAGTTTGGTTTCAAGTTTATCATTGCAGATCAGAGACAACACCATGATTGCACAGATAGAAAGGATAGTCAGAAACAACATCAATATTTGAAGTTGCAAGCATATAATTCAGAATCTGAAATAGCAACATATCACTCATAGCGATATTACACATTTGCATAATTACATCATCATATCAGAAACAGCAAATACATTGCTGTAAGCAATACTTATTGATTGTATATCGATATTGTTTATATCAGACATACCATCATTATACTATCACTATAAGTGATAGGAAACATCATATTCATAGCATATTTCATATCATTATATCCGACAGTGCTATTAAACATATTGGTATCAATATCATCTTGCACACATATTGTGATTGAATCTGAAATAGCGGTTGATATCTTAAGTAACCTCCATTACTTAGTTTAATTGTAAGTATCTGATAGAGTAAGTCTGAGAAGTGGAGTAATTGTTCCTGTTTTCCAAGTTAGCCAAAAAGGGGACATTACAGACAATCACTGTGAGATGTCCTCATGTGTGACTGTCCTTGTCACAAATGAGGACATCTCACAATGACTGTCCCTTGTGTAATTCAAGCGGCAATTACACAAGGGACAGTCACTGTGAGATGTCCTCATTTGTGACTATCCTTACAATGAGTGTACATTATCATGTTGTCTTTAGAGTGACTGTCCTCATTTGTTGAAGAAGAAAAGCATTAATGTGGTTCAATAGCAATACATTCAAGTGACAATTACACAAGGGACAATCACTGTGAGATGTCCTCATGTGTGACTATCCTTGTCACAAATGAGGACATCTCACAATGACTGTCCCTTATGTAATTCAAGTGGAAATTACACAAGGGACAGTCACTGTGAGATGTCCTCATTTGTGACTGTCCTTACAGTGAGTGTACATTATCATGTTGTCTTTAGAGTGACTGTCCTCATTTGTTGAAGAAGAAAAGCATTAATGTGGTTCAATAGCAATACATTCAAGTGGAAATTACACAAGGGACAATCACTGTGAGATGTCCTCATGTGTGACTATCCTTGTCACAAATGAGGACATCTCACAATGACTGTCCCTTGTGTAATTCAAGCAGCAATTACACAAGGGACAGTCACTGTGAGATGTCCTCATTTGTGACTATCCTTACAGTGAGTGTACATTATCATGTTGTCTTTAGAGTGACTATCCTCATTTGTTGAAGAAGAGAAGCATTAATGTGGTTCAATAGCAATACATTCAAGTGGCAATTACACAAGGGACAGTCACTGTGAGATGTCCTCATTTGTGACTGTCCTTACAGTGAGTGTACATTATCATGTTGTCTTTAGAGTGACTATCCTCATTTGTTGAAGAAGAAAAGCATTAATGTGGTTCAATAGCAATACATTCAAGTGGGAATTACACAAGGGACAATCGATCATTGTGAGATGTCCTCATGTGTGACCTTTGTGAAGGCAAGTGCCAATTTGTACCCAAGTTACCAATATTGTGGCAAAAGTGGGAATGAAGCATTTAGGGGTCAAATTGGGCAAAGAAGTGTAGAAGTGGCCTATGTGAGGTCTAAATAGCCTAACTAAGTCATGGTTAGGGTCTTATGGTGTTTGAACAATAAGTTTTGAACCAAAATCCCAAAGGTTGTAACAAGTTGTCAATGTTGTCATTCACAACATTGACAACATTTGTGCAAGGGAGCATTTTCGAGTAAGATGGTTATGTAACTATATGAAACCATTGAATTAGGCATCAGATCAACTATAAGAGGCCTCCATCGATCTGTGCAAAAGGTTGGGGGGAAAAACATTTGGAATTAAGAAGATTTGTAGAGTAACACGGTTTTAGTGAATTCTTGAGTTTTTTTGTTTCTTTGTTTTCAGTTGATTAATGGATTAGATAGCTCACAGTGTCTATTGGAAAAGTTAGTACAAGTTGTTTTTTTATTTTGTGTTGTGTTTTTTTTGAGTTTTGAAGCATTCCAACTAGTTTGTTAATTCTTTTGTTAAGTACCCTATCATTGGTTTGAACCAGGCAGGTTGAACAAATGGAGTCTTAGCTCATCATTCCATTGTCAATTTTGTACGGGCTCTTGGAATGGGTGAGGAGACTCCATGTACTATATGTTTGGAAGGAGGGGCCCTGGGAAGCTCATTTTCTATGTTTGCAATGATGTCCTAGGTGAGTCAGTTGAGCACAGTTAGGGATGACAAATCATTACAAGAAGATTACAACAAGTTGAATGCATTGGTTGCTTCAACTAAAATCTCATGGAGAGGTAGACACACATCTAAAGAAGCCCCAAGTCAAATTAGAAGATTGGGTGAGTTTCTTTGGCTGCTAAGAAAACAAACTCTTAGTCAGATTGTCCAAGTTGTGTCAAAATACTTGTTTTCAGGCATGGCTGTAGCAGTTGGTGTACAAAAAATCTAGGAGGATAAGACCTTAGATATCTTGGAGTTCTCAATAAAGGGCATCTGAATCCTAAGCCCTTTAGGTGGCTTAATATAAACAAAAAGGCTTGACAAAGGCCTAATTGCTAGCAGCCTATTTTTGGGTGCAATTGGCATGGTTTGATGAACCGGATTGAAGTACTGATGAAAAGTATAGGTGAAGGAGTAATATTGAAACCAATAGAGGTCCTAGTGGCCAGCCTCTCCATGGAGTAAAGTTCTAGTTGAATGTGTTTCAATTTGTGAAGACAAGACTAGGAGTGTCCTAGTAGCTAGATTGGTATTGAGCAGAGTTCGTTGTATTTCTTGTTGGTGTGCACTAGTTGAAGGAGTGGGATCTTGGGTAGAGATACCTAAAGAGTGTAGGGATAGTTAAGTACCCTATCAAGTCAAAACATTGGCCTAAAGAGACCCTAGTGAAGGATAGGGAGTGAGCAAGACAAAGTGTTACATCAATTAACAAGATCATTTTTTGGTAATTATGTACATTATCATGTTGTCTTTACAGTGATTGTCCTCATTTGTTGAAGAAGAAAAGCATTAATGTGGTTCAATAGCAATACATTCAAGTGGAAATTACACAAGGGAATATCACTATGAGATGTCCTAAGTGTGACTGTCCTTGTCACAAATGAGGACATCTCACAGTGACTGTCCCTTGTGTAATTGCCACTTGAATGAGGACAGTCACTGTAAAGACAACATGATAATGTACACAAGTACCGTGAAGGTAGTCGCAAGTTAGGGCTGTTTCATTGCATACCCGAAACAATGAAGACATTACAGTCCACAAAATGTTTGTGCTTGAAAGATGAACAAATAAAATTAAACTTCTAAATAACCAAAGCCACTAACAATAAATTCAACATAGATATGTCCTCATTTCTGGGTATTTTAGCTCTCTAACAGCTGAATACCAGATTACATAATAATGACAAAAGAAAAATAAACCCAACGTACTCAGAAATTGTAGCTGTGATTTCACGGAGGGAATCTCTCTCGGCGCTGTTGAAAACACAAATGACAACGTTCTTTTTTTTTTGCCCTTATATCCCGATCTGATTTCACGGAGGGTTACGGTGCTGTTGAAAACACAAATGACAACGTTCCTTTTTTTTTTTGCCCTTATATCCCGACAACATCGCAATTGCAAGTTAGGGCTGTTTCACTGCATACCCGAAACAATGAAGACGTTACGGTCCACAAAACATTTGTGCTTGAAAGATGAACAAATAAAATTAAACTTCTAAATAACCAAAGCCGCTAACAATAAATTCAACATAGATATGTCCTCATTTCTGGGTATTTTAGCTCTCTAACAGCTGAATACCAGATTACATAATAATGACAAAAGAAAAATAAACCCAACGTACTCAGAAATTGTAGCTGTGATTTCACGGAGGGTTACGGCGCTGTTGAAAACACAAATGACAACGTTCTTGTTTTTTTTGCCCTTATATCCCGATGTGATTTCGCGGAGGGTTACGGTGCTGTTGAAAACACAAATGACAACGTTCTTATTTTTTTTGCCCTTATATCCTGATGTGATTTCGCGGAGGGTTACGACGCTGTTGAAAACACACATGACAACGTTGCTTTTTAATTTTGCACTTATATCCCGACAACGTCGCAATTGCGACAGTGCCAAATGTATTGTCGTCACAAATTGCGACGGTGTCGGGCTATATTTGAAAAAAAAAGGCCAAAACCGCATGACATTTGCCTGCCGTCGCAAATTGCCGTCACAATTTCACCCCAAATGTATTAGTGTCGGTAAAGAGATTTTACAAAAGACTGTTAAGTCTACCTGGTTAAAGGATTTTAGTACTGATTCACCTGTTAGGATGAAACAGTAGATCTCTTGCTTTGCAACTGGATTGCTGATTGAGATTCGCTGATGTAATGATCACCTTCTATGATGAATTTGTCTTTGCTATTCCCTATACTACTGTAGCCCTTTGTAATTCACTTATCTCTGCCTTTCTTTCTTTTTCACATTCATACTCATTTTTCTTACATCTTGACATTTTTACAACATTGTTTATATACAAGTCTAAACAATTAATTACAATTACAAAGTCGGCTTGACAAATAAACATAAGTGCCACTAAGTCAGCCCAAGTATGGTTACACGGTTCCTGCAAACTAACTCGGTGACTTTCTGATACTCGGCGTCCACTACATTACTCGGCATCATCATGCACTCGGTAGAAGTGGAGGCACGGTTCATACTAACCACTCGGTAGGTTTTGAACTTGGTAAATACTGGTGACTCGGTAGACATAATGTTACTCGGTTTACACTGTCCTGCTCGGTTTGCACTGTTCTGCTCGGTTTGCACTATTCTGCTCGGTTTGCACTGTTCTGCTTGGTTTGCACTGTTCTGCTCAGTTTGCACTGTTCTGCTTGGTTTGCACTGTTCTGCTCGGTTTGCACTATTTTGCTCAGTTTGTACTCAGAATGCAAATAAGTGTTGTCACTAGTGGCAATTCTGCTTAATGCCAACACTCTTCTATTTAGCCATAACACATTCCTTGTAAATCATGTTAGTAGGTTTCATAATTTTAGGCAAATCTCTTACTGCAAGTGTAGTACTCACTTTCATAATGTTATCAAAGTTTATATGACAAAATCTTCTGTGCCATAATCAACTGTCATCAATCTTAGTAATCAAGCATGTCATCTTAGTAGGATTCAACTGAAATACATTACCTCTGGTTCTTGATCCAGTTCCAATCAAATTACCATCCTTATCTTTGATTACACAAGTTTTCTTAGTAAAACAAACTTGATATCCCTTATCAACTAGCTTTCCAACACTCAAAAGGTTATGTTTCAATCCATCCACAAAGTAAACATCATCAGTGTTAGTCTTTCCATCAAGATTAATAGATCCTATTCCTTTTATCAAACAAGGTGCATTGTTTCCAACTCTAACCATTTCTCCATCATAATTGTTAAAATTTATGAATTTCTTCATGTCTCCAATCATATGATGTGAACAACCACTATCTATAATCCAATCAGATTTCTTTTCTACTTGAGAAACTAAAACTTTTTCTTTCTTAACTTCTGTTTCAGGGTTTTCTTCTTTTATTGCTACAAATCCTACATCATCATTCTCATTATCACTCTCACTTAGATATTTCTCCATACTAGCTTCAAATTCTTCATCATTAACATAATAAAATTCTTTAGATCTTCTAGGTTTAAATTTATTTCTATACTTCTTTACTTTCTTAGGGCATTAAGATGCAAAATGACCATATTCTTGACAAGTCCAACATTTAAAATTTTTCTTACCATCTGGTTCTCTTTTCACAAGCAAGGAAATTCCTTCTTCAATATTCCCATCTTCTTCATTCCTAGATCTACTACCACTAGCATAATCTCCACTTGCACTAATGTTTCTTGGCAAAGTAGGGTGAATGATAAGTGTGTTGAATGCTGTCTCCATTCTAGGTAGATCTCCTGATTGTTTCAAGTTCATCTCTGCTGCTTCTAGTCTTCCAAGAAGGGTTTCTCTGGTGAAGTTCTTAGTACAAGGTATAAATTTCTCAATCATCTGCATTGTCTGCTTAAATGTAGGAGTCAATATCCTTATAATTTTCCATATCACTTCATTCTTTGTCTTGATTCTTTCATATGATTTTATACCTACAACAATTTCTGACATTCTACCAATATAGCTTCTAACAGATTCATCTTCCATCATTCTTATATCTTCAAATGCACATATCCAATTATGTAATCTAAATTTCTTTGCATGTTCATCACCTTCAAAAGTAGATTGTAAAGATAACTAAATTTCATGAGATGTTTTTAGATATTTTACTTGACTGTACTCATTTTCTGGAAGGGCTGACAAGAGTGCTTCTCTAGCAAGTATGTTACACATGAATAGATCTCTCTCCTCATTAGTACATTCTTCAATTTTGTCTTCATCAATGATAGTCTTCTTGTTCTTTGTGATTAACCAATATCCTAGTCCTAAACAAACAAAATGTGTCTTTATATTTTCTTTCCAGTTGTCAAAGTTTACTGCATTAAACTTAGAGCTTTCTTTCCTGAAATGACTCACCATGGATCTCCTTAAGTTGTTAAACTTTTCCTTTAAGGACCTGCTACTCTGATACCAATTGTTAGAAAGTAAAGTCCACCAAGATAATTGAGAGGGGGGGGGAGGGGCATGAATCAATTATAAGATAAATACAACTTTTATCACCTTTAATAGATTTCAACCATGTAAGAAAATTAATCAACAACCATAGAAAGATATACATACACAACAACACAATAACACAAGATATGTTAACTAGGGAACCTCTTGATCAAAGAGTAAACCCCGGTGGGAATGATGCCCACAAAAGATGCACTAATATGAAAGTTCCTTGTGAGAGGATGGACTCTATTAGGATCCTTATGAAATACATTTAGTACATATGAATCTCTTTTAGGAGACTTTGAATCCCAGTTACAAGATTCTAACCCGGTTAGGAGTTATGGAAGACAGAAGGACCCACTATCGAAATAGATTCAAGGGAAAGATCATTGAACACACTATCCAACTAATCTCTATATTACTCAATAAAATAATACCAAAAGATTACTAATCTCAACAACTTATCACTTCTCCTCTGACTATGCCAAATCGCACCAACTGCTTCATCAGATCTCAATACTAGATCTTTGTACTTTGCATATCCTCTTACAACAAGTATTGCTCAAATCCACAATTCAATTTCACATACTACTTCAAGTTGTTACATTAAAATAAGGAAAATATTCCTTCCTTTATACCACACTAAAATAATTACAAATGAGTTGGCATATCAATTACAAAATAAAATCTTCAACATGTTACACAATATTTCACAATTACATAAAACTGTCAGCTTCCAATTAAGATAATTCTTCACTTTTGTGACCTTTGACCTTTCTATCATGTCCAAGTCACAATCATCATGTCTTCATCATCTTTTTAACCTCACATGCTCAGATTCTATCCCGATTAGGAGATATCATCCGATTTCCACAAACTGCTTCTCAGGAACAATACCTGAATACTGCTTCCACTGAATTACACATAAATGTCATAAATAGATGAATTTCTGTATGCACTCTTAACCAAAATCTTAGGAAAAATCATAGATTAAGTCCTCAGCTCCGCATAGATTGATCTTCAATATCCCATGTGCGCTAATACGAATGCTGTCTGCTTCTCTGCTAATCTTTAGTAGATCACAATGCTGACATTAATGACAATCACAGTCATGAATGCAACAACAACTGCTATAGAATGGATGTGAATACTCCCCCATAAGATATATTCATCATTCATTCATAACAAGAACAAGACAATACTATTATGCAGAAGAAGAAGGTATTGAATATGGTGAGACTTTTGCACTCGTTGCTAGACTTGAAGGATTTAGAATATTGCTTGCAAATGTTGTTTACAAAGGATTTAAAGTTTATCAGATGGATGTTAAATCTTCATTTTTGAATGGAATACTTGAAGAAGAGCTATACATTGAACAACTTGAAGGTTTTTTTGATCCTAATAAGAGGAATAGGGTATATAAGTTGCAGAAAGCATTATATGGACTGAAACAAGCACCAAGAGCATGGTATGAAAGACTGTGCTCCTATCTTATTAGTATTGGATTTGTTAGAATAAGTGACAATAGTAATTTCTATTCGAAAGGTGAAACTGAAGACAAGATTCTTATTGCTAAATTTTTTTTTGATGATATCACATTTGGAGGACATGATAACCTATGAAAATCATTTGTTGATGAAATGGGAAAAGAATATTGCTAAATATTAATGTTTGGAGAGATTAAATTTTTTCTTGGCTTGCAAATTTTACAACAAAATGAAGGCATATACATTACTCAAGAAAAGTACATAAAATGTATATTGAAGACATTTAGTATGGAGGATTCAAAAATAGTTGGTACACCTATGGTCACTGGATGCAAATTGACAAAGGATGACAAGTCAACTGAGGTAAATCTGACCTTGTATAGATCAATGATTGGTAAATTGATGTATGTTGTGTATAGTAGACTAGATATTGCACACATGGTTGAAATTGTAGAAATATCTTCTACTAATCCCAAAGAATCACATATGACTACTATAAAAAGAATTTTGAGATACTTGAAGAATAGTGAAAACTAGGTTTTTGGTACAAGAAAGAAGACAATTTTGAATTGAAAGTTTACACAAATGCTGATTGGGCTGGAAACATTGATGATAGAAAGAGCACTACTGGTGGATCATTATTTTTGGGAGAAATATTAGTTACTTGGATAAGTATGAAACAAGGATGCATTTCTTAGTCCATTGCAAAAGCATAATATTTCATTGTTGCTAATTGTTTGAACATTGCATGGATAAAACAACTTTTGGAAGGAATGAATGAAGAGATCACTGACCTAGTGATAATATATTGTGATAACACTAGTGCAATAAACATTTCTAAGAATTTGGTAATGTATGCAAAGATAAAGCATATATCTATAAAGTATCACTACTTTAGGGAACAAGTACAAGAAAATCAAGTAAAGCTAGAGTATGTGAAATCACAAGAGCAACTTGCTGATATATTTACTAAACCCTTACCTAAGGACACATTTGAGTACTTGAGGAGTAGAATAGGGGTCCATCCCCTATCTATCAGTCACTAAGGTGATTAGGAGGTTGCATCAACCTATACTTTATCAGAATATTAAATGATGTTGATACATGATGTTCACACTTTGGGTTTCCTGAGGTTGTGAAAACTAAAAGATGGTAGACAAACTGAAACTGCATATCAGTACATGCAAGGTACTTGATCTAAACCAAATAGAAGATATATTGATTTGGATACTAAAGAACTTCTTATTTTCTTTTTTGACATTTTTGTCAAAGGGAGAGATAATATCATATGAAATACACAAAGGGAGAGAAGATTCAATGATATAGTTATCTACAGGGAGAGATTAAATCTGCAGGGAGAGACTACATGGGGAGTGCTGATGTTGTGTAGTGATTAAACATATTAAATGTACAAGCTAGCGAGAGCTTACCGAGCTACAACATTTTCATATAGAGCTGTAGAATAGATTTTTGGTATTCTATGACATATTTCATATTGTGTTTCCATCAATACTAAAGGGAGAGATTGATAAACTACAATTGATTGAATATTTTGAGGGAGAGTTTGACAATGGATTAGATATTTGAAAGATAATGATTTATGATCACCAAGATACTAATGCGTATGTAAGATATTAAATTAGTTAATATATTGTCATTGATGTCAACTAACTTTGACTATACTTATCATGATGGTTACAAACATCTTAAGAAGGAAATAATGATGAAGGAATGAGATATCTACATGACGATGAGATGGATGAGAAACATATGGTTATAGTATTCATTGGGTAACTTATTGATGAGAATATGGCATCATGTTAGTGATTTGATTGTAATTCATGAATCTATTATGGATTGAAGATCAAGAATGAACAAGTTTATGTGGTCTGTAAAATGAAGAATTCAGTATACACCGAGCAAGTATAGTGTATAATGAGTATAGTGTTAACCAAGATAGTTATCATTGGTGCATTATGGTATTGAATGAGTGAAAGGAATAAATAGAACTTATGACTATTGACTAAAGATGATGAGCTGAACAATTGTTTATGATTCCAAGATAAATGATAATATTTGTTATGATGATCAAATGACTGAAAAAATTCAAGGATGATCAGATGAAGGAGAATGAAACATGTTATTGACACAACTACCGATGAAGGTTATGTTAGATAACTAATAGGGGGTGAATCAGTTAAATTAGTTATCCTATAGTCCTAAACTCTTAGATGTACTTTTTCAAACTTATTCAATAAATCAAACAACTCAATAAGATAAAATAACTATCTTTCTATTCATTTATCGAATACCAGTAATTATCCAAACTGTCTTTACTGATTAATCAAATATGCATCATGTAAATTATGATAGAAAAATAATCATAACAAATAAAATATAATACAATGATTTAGCATGGAAATCCTACTAAGGGAAAAACCACCTAGGACCAGTAACCCAAAAATATTTCACTCTTCTAAAGTGAGAGCTCAGTTAGGAGCCAACCTTGTTAAAGGTTATAATGCACACTATTAGGTGTGATCTGGTTAAAGGATTTATTACTAATAGGTAAATTTTGACCAACATTCACTATGGGGTCAACAAGATAACAATTAACATTCCCTAAATGTCATATGGAAATACAAAAAGACTGTTACGTCCACTCAGTTAAGAGATTTTTCTGTAACAATGGTTAAACTGATATAGTAGTGATCTGATTCAAATATAAATTAGTTTGAAAGTATTCAGATCTATGCTAAGCTCATTAAAACTCTTTTGATTAATAACTAATTCATTTCCCCATATCCTTCAACTTACTTCACTTGGTATATGTATACCTCTGACACTTGGTTATGCCTACAACTCAGTTCTGTTTGTAACTAGTTTGATCATGAATGCATGAAAAATGTTTTCACATGAAATCTTCTACAGTCTCTATTTATCCGGCATAGTTCAACAATGAATCTTATGTCTCTTAAATAGATGAGTAAACCATTTTCATATCAACCATTAGATTTTGCCTCTTAATATCCTTCATCCATTTTGCCGCTTTAAAATTCCTTGGTAGATGTGTCAACAACACATTTCAATCTCTTCCCGTAGATCATCTATGAATTTTGTCAGCTGTGGATCTTATAACAAACTTCATCCATTACCTCAGAATCATAAGAAATTTCTAGCTCATCAATTTTTGTCAACTATTATAACATTTAATGTTTTCATCCATACTCGGTTAATACTGAATGTGTCAGTGATAACTAACTTGGTTATTACCATCACTCAGTATACACAAGATTGACTCGATGTATACAACATTCTTCAATAATCAACCACATTAACTTGTTCAATTTTGATCTCTTCTTCATAATAGAATAATGTAACATGCTCAAGTCAACAATATAATGTCATAGAATCATCAACAAGTTACCCAATGTATACCTTATCCTTTTCTGTCATATCCATCTTTTCCTTATGTAGATGTCTCATTTCTTCACCATTTCTTCCTTCTATAGATGTTCAGATGTTTTTAACCATCATGATAAGTATAGTCAAAACTAGTTGACATCAATGCCAACATATTGACTAATTTAATCATCTTACATATCATTTTAATAGCTCAGTGATCTCTAATCATTGATTCTTTAGTTCATCAAGATCTTCAATCAGTTGTAGGTCATTAGGTTAAAGAGGCAAAATCAATGGTGAAGATTAAGAGGCAAAATTTATGGATGGAAATATAATGGTTTATGATGTCTATATAAAGAGAAAAGAGATTCATTATTGAGTATGATGTAGGATATTATGCATGAAAATATTGAATTCATGCAAAGCTGATCAAACTGGTTAAAGACAAAACTGAGCAATTCTGCAGACAACACCGAGCATTAGAAAAAGAAATTATCGAGTAGAACAGAGTTGAAGGAAACAAAGAAGATTGAATTGATTATTGATCAAAGATATTTATGATCTTAGCATAGATATGAAAATATGCATATCAAGTTGTATTTGAATTAGATCATTACTGTATCACTTTAACCATTGCTATAGATAAATCTCTTAACTGAGTAGGACTTAACAATCTTTATATTTCAACATGACATTCAATGCATGTTGATTGTTTTCTTGTTGACCCCATAGTGAATGTTTGGTCAAGGGAGAACTGTTAGTGATAAATCCTCTAACCAAGTCACACCTCACAATGTATTTTGTCACCTTTAATAGGGTTGGCTCTTAACCGAGATCACTTCAGAAGAGTGAATTATTTTGGGTTACCAGTCCCACGTTGTTTTTCCCCTAACAGGGTTTCCATATTAAAAATCTAAGTGTTATATGTGTATGGATGTGTTGAATTTTTATTTTACTTTACACATTACTATAATGTGATTGATTGGTAAACACAATATTTAATTTACTGGTAATCGATATATGAAGAGAAAGGCACAGTTTATATTTTACTAAGTTGATTAATTGGTTTGAAAGTTTTTTTATATACATCTACGAGTATTTGGGACTATAGGATAACTAGACTTAATTGATTCACCCCCCTCTTAGTTATCTAACAGATTTCAGGATCATAAAGTCTTGAATTATCAAGAAAAGTAATGATCTTGTTAGTGAGGAGAGTCCTTAAAGCATTCTCAAGTGATTATCCAAGAGAAGTGAAATTTATTTTAGGCTCGGGAGCCCAAGGCTTATTAGTTTTAGCCTTCACAACATTATATAGATTAAACACTGGTTCTTTGGTAGTGGTAGATTGTGAAGTTGAAGCCACTATTCCGCCATTGATGACATCCTTAGTTTTGTTCTAGAATTTTCTTTTGTCTTTGTTAGACTGGTTGTTAGAAGAGGATTTGGGTTGAAGAGTGATATCGCCCTTACAAAAAAAGACATCCTCTATGCGAATAGAGGTTTCAACCAGTTTATCGAATGAGGCATGGTTTTGCATCTATAATGCATAATTCATTTCAGGAACTAGAGAGTTGATAAATATGTCAATCTCTTCAGTCTTAGGAATCTACCAGGGATAGCATGTAAGAACCCCTGTTGGTTCTGACTTTGACAAACACCAAATTGCTTCACTTTTAATATGTTATACATTTCATCAAAATCTTTGTCTGAAACCTTTATCTTGCTGTCTTTTATTTTTAAACTATATTTTCTTGCTTGGAATGGTTTCAAATGAAGCTTAAATGCTATTAAATAATTATCAAGAGATCTAGACAAAGAAATGAAATACAAATGCAATCCCTTTTGACCATTTGAATGCATACATAAGATTTCTTTATGTAAAATGTGCATCTACAACCAATAAATATTTCTACAAATACTTGGCATGCATCCTTACAATTCTTTCACCAAAGGAATGTTTACAAATATACTAGAAACCATACATATATTTTAACAACAAATTGGAAGCTTTAAACACCAAACATGACTGCCTTGAGATGAATCACAACCCCAAAGAAGTATCATACAACTCTTAAAATTCAATTGCTTCTACCTTAGGAATAATCACAACCACTAATGGGAGTATCAAAGCTCACCATTAGCTATTTCATAGCCCCATAAAATAGATCGCAACCCACATAAAATAAATCATAGTCTCTAGAGTCTTACAAATTGCAAATGTGATCCAAATCAAAAGAATTTTGTAGCCTTCAAACCCTTCCCAATTTCATCAATATGAATGCATAATAATGATAATTCTGGTATACAATACCAAAATTATCAACAACATAATCAAAATTAATTATTAGAATCTAGAGCACAATTAACCACTATAATTAATGATTCAAAGTGCAAAAAGGGGGAGGAATCAATCCTCTCAAACCCTAGTTGAAAAACCCTTTAGCTATTTTTCCAAATGATTAAAAAGAAAAGTCAATAATGAATGATTTCTCCATAGAGTCTCTTTTTTATAATAAAAGAAGTGTGGCTTCTCCAATACTCTTTTCACTTAAGAAGCTTCTCACACACACTTTCAAATTAGAAGCCTTTATTTAATAAAATTGAATTAATAATGAATAAATCCCAAGCTAAAAGCTTCATGAAGACACTTTTCACTTAAAAGGCTTCTTCAACACACCTTCTATTCACTTTTCATTGTAATGTCCCCATTTTTAGGCACATCAGATTAGCTTATTTCTATGATCTTCCTAGGCTAATCAGGATGTTGGAGAGGGTCACGTGGTAGAACCAGTGGTTAGTTTCCACTCTAGAGGTTTGTGATGTCAGGATTGCTCTTTGTTTGAGTCAGATTGACAAACTTACTATTTATTGTAAGTGCTTATTTTGGGTGATCATCATGATTGCTATTTTTAGTAGTGCAGTGGAGGCACAGGGTGTTGGGCATCATGAGCATATAGTAGAGTCTATTTGATGGAGTTTCATATTATAATTTTTTTATTAATTTTATCTTAATAAATGACTTTATCATTTGTGCTATAATTTGAAGGCTGTGAAATTCTTCTGATTTAGATCACATTTGCAATTTGAGGTAGACTCTGGAAGCTGCGATTTATTTCATGTGGGCTATGATTTATTTCATATGGGCTACGATTTATTTTATGTGGGTTGTGAAATAGCTAATGGTGAGCTATGATACTCCCATTAGTGGTTGCGATTATTCCTAAGGTAGTAGCAATTGAATTTTAAGAGCTGCATTAATATTGAGGGGCTACAAATATTCTCTAGGTAGTAGCGATATTATTCAAGGACTAACGTACAACATACATGCTGCATCAAATTCTAGTATGTTACATTTCAAAAGAAAAGTGCTTTGTTTGCAATTAAATAAATCTTTTTTCATTTGAATATTTTCAAGTACCATGAATTGAATCATTTTGAAGAGCTGAATTAAATCAATCTTAATAGCTTGTTGTAGATGCACATTAGTTTACATGCCAAGTGTGTAAAAATGTTACTTGGTTGTAGATATGCATTTTACCTCAAGAAATCATGTATTTACATTTGAACTAAGTAAAAAAAACAAGTGCATTTCATTTTTAGCTCATTGTTGGATCTCATGACATTCTTTTTAAAGCATTTGGATCATTTCTACTTTCTTAGGAGCATACACAACAAACTAAATTCCTATCAACAAGCTATAACTTTTCTTGTAAAGTGTTTGACTAAATGTAAAACATTCAAAATTGACAACCAAAATCAGATTTGGGGAAATATCCTAGTTGGGGATATTACAATGGTATTAGAGTGGTTTCCTGCCATCATGTTGGGGTGAAAATTATTGAGCTCACACATTTGTTTGGAGTGACCAACGCTCTAGATTTATTTTAGTCATGGACGAATATAGAAAATCTAGTAAATATGGAAACCAATTGAGCAGTGTGTCACCTTCCAGGAAACATACATGTGCCTTGGAAAATGAAATGGAGAAATTGAGGCAAACACAAGAAAGGCTAAAATCTCATCTTTTAGATCCGCCCATTGTTGATAGGGCAACTAGTTTTATAGTTTCCGTCTTTAGGAAGTCTTCCACATGAAGATTGCAGGAAGAGAAACATGATGTTCTTGCAGGTGAGACATCTAGAAATATTCATGATGATTTTCAATAGCTACTCATCATTGTGGAGATGATCCTATTCTTAGTAGGACAACCACTAGTCCTATTTGCATACATGATCATTGAGACTCTTTATAGGAACATTGTTACAAGTAGTGGTTGCCGTTGCACCAAAAGATCGACCTGTTAATGCCCAATACAACCACTAGACTTATAGAAGACATAGGAGGCTGTTAAACCATGTCATAAATCCTGAGAGGAGCTCTGACCATTTTTTCAACAATCTCCCCCTCAACGTTACCTGAGAGGATTCAAACCTATGATCAAGCTCTGATACCACTTGTTACAAGTAGTGGTTGCCGTTGCACCAAAAAATAGACCTATTAATTCCCAATACAACCAATAGACTTATAGAAGACACATGAGGCTATTAAACCATGTCACAAATCCCAAGGGGAGCGCTGACCATTTTGCCAACAAATATGTGGATGTGCATGTCTTGTTGGTAGATAGTGGTATTGAGTTTCAACATCCTGAGCCTATCAAAGTTAGTGACACATGGTCTAATTTTTAGGATAGCTGTCCATTATGTGAGTATGTTATTGGTGTCATGGATAGGGTGAGAGTGGAGGATGTTGTAGATACCACTATGGATTCTAACACCATAGATGATGATGTTATCTTTGAGGACTGCAAGGAGTATAGAGCTCTGACAGCTTTGATGTTTATGATAATAGTTGCAGTGTGGAGTCAGTGCATGAGAAAAAAAATATTTTATTGTATTGAGGATGTGAGCATAGAGCTATCTAGTGATGACAATCAGGATGGGAGTGCTATAGATGAGTTAGGTGACATAGATTCATGCCATATTGTAGGTGATTTAGGCAATAAAATTGAGTCATGTATGCGGCCGGAGATAATAGAGGGTTTTCAGATATATGATGTTGATACTAGTATCCTATGATGCTGAGAATGAGGATGATGGGTGTTGTAGTGTTTCTATTTTTTATATCAAACTTTAGGTGTGGACTAAACATTGTTATTCAGTGGTGGTGGGTTTTAGGATCCTTTTCTATAGGGGCTCACAGATGAGGATAGGGAAGTATATGAGTGGAAAGAGTTTGTTTCAGCTAGGGCTTCCACTCTTTCAGTTGAGATGTTAGTAGAGGCACCCAATGGTGATAACTCATTGGTGGACATGTGTGAAGTTGGTAGCACACATGGGGAGAGGAATTATGATGTTACTCCCTTGGTGACTCATGAGGATGTCTCTACTTGTAGTGAGTCATGTTATTTATCAGACCCTAGGGGAGGACTCTGAGTTGTTCGTGAGTGAGGATAGGTCACAGGATTTGGATTGTCATGTGGTTGCAAAGGATGAGGTAGCTGAGGATTGTGATGAGCCAAATTCAAGAGTAGCTTCCTCAAGGGTAGATGAGGATGAGATTGATGTTAGTACTCAGTTTGTAGATGTGTGATTGGTTGATAGTATAAAAAGATATGATAATCTTGAGGGGTTTTTTTTGGATACAACTTCCTATCATAGTGTGGATAGTACAGTTGAGATTTTGTATAGGAGACCCATTGTGCAAAGTTATCATGTGACTAGCTAGTTATGAGTTGGTGAGAGAGATATTAATTCTACTCTTGATCATTTTGATGCCACTCATCAGCTATTAGCTATTTATGGTTGGCATGCTCCTATGATGAATGAGAATAGTGGTGGTTACCTTTCCTTGATAGAGATTCATTCCTTGCATGAGGCTGTTAGGATTTTGAGACATGATTATTTATAGTTGGTAGCTAACTGAGATCACCTAGTTGAGTGGGGGAGTACAACATATGAGGCATTGATGGATAGAGAGGAGGAGGTGAGTGAGCTTACTTAGGAGCTCACAAAACCATTTGAGGCTTTAGAGGGAACTTGGTGGGATCTTCAGGAGTTGCAGTTACAATTGGGAGAGGTGACTGTGGAGTTGGAGAGGATTTAGTCTTTGCCAGCCATATATATAGTTCAATTGCATATAGTGGTGGTTGGTGGTGAGTTAGCTTCCATAGTTGATAGTGATGGATGTGTTGGATACAAAATTACATCCATCCTTGAGCTGGATGCAGTAGACACATATGAGGTGAGTGCTTCAATAGTTGATTACAAAGAGATTTTTGTGGTATCAGGTTCTCTAGTTGTTAGCACGATGATATATGATACATATTAGTTTATTGAGAGTCTTGAGGTAGTAGGAACATATTTGCTAGAGAATTGTGTATCAGTTTCTAACACTACTCTCATTGATTCACAAGACACAAAAATGGTATCATCTAGTTTGGGGAGGAGCTCTCATGGTGATTTGTTTCCTTCTACTAGAAAAAAATCCATTTCTTATTCTCATACAACTGATAGTGGTCGATAGTTGGTAGTGCCACAGTTTTAGAGAGATCTATTGTGGTTTGTAGGGGAGTAGGTTGATGTTGCTTCTTATAATTTCTAATGCACAAAGTCTTCCATGGAATACTTTCTCAAGAGTCAGGTTTTGTATGAGGGACCATTCGGAGCTTCTAAGGGTACTCTTGTCTAGGGTTCTCATAGTATTCATCTTTTAGTAGGGAAAATTGTAGATACCTTGACTATAATGCTTCCTCATAGGGATTTTATGGTTGGGTTTTTTGAGTGGGTTATTTAGGATCCTGCACGACTAGTTGTTTAGAGTCAGAGATTGGAGCCACCTCTTGATTCTTGGATTGTTGTTGATGAGACTCTATTAGAGATTGGAAAATTTCATCATGATTACATAGTGAGGAGCATTCATCACTTCTCTTTTGACCCACTGGTTGAGGACTTGGTTGTATGTCGGCGTGGGTTGGCTCTAGGTTTATATCATCCATTATGAGATGGGTTTAATCGATATATAGTTAATATGGATGGTTACTATAGGATAGTAGGAGGTGACTTGCAGGGTCAGTAAATCTAAGATGGTTTTACAGTGGATGGAAATTCAAACTACATGAGCACACAAAACAAATTGTTAGGATGTGCAAAGACCTATGGTTTGTTAGATGGTTTTGGATATCCATTCTTACTTGTTATGGTTGGCTATGAGTTTCATCTCTATTTGGATCCAGGTAGTGTCTGGTTTAGCACTGCAGATTGTGTGGATCACTATAGTTGGCAAAATGTCAGTGTGATTTGGTTAGCTCATTGGATTATGATTTCTTTATAGGAGTTTATAGGAGATCACAGGGACATTACTTCATTCTATCCTTGGGATCTAGGTGGACTTCTATGTTTGTTTTATGGGATTTCTTAGGGACAAGAAATTTCAAGAAGGGAGGACTATAATGTCCCTATTTTTAGGCACATGGGATTATCTTACTTCTATGACCTTCGTAGGCTAATCAGGATGTTGGAGAAGGTTTTATGGCAGAGATAGTGGTCATTTTTCACTCTGGAAGTTTGTGATGTCAGGATTTCTCTTTGTTTGAGTCAGATTGACAGACATACTATTTATAGTAAGTGCTTATTTTGGGTGATTGTCATGATTGCTATTTTTAGCAATGTAGTAGAGGCACAAGGTGTTGGGAATCATGAGCATATAATAGAGTCTATTTGATGGAGCTTCATATTTTAAGTTATTTATTAAGTTTATCTTAATAAATGACTTTGTCATTTGTGTTATAATTTGAAGGCTACAAAATTCTTTTGATTTGGATCACATTTGCAATTTGAAGTAGACTCTGGAAGCTATAATTTATTTCATGTAGGTTGCAATTTATTTCATATGGGTTGCAATTTGTTTTATATGGGTTGTGAAATAGCTAATGGTGAGATATGATACTCCCATTAGTAGCTGTACTTATTCCTAAGGTAGTAAAAATTGAATTTTAAGAGTTGTGTTAATATTGAGGGGTTGCGAACATTCTCTAGGTAGCAGTTATATGATTCAAGGAGTTGCATACAACATACAGGTTGCGTCCAATTCTAGTATGTTACATTTCAAAATAAAAGTGATTTGTTTGCAATTAAATCAAGCTTTTTTTATTTGAATATTTGAAAGTACCATGAATTGAATCATTTGAAGAGCTAAATTAAATTAGTCTTAATAGCTTGTTGTAGATGCACATTAGTTTACATTCCAAATGTTTGTAAAAATGTTATAGTGATATCATGTTGAATATTGTAAGAGTATTGCTGAATAAATATTTTCACTAGTTGGTCAAATGATTTGAGAGGAGGAGATAGTTTAGTGAACCACTCCATATATTGACCACTAAGACTCCTAGGAAAGAGTCTCATTAGATAAGTGGGTTCATGGAAGAAATCCATGCTAAGTGTGTAAAATTCCCTAATGCGATCATGAGGATCTTTGTTACCATCACATTTTTCATATTTAGGAAACTCGACCTTGCAAGGAAAAGGAGGCATATGTAGATCATTGTCAAAAGGGAATAAGCATATAGCCTCAAGTGAGAAAGATGTATTTGGTTGTTCTTTCTCTTTTTCCAAGTGTTGCATATGTTTCATCATGTCTTCCATATGTCTCCTCAAGATTTCCATTTCAGATGGTTCTTCCTTTTTGATTAGATTATCAAAGTCAAAGTTGTGGGGTAGTTTAACTCCTTGGGAGGCCAAGTACAATAATTATTGGTCTTTGTTTTGACTTAGAGTCAACTTTATGAGTCTTTGTAAGCATGCATCTTGTTGAAACTACAAGATATCTTCTTGAGTTATTTCATTGTTTGAATCACCACCTTGTGAGCCATGTGGTACATGTCAAGTGTGTTGAGAGCCTTGTTGAGAGCCATGTCTAGAGTTAGGAAATTCTTGGTTTTCTTGTCCAAAGTGTTTATCACCAAGTCATTTTAGGAATTATCCAATCCTTTTACTTTATTTGTCCATGGTTGGAGTGTAAGAAACACTATGTGCCAACTTATGAGAGGATAGAGTAGATTCGATAGAGATGTTTGCAAAGGGTTTGAAACCCCAAGGTATAGGATCTTCTTTTGTTGAGTTGTCCAAGATAGATTTAGGTTGTTTTCCCTCATGAATATGAGATCTAGTTATGACTGACATGAAAGAAAGTTATCAAAATCCAAATAGGATGACTTACATGATGACTTGATGTTTAGGCTAGGTAAGTAAAGATGTTCACTTGTCCAAAGTGTAATAGTATGGGAGATATAGAGTAAAGATATAACTTGTCACAAAATTTCCAAGCTACGGGGAGATTCCTATGTATGAAACTTGTGAACAAGAAAGAGGTTGAATAGAACATCCAAGAGAGTTGACCAAGAGACCAAAGTAATCTTTTCTAGCTAGTGGAAATTCCTAACATGTTGGAATGTACCAAATAACAAGATAAGCGAAGGATAGCGATGGAGAAGCAATGTTGACAAAGTTTAAGCTTAGTCCAAGAATTTAAGTTCAAAAAGGTTCAAGGTGATTGATAAGTTTGAAGTATTTCCTAGACAAGGTTTTTTCTGAAATCATGTAGTGAGCAAACAACAGTCTTAAGAAAATCCAACAAGGGAAAAAGAAACCTTGTGGATACAAGCATATGTGAAGTCTTAGTAAGGTGTCACATATACCAAGTGTATCATGTGTATGTTCAACAGATGTTTGCACAAGTCTTAGCACAAGAAGACACATCAAGAAAGCTATCTAAGGTCAAGCGGGTAGTATTGCAACCTTTTCCCACAACTTGGTACCCCTTTGACTCACACAAAGTGATATTGGATTTGTCATAGATTCACATCCAAGGGAGTACATATGGTGAGTATCTTGAGGTAATCCGGGTTAAGTCCACTTGGATCAATCCTTTCAAAAAGGAAAACACACGACCAAAAAGGATAGCTTCTAAGTCCTAAAGTGTTCAGTAAGGACCTTTGTTCATGACCACCCCTCGTAGTTCCCCAAGCAGAATTAAGACCTTTAGCCCTACAAGGAAGTAGCCAAGTCTTCTCTCTCTTTGGATTGAAATAAGCTTTTGATTATAGTGGGGTGGAGTAGTTGGCTTTTCTTGTTCCACACTTGGGTCATTCCCAAAAGATTTCTCTTTTGGCAGGCCCTTAAGAGGTAAATGCAAGAAAGAAAGAAAGATAGCTAGTGGAGGTCTAGATTTTTGACAGGGAAAAGAGCATAGTCTCCTTCTCCATAGTTTCTCCCAAACACATCAACAACATGTTTATTTAGCCAAAACCAATTGCAAGTGATCAACCAATGATCTGAATTATGAAATCAGATTATAATACCTGTTGTGATACCCACAATATTGTTAAATTCAGTATAAAAATTGAGATGATTAACAACAAGATTGCAAGCCAAAAAGTAGTTCTATTTCATTCATAACATCAAGTTTATACAAAGTATGAAGGATATGAAGGGTCATCAAAATCCCTTCAAAATGAAATGAATAGTCCATAATGTTTATTACAAAATAAAAAATAAAAACCAAAAATTAAAAAAAAAAACTATTTTGAAATTTATGTCTACTTGTAGGAGGCATAAATTTATACTCATATCTCAAAAAATCACATCATTTACACCATTGGAAAGCTAATCCAATTATCTAGAGGCAAATTTGAGGAGCTGAAAATTACTAAAATATAGAAAATACTAAATTTTTTTTCCAGCCTCCTTTGAATCATCATTAATCTTGTCCTAATCATTCCTCCCCCTTTGAGAGGCAATGGGCCCCATTACACTAATATTCTTTAAAAGATGAGAAAATTATTCTTCAATTTGTTCCTTAGTTAACCACTTGCCTTGATGAGAATGTTGACCAACTCAAACCACCCGATAGAGAGGGATGTTTTGATTTCTCAAAGTCTTTAAAATGACTTCAGTAACATGGTCACACTGGACTAGAGCAATAGTAGATGGATTTAACTTTGTAGATTGAATATGTTCAGTAGCTTGGAAAATTTTCAATAAAGGAGGAAAATAGGGTCTCAACAATCCCATATTGAAAAATGGATGCAGTCCCAAAAAGGATGGCAAATTAAGTTTAAAATCATTCTCACCAACTTGTTTCACAATAGTATATAGGCCATAGTGAAGAGGATGAAGCTTCCTATTTGATCTGTGAAGGTGCTCTGTCTGAAGATGTAGCCATACCTTGTCACCAATCTGAAACTAATGAGGAGTTATGTGTTTATCATTCCTTTCCTTATACTTCTGATTACTCTACTCCAAAATCTCATGAGCTTGCTATTGTTGGTGTCTAATGTTATCAATGATTTTTTCTACTTTATCTACCTCCCTATTAGCATTCAATGGAATATTATATTGTAGAATAGGTAGTGCTACATCCATAGGTGCCAATGGATGATACCCAAGACAAACCTAAAATGGACTATGCCCTGTAGTACTATGGAGTGCACGGTTTTAGCTATGTTGCACATAGGGAAAGCTTTCATCCCATGTGTGAGGATGTTTTGAATGATACATCCATAAGATATGAATGATCATTTGATTCACCACTTCTATCTGCCCATCTATTTGGGGATGAAATGTTGTAGACTTTGTCAACTTTGTGTCCATTTTAGCCCATAGTGCAAACCAAAAATGACTAATGAACCTGCTATCCCTATCAGACCCAACTTACAATTTGTTGGCTTTGCAATTTCATAGGTTACACAAGATTGTATATGTGAAATGATATACTACTTCATTTTTGGCCAATAGAAATACTTTTGAAGGATAGCAGTAGTCTTACCAATACCAAAATGTCCTTCAATATGACTGTAGTGAGCTTCCCATATCATTTTATTTTATTCCTTGGTGGGTACACATATATGACCAATATGGAAAAGCAACCCATCCTGCAAGTGAAAATTAGAGATAGACTTTCCTTCTTACCAAATTACTATAGATGTTAGCAAAATTAGGGTTAGTACAATATAGTTGTTCCTAAGTGGATGATTGATGACTAGATGAATCCAACACTATTGTCAAACTTGCAATTGGAGGCCTACTCAAACAATCTTCCACTTTGTTATTGCTTCCTTTTTTATGACAAATGTTGAGGTGAAATTTTTGTAGATAATTTGATCACCTTTGATGTCTATCATTTTGCATCTTCCCTTGTGTTTGCAAAAATTGAAGTGGCTTATGGTCTGTGTGTATAACAATTTCCTTTCCTAGTAAATAATGTTTCCATTGTTTGCAGGCTTGAATAATGACATACTGTTAGAATAATTGAGAGGGGGGGAATCAGTTATCCAGTGACCCAAATCAAAATGTATAATCCAAAACAATTCTACTACTTCTGTAAGTCAGTAACATAAAAATACATCCACTATTTGTGTATTTACCGATCGACAATCTAAACTCTATATTAATTACCGATTAAATCTAACATGTAATATGCAAAGTATGATCACAAAAAAATATCACAAACAACACATAACACAAGAGATTTAACATGGAAACCCTGTAAAGGGAAAAACCACCTGGGACTGGCAACCCAAAATTGTTCACTCTTCTGAAGTGAGGTCGGTGAAGACCCAACCTTGTTAAAGGTTTACAAACACACTATTAGGTGTGACCTTGTTAGAGGATTTTAGACCAAAATTTATCATCCAACCAACAGTTGCTCTGGGGTTGACATGATAACAATGTTCACTCTATGAATGAAACATCAAAATACTTTCATAGTCCACTCGGTTAAGAGATTTAGCTGTGTACAATGGTTAAATGTGTAACAATAGGTGATCTGCCTAAATACAACTTCAGTTTGTAGTTTACAGATCAATGTTCAGCTTAGTAAATACTTTTGACCAATATAACACTTCAGATTCAATACTGTATCAACTTACTATCCATCGGTAATAACTCTTTGTAGCTCGGTAACTATTCTGCAACTTGGTTCTCATTAACCGGTATGATCAGAAAAACTTCTCCACATGATTATTCTATAGTATCTTCTTCTTCCAACATATTTCATAATGAAACCAATGTCTCTTATATAACAAGTAAATCATTTTCTTTTCCTCCATCAGATTTTGCCACTTAATCATATTCATAGATTTTGCCGCTTTAAACTCCCTCGGCTGATGTGTCAATAACATGTTTCAATCTGCTCCACTAGATCCTTTTTGATTTATGTTAGCCGTCAATCTTCATAACAAACATTATCTATCACCTCAATTTCATACACTTTAGAGCTCATCACTTTATCGGCTAAACTGATCATTTAATTCCTTTATGTTTTGCTTGGTTAACAAAGAAATGTGTCGGTGAACACAAACTCAATTAATACTACGCTCGGTATACACTACACTTCGTCGGTGTATACTGAAATGTTTTATTTACTGACAACACTGCTTTGTGTCTTTCAACTCTATTCTTCATCATAGATGAATGCAACATAATAAAGTCAATTCCATCAAGTCATAGACTCATCAATAAGTTACTCAGTGTATTTCTTATCCTCATCTATCATATACATTTTCCTCATGTAGATATTTCTGTTCTTTATCTCTTTCACCTTCCTTCAGATGTGTCAGTATAGTAACTTACAAGATAAGTACTATCAAGCTAGTTGACATAAATGACAACATAATACTAATTTAATCATGTTGCATTATCTAATCATCAACTCCTCAGTAATCTTGAATTACAGATTCTTCATTTTGGTTCTGAATCAGTTGTAGTTCATCACATACAACTCCTTGTCATAGGTGGGGTACCTACGTACTGTATCAGAAAAATTTTCACCGTGATAGGAAATAGGATTCCCATGTTTCATGAGTACCACATCAAGAGCATAATCATATGCATTTGTTTCTATCTCAAATGATTGTTGTAGATATGGGAGGACCAATACTGGTGCTTAACATAATCTTTTCTTTAACTCTATAAATGCTCGTTGATTTTCCTCTGTCCATTGAAATTTTTCTTGTGCTCCACCCCTTAGTGATTGATTAAGAGGCCATGATATATGTGAGAAACCAAACACAAATTTGTGATAGAAGTTGGCTAAGCCCAAGAAGCTGCGAAGCAATATTGAATTTTTAGGAGATGGCCAATCTATGATTATTTGAATCTTTTTTGGGTCAATATGAACACCCTCAGTATCAATGATATACCATAAGTATTGAATAGTCCACATACCAAAAAATCACTTCTCAACGTTGGCATTAGGTTTGTGTTTTTGTAGAGTTGAAAGCACTTGTTCAACATGCTACAAATACTCAGACCAAGTCTTACTAAAGATGAGTATGTCATACAAATAAACAACCATAAAAGAATCAATGAATGGTCTAAGCACATCATTCATCAACCTCATAAATGTGGCTGGGCCATTTGTTAGGCCAAAAGATATGACCAATCATTCAAACAAACCTTCCTTAGATTTAAATGCAGTCTTCTACACATCTACTGGATCAATTGGTACTTGGTGGTATCTAGACTTCAAGTCAATTGTTGTAAAGAAATTATCCCCCCTAAGTTGGTCCAACATATCATGAATTTGAGGGATTGTATATCTATTCTTTACAGAGATTTTTTTCAATTCCCTATAATTAATACAAAGTCTCCATGTCCCATATTTATTTTTAGCAAGGACAATAGGAATGCCAAAAGGTGAAGCACTTGGATGAATGCGTCCTTCTAGAATCAACTCTCGAATTTGTCTCTTAATCTCATCATTTTCCAAAACTGACCTCCTATATATTGGCTCATGTGGTAGCGGTGTGCCCTAGATTAAATCAATAGAGTGCTTGACTTGACAGTGTGTTGGAACTCCCACTAGTGGTTTAAACACACTATGATATTCTTTCAAAATTTTATCCATCTAATTTTGTTGACTTTCTATTATGGTTACCTTAGCATGTGTATTAAGAACAAATGACTTTGTTTGTTCAGGGAAAATCATGAGTAGAACAAAAGCTCTAGTTTGAGTAATCAAGCATTTACATTGTTTAACACTAATGAAAGAAGTAGTTTGTGTTGGACATACCTATGGTATTCGATACCTCTTCCCACCAAGCTTGACTATAACACTACGTGGCCTGGACACATACACCCCATGCCTCTGATACATGTATGGCTGCCCCAACAAGACATTACATACATCTAGTGTTGCTACATCACATATCACTTCATCCTTGAAAGGTTTGATTGAATATGACAACTGATACTGTTGATTTATTTCAATATCTTGTCCCTCATTTACCCATCCCATATAGTATGGTTGTGGGTGTCTTGTCACTTTCAAATTTAATCTTTTGACTATCTCCCTAGAGATCAAATTTTTTTGACTCCCATGGTCAACAATAAAATGTAGAAGCTTTCCATCAATCCACATCTATGAATGAAAAAAATCTCTTCATCTTCACGAGGCAATACTTTAGCAGTTGCAACTACAACATATGGGTTTGCTTCTATGATGGAATCATTCTCCTCTTTATCACAACTATCTATTGGTGACAATTTAGGTTCTGCTCCCTCTCCTCATATTTCTATCATCAAATTTTTAATACTTTGACAATCCTTTGTATTATGGGTTGGGGAATTATGCATCTCACACCACATGCTTGTATTTGTTTGTGTCTTTTTAGCAACCCACCATGTGTTCTTGGGTGAATTTTAATGAGGTTCCTTGGTCACCTATTTTCCTATAAATTTATTGCCACCTTCAACTCTTGGATTATTATTTGCAAAGTAGTCCCTCTTTCCTTTCTACTTAAATTTCTCTTCAATTTTTATAGCATATTTATAGGCTGTTATCAGTGTCTCAATATTCAAAAATTCTATCTCTTTTTGAATATACCTGTGAAGTCCACTATGATATTTCAAAATTTGATGCTTCTTTGAATCCTCAATACCAAGTTTTGTTGAAAGTGAATGGAATGTATTGGTGTAATCTTGTACAAATTGATCCCTCTTTTGTCAAAGCAGCTACCATTCTATGTATTTTTCTTCATATACATCCTCAGGAAAGTAAGCTTCTTTTATGTATTCCACAAATTCTCCCTATGTGGGCTTCTTATCAAGAGATATTCCAAAACCATCTTCAACAGGTAATTCTCATTCTTTATTTTCTACTTTGGTTTCCCATGCTAATTTCACATGGGTTTCAACTTTGAGGGGAGAAAATATTATGTTTTTGGCATTTGAGAAATTATTTACAGAAAAGTATCAATCCAATTTTGATAACCAGTTATCAATAGCTTCAGAATTGACTTTTCCTTCAAAATTCGAGATGTCAAAATTGACCCGCACTTTGAAAGGGGATTTCCATGAAATGATGTTCCTGATCCAGAGGGTTTTTGATTTTGTAGAAGGTGTGAAAATTGACTCATCATATCCTCTCATTGCTTATTTAAAGCTTCTTCCACCAACTACTTAATAACATCGTCTGACATCTTCGATCGTGTGCATCTCAAAGGTGGATATTTTGACAAAACTTGTGTATCCAATCCCAATCTTTTGTAGGAAGAACTTGTGTAAATTGACATAAAGGAGAATTCTTGCTTTGATACCACTGATTTAAATTATGAAATTAGATTACAATACGTAGTGTGATACTTGCAGTATTGTTAAATTCAATATAAAAATTGGGAAGATTAACAACAAGATTGCAAGCCAAAAAGTAGTTCTATTTCATTCAAAACCTCAAGTTTATACAAAGTATGAAGGATATGAAGGGTCACCAAAATCCCTTCAAAATGAAATGAGAACTCCACAATGTTTATTACAAGATAAAAAATAAAAACCAAAAATTCAAAAAAAACTATTTTGAAATTTATGCCTACTTGCAGGAGGCATAAATTTCTACTCATAGCTCAAAAAAGCACACCGTTTACACCATTGGAAAGATAATATAATTATCTAGAGGAAATTTGAGGAGATGCAAATTACTAAAACATAGCAAACATTGAAAAATTTCCACCATCCTCCTCTGAATCATCATTAATCCTATCCTGATCAGTAACCGTATTCAAATGTATTTCTAGGAGATTCAAAAGGATCTTTAGCAAATGAATTTGGATAGAGTATGTAGCAAAGAAGGTAATGGGGATGGAATCATCTTTGTATCCCCACATGGTAAGATTTTCAAGTTTTCCTTCTTGTTGATTTTTGAATGCACTAATCCTTGTTTTAAACATTGAAAAATTATATGGTATTAAGATTCTTTCTATATATGGTGATTCTGATTTGGTTGTCTCCTAGGTTAGAAATAAATTTGTAACTAGAAATATTAGCTTAAAATAATATAGGAACTTTGTATGGGGTCTAGTTGAATTTTTAAGGCATTTTCAATCAAATAGATAGATAGATCAAATAATTCTCTTGTAGACCTAATGGATAATTTAGCCATTAGGTAGATTGACATTCTATTGGATGAGATTGTGTAGGTGGACATGAAGAATAGGCCCTCAATACGTGATAATGTGCATAATTGGCAAGTGTTCAAAGATGATAGAGATCTCTTCAAATTTATGGCATGTGAAGACAAATATGAGGATCAAAATATAGATTGGAATGGATATGTGGAGAACCAAAATGGAAAAGAGACCTTGTTTGGGAAGGTAGTTGTGCATCTCAAAAAAAAATAAATTCCAAAAGGCTCTGTGGCATTTGAGAGAGTTTTTGATGAACAAGAAAGTTTTAAGGAAAATAGGTCTATTGCAATGCATGAAGAAGTTGAAAAGATCAATCTTGGTAATGACCATAATCCTAAAGAAGTTTTAACTGGTAAGAAGTTATCGCCCAAAATGAGATCAGATTTGATTACTTTTTTGAGGAAGTATATGCATGTGTTTGCTTGGTCTTATGAGGTTAAAGGCATAGAGAGATGATCTTTTGCAGCATGCAATACCTCTAAAACCTGATGCTAAACCCTTTAGGAAGAGGAAAATGCCTATCAATCTGACCCTTGCACCAAAGATGAAAGAAGAATTAATCAAATCGAGGGATGCAAGAATTATAAATCCAATCAGGCACTCTACTTGGGTATCTAATCTTGTCTTGGTCAGAAAGAAGAATAGTGACAATTAGGTTGTGTGTTGACTTTAGAAACTTAAATGTGTCATCACTCAAGGATAACTATGCTTTTCCAAACATGGAAGCCTTATTGTAAAAGGTAACCATAAATGAAATCTTATTCATGATGGATGGTTTCTCAGGGTACAACCAAGTGAAAGTCATGTGTGTGTTAAACTTGTATTTGTTTTGAAGACACAAAACCTTAGTAAAACATTAAATATTAATGATAAACAAATAAGCAATTAATGAATATATCATCAATCAGGCAATCTACTACCTTATAGAAGATGTGAGTATGGCATTCTCAGATTTGACTAAGATCAGTGATAATGCAATGTCTAAATGAAGGATTTAAATGCAAAAACAATTGAAACTAATGCAAGATTTAATCTATATTTTTGTGATTTTTAATGCAATAATAATTAATCTATACAAAATTGATCTAAACTTGATAATAATGAAATCAAACTAAACCATGAATGCAAAAACTAAGATTGAATGATAGCAATTGATCTCCAAGGATGCACAATCTCTCAAGAACTTGACAATATAACATTGTTGTTCTCAAAATTGTACATATCATTTGTGAAGAACCGACAGTTGTTTATATAGAGATTCCAGAATTTGATAACTCATGGAAAAGCCAAAAATCACTCCTTGATTAACTTGAATTGATTGGCAAGTTATCATGGAATTAGAAATAGTTAACTCTCAAAAATCATGTAAATCAGCTTTATGACTCACAATAAGATGTTGAGATCATGCAAATCAGCTTTATAACTCACAATCAAGAGTTGAATTAGAAGCTTAACATAATGAGTCAAAAAGTTGATTTTGAGTTAACTGACCTTTTGATTTTTGCATAGATAATTATTGATTTATTTAATGTCCATGTGTTTTATTCTCAACCTATTTGATTTAACCAATTAAATAACTGATTTGTGGGTTAATCAATTATTAAATCAAATTTTATTCCAAAATGATATTATCAATTTGACAATTCAATTTTAATCAATCAAATAAATATTAAATCAATTATTTGAGTTTTTGGATTAATTTTCAAATAAACAATATTAATTAAGAATAATTTAATTGAATCTAATTAAGGTGATTAAGTGGCTAAATAAAGTTTAATTAATTAAATATTTAACATATTCAATCTACTGCACTTAGGATAAATAAAATAATATCATTTATCACCAAATAATATTTAATTAGGGGTAATTATGATAGATTAGGAATATTTAAGAATAATCCCTGATGCAGATTTGTGATAAAATCGATTAGGGTTTTAATGGATTGATGTGCACATGTACCTTGGGTTAGGATTTTAGGGTTGATTTTGATCGATTTGTTGATGTAGGAGGTTAATGGTACTAAAACCCATTTTTGGGGTATTAAATTTTGCCCCTCTTTGAATTACTATGAGAAGTGTAGTGGTTCAAAGATAAATCCATTTGTTGAGACCCAAACTCAGTTATGTGATGGAGAAACATATCCTAATTTGATTAACCGATTCTGAGATAGGAATTGATTAAAAGATTGAAGATGTTGATTCAAGTCTTGATTGACCAAATAATAAAAAATGATGTCAACAATAGCAACTCTAAACCTGTGATTATGAAGAAGTGATAAAACCCCTGATTTTGAACCTATGATTACGAGGAATTGAATATCTTGACTCCACACCTGCTTGTCCAAAGGAATCAAAAGGATATCAATTCTAAACCCTTTAGTTATGAAGAATCAAGGAAATAACACATCTGAACCGATGGTTACAAAGAGCTAATATAGTTTACAAGATTAAGAGAATACTAGATTGATATGGATTTTGATGAATCTGATATGCCAGAAGCGATATGCCCCAAGCGACAAGGACTTTGATCAAGCCAACAATTAGACTTGGTTGTTATCTTGATTGCTAAAGAAGGTTTGATTGACATATTTGATTAATGATGTGTAATACCATGCCCCCTTCAGGATTAAAATTGAAATTTGGTGAGAAAGCCAGTTTGAATTGATATGTAACAATGTGTTCAATTTTAGAATTGGTTGTATATGTCTGGGGACACATTCTACACCATTTAGAGGTTTGATTGACTAGGTTTAACCATGGTTGACCAAGTTGAAAATCTAAAAATTTGATATAAGATGATCAAATGGGTTGAGTTTTGGATTTTTTTGATGTCATGAAGGTCGATTATGGAAGCAGTCAGCCATCTTGGGTCCAAATTTTTAAGTCACTTTTTTGACAAATGAAACGATCTTAGATTTTGATTTTGATCCTGAAAATGGATTCAAGACGTCAAAATTAGCAAGGGTACCATTTTCACGTCAATCAGAGCACTTTTGAAAATCAAGTCAAAACCTATATAAGGCTGAAAGGGGTCATTTTCAAATCATTTGCACTGTTTGACTTTTGAGACTTAATATGGAGCCCTCTGAGTGAGAAAATGGTGGTTCCAATGTCTTCTCATCATTTTGAGTGATCTTGTTGATTCCAGAGACCTCGACAATACAGGAACCCAGTAAGTGGACTTTCTAACACCTCTTTGCATTGAATTTGCATGTTTTAATTTGAACTTTTGAATTTTCAGCCATTTTAAAGCATTTTAATTTTTCACTCATGGATTATCGTACAACAATTGGTACATTTTCATACAAAAATTCAACTTTAGGTCAAGTGTCATTTGTGTTCACTGAGTATGTCATATGGGAAGTACCCATTTTGTTAGGAATAAGAGTCCACCAATACAACATAGAGGTGGGGTGAATCAGTTGTATGATAAATTAATAAACTTTAAACTTTGAATAACAACAATGTCAAATCAAATGAATACAATGAATTCCAACACAATAACATAATATTTTGTTTTTGAGGAAACCCTATTAAAGGTAAAACCCCAGTGGGAATTAACACCCACTAATGATGTACTGAGAGTATAGTATCCTTGTTACAAGATCTAGCCCTATTAGGAGATGATTAAAGCATTACAATACATAGTCCTTGTTAGATGATAAACCCTATTAGGAGTCAAGAAAAAAGAAGTAGGCTCACTACCCAAAGAGGGTTATGTCCACTTTTAGAACTCACTATTTGCAACATAAGTGTATGTAAAGAGATACACAATCTTTGAACTATCTGATAGCAACTATCTTTGCTTGATCAGTTCCAATGAAGCATATAAATTATCCTCTGTTGTACATCTAGCAGACACAAGCTCACAACTTCCACAATCCTCTTTTACATCACATCCATTCTTCCATTAGCTTTTCAAAAAGAAAAGATCTTACATATATACCCTATTACAAAATAAATGACTAGGTTGGCCAATTAGGCTTTCCTAATATACAAATAATTACATAACTCCTTGCTAAGATACACATGGTATCTAAAATAAGCATACAATAATTAAAATTCAATAATTAAGGACCAAAATCCATAATTCATGCTCACCATTCATGATACAAGCTACAACTCTAAAGTTGGCTTCCAAATAGGCCATCTCTAGAACACACACCACAACTGGCATCATCCTACTTTTCATACCTTGCTAATATCAATGAACATTCTTCAGTACCCTATCTAACATACCTTAAGCTCACATACACTGAATCATCATTGCCTATAAGAAATACTCAAAACTCAGAGACTTACTCTGTCAGCTTCCATTGTTACTGTCCAGCAACCAGTCTTCACCAAATATTCTATAACTCAACCAATATGTAATATTATATCATGCAATTTAGATATAAGATGACAACACCTTCCTATACACACAATTGACTTTGCACATTTTGAATGATCAGTATACTATCAGTACACTGTAATAACTAGCTTTTTCTCCTTATAGAAACATATGTTGACATTAGTGACAAAACATGAATGACAATAGTAGTTACTCTAACATCACTAAGTAGGATAACATAGTGATTAAACATATTAGATGTATCCAACAATGTCCTCAATGCATTAGCAATATCCAACAATCTCCCCCTTTGGCATTGATGGCAACATATGAGAAAATCCATCAACCCAAAAGTATTCTCTTAGTATCTTCATCTCATTATCTCTTTCTTGTAGGATTTTCACATAGTCTCTCTCCCCCTTTGACAACAATGGCAATGGGTGCCAAAATTCATCAACTATCTACAAAAAATGTCTTTAAAAATCATTCCCCTTGAGGAGTAGATCCATACATCAATTCTAGAACATGATAGAGATCTGAATACCTTTGGGTTGATGCATCCTTGCATCATTTAATTCTCACTAGGAGGGGCCTACACCCTAAGCATACCTTTGAGATACTCAAAGGTGTCTTTGGAAATGACTTTGTAAAGATGTCTACAATCTTTTCTTTAGTGCTAATGTACTCCAACCTTATTTCTTTTTCTACAACCTTGTCTCTCAAGAAGTGATACTTGATAGAAATATGCTTAGTTTTAGAATGCATCACATGATTCTTTGACATGTTTACTATACTAGTGTTATCACAATGGATAACCACTGGTTCAACAAAATTTATTCCAATATCTTTCAACATTTGTTTCATCCAAACAATTTGAGTGTAGTTAATAGTAGCAACAACATACTCAGATTCAATGGTAGATTGAGCTACATAATCTTTCTTTTTACTTAACCAAGAAACCAACTTTTTCCCAAGGAAAAATGCACCTCCAATAGTACTTTTTTTGTCATCAACATTCCTTGCCCAATCAGCATCAGTAAAAGTAAGAAGTTCAAAGTTATCATTTCTATCATACCATAAGCCATATTCTATTATTCCTTTTAGATATCTAAATATCCTTTTTACAACAGCTAGGTGTGTCTCTTTAGGTTCTGCCTGATATCTAGCCACAATTCCAACAACATTAATAATATCTGGCCTGGTGTGAGTTAGATATTGTAATCCACCAACCATTGATCTTTACTTGGTTTGAAAAACACTCTTTGTCTCATTATTATTTTTTAGTTTTTGACTAGTCACCATGGGTGTACCAACTAGTTCACAGTCTTCCATTCCAAACTTTTTCAACATTTCTTTAAGATACTTAGTTTGAGAAATAAAAATGCCATTCTTTCTCTAATTTATTTGTAGTCCTAGAAATAATTTCATTTCACCTATCATGGACATCTCAAATTCATTTTCCATCTCTTTAGATTTTTTTTTACATATTTCATCATTTCCTCCAAAGATAATATCATCAACAAAAACTTCTATTATCAAAATTTTGTTTTCACTAGTTCTTAAATATAAGTTACTATCAACATTACCTTTTGTGAACCCAAGGCAAAGTAGGTACTTGTCCAACCTTGCATACCAAGCCCTTAGAGCTTGTTTGAGTCCATAAAGTACCTTCTTCAATTTGCAAACCATGTCCTCATCTTCGGATAGAGGAAATCCATCAGGTTGCTCAATATAAACTTCTTCTTCAAGATCCTCATTCAAAAATGAAGATTTTACATCCATCTGATATACCTTGAAGTCTTTATGTGTAGCATAGGCCAAAAATAGTCTTACTACTTCTATCCTAGCAACATGAGAAAATGTTTCTTAAAAGTCTATGCCTTCTTGTTGCAAATAACCTTTACATACCAATCTTGCTTTGTTTCTTACAACAATTCTTTCTTTATTCATTTTGTTTCTGAAAATCCACTTAGTTCCTATTACATTTTTGTCTAGGTCTAGGAACCAATTGCCAAGTGTTATTTTTCTTTATCTAATCTAGTTCTTCCTGCATGGCTTTGATCCAAGATTCATCTTTACAAGCTTCATCAGTAGTCTTTGGTTCAACTTGAGAAATCAAACAAATTTCTTCTCTTATCTTTGATCTAGTCATCATTCCTTGATTAGCATTACCAATAATTTGATTTTCAGGATGGTCTTTCTTAATATACCTCGGAGTCTTAGGAACTTCATTTGTATCTTCATCACAGGTCTCATTCTTACAATAAATCTCAATAAGTTCTTCTTCTGTAGAGGCAGTCTCCTTTATCTATGTATTTTGATAATAATCATACATTCTCTCTTGTATCTAAAACTTTTCATCTATCTTCACATTGTTACTTTCAATCATCTTCCTTAATCTCAGGTTAAAAAATTTGTAAGCCTTTCTTTTAGTAGAATAACCAAGGAAAATTCCTTCATCACTTCTAGTATCAAATTTCCCTATTTCATCATCTCTTTTGATATAGCATTTATTACCAAATATTCTAAAATATTTTATAGTAGGAGTATGATTAAACCATAATTCATAAGGAGTCTTACTTGTACCTTCTCTTATTTGAATTCTGTTCAATGTGTACATTGCTATCCCAACAAATTCTCTCCAATGTACATGAGATACATTTCCTTCTGGCAACATTGTCCTAGCGGCATCCAATATTGTTTTGTTTCTTCGCTATGCTATCCCATTTTCCTATGGAGTCATAGGAGCATATGTTTGTCTTTGTATTCCATGTTCTTTGCAATATGAATTGAATAGATCTAAAGTAAACTCTCCACCTCTGTTTGATCTCAAACACTTTTACTTTAAACTTGATTCATTCTCTACTTTTTCTTTAAACAACCTGAATTTATCAAATGCTTCTAATTTCTCTTTCAAGTAAGTGATCCACATCATTCTAGAAAAGTCATCAACAAAAAGTATAAAGTACCTTTCACCATAGTATGATCTTGTCCTTGTAGGTCCACATAGGTTTGTATGTACCATATCTAATTTTCCTTTTGCTGAATATGATTTACTTCTATAACTATTTCTAGTCTATTTCCCAATAACACATTCTCTACACATAGTATTAGATGGTTTCACAATCTTCGGTAGGTATTTTATTGCATTAGTCAAGCTTGCCTTCACAATATTATCAAAATTTACATGACAAAATCTACTGGTCCATAACCAACTATCATCTATCTTCACAAAACAACAAGAAGCTTCAGATGTATTTAACTCAAATACCTTACCTCTAGATTTAGTACCATTTGCAATCAAGTTTCCTGTCTTATCTCTGATAAAACATTTCCCATCAATGAAGTTTAATTGATATCCCTTATCCATCAACTATCCAACACTTAACAAGTTATGCTTAATTCCATCAACAAGTAGTACATTGTCAGTATTAGTCTTTCCATCCAAAGAAATAGATCCTAGTCCTATGATAGGTTTAGGAACATTGTCTCTGCATCTTACCATACCACCATCATATCTATTTAGTTTCACAAACTTATTTTTGTCTCCAATCATATGATGTGAGCAACCATTGTCTATAACCCATTCAGATTTCTTATCAACATGTGGTAATAAAGGTTTTTCCTCATGTATAGGTTTTTCATATTTAATAGAAATAAATCCAATCTCTTCATAATCAAAATCATCATAATCATAAATACCTTCACTAGCATAATAACGTTCCTTTTCTTTTGAATACTTAGGCTTGAAAAACTTAGGTTTTTGCTTAGGAACTCTTGTGGAACATCTAGATGCAAAGTGACCTATCTTATTGCATAAAAAATATTTTAAAGGTAGCTTTCCTTCAAATTTACCCTTACCTCTCTTTTCCCTTCTAGTGATCAAGGTAACACATTCATCTAGCTTTATTTCTTCCTCTTGAATATGTTCCCATTCACCAGCATATTATCCAAGCTCTTCTATTATATTATCATTGCCGATGCTTGCAATTCCACATGATGTCTTCTTGTGTGTAGATACCTTGAATGTTATCTCTACTTTAGGTAAAGAATCTCCCAATTATGTAGCCTCAAAGGTAGTTACCTTTGCAATTAACATTTCTCTGCTAAAGTTTGCAGTCAACGGTATGATCTCTTCTATAGCTTTCATTTTGGTCTTGTAAATAGGTGTCAATGATCTAATGATCTTTGCAATGACTTCTTCCTCTTCATAAGTGCCTCTGGAATTTATGATTCCAATCACAACCTCTGTTACTCTTTGTACATAAGCCCTAATGTTTTTATCCTCTTTCATTTGTGGCTTCTCCATCCTTTTTTTCTAGTTCTGTAACTTCACTTGTTTGGTAAACTTGTCTCCTTCATATAATGCTTCTAATCTTGTCCAAATATTTTGTGTCAAATCCAGATCTTTAACTTTAGTAAATTCTCCTTCAGAGAGTGCGCTGATCAATACTTCCCTTGTGACCATGTTATATGAGAATATCTTATTTTCTTCATCAGTAACTTTATCCAATTCATCCTCAGTCTTCATAGTCATCTAATTCTTTGTAACCATCCAATAGTCGATGCCTAAACATAGCAAGTGAGTTCACATCTTGTTCTTCCAACTGTCAAAGTTTTTGAGGATCAAATTTAGGACTATCCTTCCTATAGAATGCCATCTCCAAGATCACCTTAAGTGGTTAAGCTTTCTCTCTAAGGACTAGTAGCTCTGATACCAATTATTAGGAATAATAGTCCATCAATACAACTAAGTAGGGGGGGTTGAATCATTTGTATGACAGATTATTTAAAATTTAAACTTTGAATAGAAGCAATGTCAAATCAAATGAACACAATGAATGCCAACACAATAGCACAATATTTTGTTTTCGAGGAAATCCTGTTAAAGGTGAAACCCCGATGGGAATTAACACCCACTAATGATGTACTAAAAGTATAGTATCCTTGTTATAAGATCTAGCCCTGTTAGGAGCTGATTAAAACATTATAGTACATAGTCCTTATTAGAGGAAAAAACCTGTTAGGAGTAAAGAAAAAAGAAGTAGGCTCACTGCCCAAAGAGGATTATGTCTACCTTCATAACTCACTGTTTTCAACACAAGTGTATGTAAAGAGATACACAATCTTTGAACTCTCTGATAGTAGCTATCTTTTCTTGATCAGTTCTGATGAAGCATACAAATTATCCTTTTCTCTAAATCCAAAAGACACAAGCTCACAACTTCCACAATCCTCTTTTACGTCACATCCATTCTTCCCATATCTTTAAAAAAAAAAAAAGATCTTACATATATACCCTATTAAAAAATAAATGATCAGGTTGGCCAATTAGACTTTCCTAATATACAAATAATTACATAACTCCTTGATAAGATACACACAATATCTAAAACAAGTATACAACAATTACAATTCAATAATTAAGGACCGACATGCATAATTAATGCTCACCATTCATGATACACGCTACATGTTGGAAACTGCAATTGAAGCAATTGTTGTGTTGTCATTGATGTCAAACCTTAATTGGTAAGACTATTGCTACTTAGGAAAGTACTATATCTATTTGAGTGTTGCAAAGGGGTAGGCAAGGTTGGTAACAATAGCACCTAAGGAAAGGTTGAGTTATCTTGATACTACAAAGTGTACTTGACTATGTTGTACAATGATGAGACAATGTATTGTTTATCTTAGTAAGATTGAAGACTAAATTGGTAGGCTTGACCAAGCAAAAATGGAGAAATCATGTTCAAGCTGAGTAATGTTAGTGTCGATCGAGTCAGTATATGCTGAGAAAAATTCTAGTGTCAACCGAACATCAGTTAATTGCTAAGAAAGATAGTATAAGCTGAGGAAACATTTTTAGTAATGACCGAGCTTTCTACATGAAGATTGAGTAGTTTATCATAGTATTGACCGAGCATCAATATTTTTATATTTGAAGAGAATTCAAATTTGGAGCCGAGATTGTTGAATTCTTGGATTTATTTATTGATTGTTTGAAAGCATTGAATACATTGAATTTTTTTAATTGTAAATGTTATAAAGTAAAGTCCACCAAGATAACTGAGAGGGTGGGGGGGGTGAATTAGTTATCTGATAATTATATCTTTTATCATCTTCAACAACATTTAACCATGTAAGCAATATAATTATCAACCATAGAAAGATATTCATACACAATGATACAATAACACAAGATATGTTGACTAGGGAACCTCTTGATCAAAGAATAAACCTCGGTGGGAATGATGCCCATAAAAGATGCACTAATATGGATATTTCTTGTGAAAGGATGGACTCTATTAGGAGTCTTATGAAATACATTCAGTACATATGAATCCTTGTTAGGATATTTTGAATCCCTGTTAAAAGATTCTAACCCTGTTAGGGGTTAAGGAAGACAGAAGGACCCACTGGCCAAATAGCTTCAATGGTAAGATCACTGAACACACTGTCCAACTAACCTTAAGATTATTCAATAGAATAATATGAAATATGTTACCTCCTCACTATGCCAAACCACACTCACTGCTACACCAAATCTCAATTTTAGATCTCTGTACTTCGCATGTCTTCCTTCACAATTTCGCTTTCACAACTTCATTGGCTCTTTTCTTCACTTCATGCATACATTCACATTCAACCATACCATGCTTCCATTAAATACACATTACAATAAGGAAAAACATTCCTTCCTTTATACCACACTGAAATAATTACAAATGAGTTGGCACACAATTACAAAATAAAAGTTTTCAGATGCTACATCAAAATTACACAAAATTGTCGACTTCCAAATACAATAAATATTCACTTGTGTGACCTCAAAGTTTGTGCTATCATCCATGTCACTATCAATGTGTCTCCAACTTCCCTTTAACTGTGCAAAACCAGATTCCATCCCGATTAGGAGATATCATCCAATTTCCACAAACTGCTACTCAGGAACACTGCCTGAATACTACTTCCACCAAAATGCTCAGAACTTTCATGAATAAATGAATTACTATTTTCACTCTTAACCATAGACATATAACATATCGAAGAATATAACCTCAACATTTCATAGCTCCAACTACAATATCCCACGTGTGCTAATCAAAACACTATCTGCTTCTCTGTGAGTCTCCAGAAGATCACTGTGTTGACATCAATGACAATCATAGTCATGAATGTAACAACAAATGCTATAGAATGAATACCAAGCATTCATTCCTAACAATCTCCCCCATTGGCATTGATGGCATCATAGATGAAAAACATCCAATGTTCCAAAAATCCAATATTGCAACACTGCTGCTCTGACAAACATTTTCAAGTCCTCTTCATGAATCAAATCTTGCTTCGTTTTCCTATTCAGTTCTCTCCAAAAAATGTCTCATATTATTTTTCATGCATACTTCTCCCCATTGACATCAATGATAGAAATTCTATCACTAAGTCAACAACAACTCAATGTCAAAAGACACTATTCAGAAAATACATTCACAAGAGTCCTCATGACTCAACTCAAATACACATACTCCCTCATAGAGGAAGTACTAACATCCAATCCAAAAGAAAGATAGGGCTCATATACCACTGGACGGATGCAACTAATTGCATCATTACTCGAAAGTAGGTTGGGGCATAACCCCAAGCATACCTCTCAGATACTCAAATGTATCCTTAGGTAAAGGCTTTGTAGATATGTTTGCTATCTGTTCCTTTGTGCTTATGTACTCCAGTTTGACTTCTTTCTCAGCAACTTTCTCTCTTACAACATGATACTTGATCTCTATATACTTTGTCTTAGAATTTAATACAGGATTCTTAGATATACTAACTGTGCTGGTGTTGTCACAATGTATGACAACATGCTCAACAAACTCAATTCCAATATCTTTTAGCATTTGCTTCATCCAAATTATCTGGTTACAATTGTTTATTGTTGCTACATACTCTACTTTTGTTGTGCTTTGTGAAATACAATTCTGCTTCTTGCTCAACCAAGAAACTAATCTTCCTCCAAGAAAAAAGGCTCCACCACTGGTGCTTTTCTTATCATCAACACTACCTCCCCAATCAACATCTGTATATGCACATAGGGTAAAATCATCAGATTTTTCATACCATAATCCATAGTCCATTGTGCCTCTTAAATATCTCAATATCCTCTTTACTGCTGCATAATGTGATTCTCTAGGTTCAACTTGAAATCTTTCTAGCATTCCAAATGAATGTTCTATATCTGGTCTTGTGTGTGTCAAGTACTGCAATCCTCCAATCATGGATCTATATTTCTTCTGCTCAACTATCATTGTTTCATCTTTGCTAGATAGTTTGTGTCCTGTAACCATAGGTGTTCCAACTGGTTTACAGTTCTCCATTCCAAATCTTTTCAACAAATCATTCGAGTACTTTGTCTGACTTACAAAGATACCATCATTGTTCTGTGTTATCTATACTCCCAAAAAGTATTTCATCTCACCAATCATACTCATTTCAAATTTAGTCTTCATTTCAATAGCAAATTTGTCACTAGCTTCATCTTCTCCTCCAAAAATAATGTCATCAACAAAAATAACTATAACCAACAAACCATTTTTAATTTCTTTTGTGTACAAATTGCTATCAGCTGTTCCTTTAGTAAATCCCAATTTTAACAAATACTTATCCAGTCTTGCATACCAAGTTCTAGGTGCTTGCTTTAGTCCATATAATGCTTTCTTCAATTTACACACCATGTCTCCTTCTTGAGTCAAAGGAAAACCTTCAGGCTTCTCAATGTAGACTTCTTGTTCTAATTCACCATTAAAAAATGTGGACTTCACATCCATCTGATACACTTTGAATTTCTTGTAAGCTAAATATGCCAAAAACATTCTTACTACTTCAAGTCTTGCTACTAGTGCAAAAGTTTCATCATAGTCAATTACTTCTTGCTGTGAGTATCCATTACATACCAATCTTGATTTGTTTCTTACTACTTCTCCTTGTTCATTCATCTTGTTTCTGAATACCCATTTAGTTCCAATCACATTCTTGTCTTTAGGTCTAGGAACCAATTCCCATGTCTTGTTCTTTTCAATCTGATCTAGTTCTTCTTTCATAGCATTAATCCAATATTCATCTTCACAAGATTCACTAGTAGATTTAGGTTCAATTTGAGAAATCAAACATAAATGTACCTTATTTCGAGTCATAACTCCTCTGTCCAAACTTCCAATAACTTGTTCAACAGGATGATGTGTTGATAAATACCTATTCGGTGTCATAGTCTCAGATCTTGCTTCAACTATAGATTCTTCTCTAGTTTCTTCAACATGACTCTCATTCAACAATTCATTGTTAGTCTCATAGAATAAATCAGTATTTTCAATGTTAGGCTTAGGATGAGCTTCTTTATCAGATTCATAATCAAGCATTCTTTCCTGAATTTTGAACTTCTCATCAACTTTAACATTTGCACTCTCAACAATAGTTTTAGTTCTCTTATTGTAACATCTATATGCTTTTCTCTTCAAAGAATATCCAAGAAAAATTCCTTCATCACTTCTAGGATCAAACTTTCTACTATCATCTGTTGGCATTAAACAGGATTGCCACTAGTGACAACACTTATTTGCATTCTCAGTGCAAATCGAGCAGAACAGTGCAAACCGAGCAGAACAGTGCAAACTGAGTAGAACAGTGCAAACCGAGCAGAACAGTGCAAACCGAATAGAACAGTGCAAACTAAGCAAAATAGTGCAAACCGAGCATAACAGTGCAAACTGAGCAGAACAGTGCAAACTAAGCAGGACAGTGCAAACCAAGCAGGACAGTGTAAACTGAGTAACATTATGTCTACCGAGTCACCAGTATTTACCGAGTTCAAAACCTACCGAGTGGTCAGTATGAACCGAGCCTTCACTTCTACCAAGTGCATGACAATGTCGAGTAATGCAGTGGACGCCGAGTATCAGAAAGTCACCGAGTTAGTTTGCAGGAACCGTGTAACCATACTTGGGCCGACTTAGTAGCACTTATGTTTATTTGTCAAGCCAATTTTGTAATTGTAATTAATTGTTTAGACTTGTATATAAACAATGTTGTAAAATACCAAATTGTAATGTAATGTGTATGTATGTGAAAAAGAAAGAAAGAAAGGCAGAGATAAGTGAATTACAAAGGGCTACAGCAGTATAAGGAACAACAAAGACAAATTCATCACAGAAGGTGATCAGTACATCAGCGAATCTCATTCAGCAATCCAATTGCAAAGCAAGAGATCTACTGTTTCATCCTAACAGGTGAATCAGTACTAAAATCCTTTAACCGGGTAGACTTAACAGTCTTTGTAAAATCTCTTTACCGAGTACATACTTCTTTTGTAAGTTTGTAAAAATCCTCTAACAAGGTGGACCTAGCAGTCCTTATTGCTCCTAGCAGGGCAGATCATCAGAAGTGATCAATTGTAAGCCTTAACCGGCCAACTTTATACTGCAGTACTAAAGCTTTGTGGGTTTCATCCCCACCCCAGTTTTACTTTCTTTTTGGAAGGTTTCTAGGTAACCAAATCTATGTGTCATTGTTGTGAATGCTTTTAAGTTTCATGCTTTCTATATGCATAAGGATAAAGTGAACTATATGTTAATACATCTATAATTGAAAGAAAATTTGGAGTTACTGATTCACCCCTCCCCTCTCAGTAACTTGGTTAATTCCTGAATATTTCCAACAATTGGTATCAGAGCTTAGTTGGTTCTCAAGATAAAGCTTAACTAGCTTGAGCAAAGATCCAGGACAATGGAGGTATTCAAACTGAACAAGGTGATTGAAAATGAAAAGCTAGATTTGGAAATGGCCATAGCTAAACTTAAAGAAGCAAAAGAACATCTTTCCCAATCCCTAAGAAGAAGGAAGGAACTTGCAAATCAGATGAATGATCAAAATTACATTGAAGAAAAGATTGAAGATCTTTTTCCCTCAGATAGCTCAGATGAAGCAAACAATGCTGTCAAAGAACTCCTAGAAAAGAATGGGTCTCTGCAGGAAGAAGTGAGAAAATTAAAAAGAGAACAAGAGCTACACTCAACAAGATTTTGTGAGATCTTAGAACAAAGAAACAAGTTGAAAGATGAATTAGATGGAAGGAACAATGAAGTCCAAAATAAAACCCTTCAACTAGAAAACCTAATTGATCAGATCTCCCATATAAATGAGGAAATTCTGAATCTAAGATCAGAAATAGAAAGCACTAGAGAAGAATTAAGATCTGAAAAGGAAATCAATCTAAGATTGGTGGATGACCTAAACACCGAAAAACAAATCAATGAAAGAATGCTGAAAAGCCAAGAAGACCTAGATCAGTTGTATAATCGAAATCTTCATAGGCAAAAAGGAAAAGCAGGACTTGGATACAAAACAGAAGGTGAATCTTCTAAGCAAGGTACTGAAAGAAATCAGAAACCTACTTGTAATCATTGTGGTAAAATAGGACATACTTCAAATAAATGTTGGAGCAATGAAAAAGCAGAATTCAATGGAAAATGCTACAACTGCAATCAGCATGGTCACAAAGCAAATGAATGTAGGGAAAAACCAAGATTCAAAGGTAATTGTCACAAATGCAACAAACAAGGTCACAAGGCATCCGAGTGCAGATCCAAAACATTCAATCTAGCAGAACAAATTATGAAAGCAATGTTTGGATGGGATTACAACACCTGGTGTAGATGTCATTACTGTGGAGAATATGGACACATTGGCATGAACTGCATAAAACATCATCTAAGGAAAAGAGATACTACTGTAAGATGCTTCAAATGCACTAAACTTGGTCACATAGCCAGAAATTGCATGAATGCTAGTGAAGTTGAAGATGGAAAGAAGAATGAAGCAACTAAGGTCAGGAAACAGGTAAGACAAAAGTGGATTCCTAAATCTACCAAGCAAACCAGTCTAAGTAATGGAATGGGTGGCTCTACCGACTCAAACTAAATTCCCAAGAGAGCATTGGAACTGTATTCTCATAGACAAATTTCAAGCAGTTCCAGAACTGAATTAAAAGAAAGATCTAAATTGGCATACAAAGATGCAACAAGATCACAGGAAGGTCGGTACCAGTCTTTACCAAGTGAGGTCAGAGCAATATGAATTCTTGAGTTCACCAAGTTGCGAAGTCTTTACCGAGCAATTAATTCATAGTGGGTGACATTCTGTCAGAATTCATACCCTAATTCGTACTGAGCATTAATGACAGAGTTGTAAACAAAAGGCAAGAAATCAAACTCATTCTTCACCGTGAACCTTTAGCACTTTGAGAGCAGAAAATTTCAAGAGCAATCCAGCGATTCAAACACTTTTGCGAAAAGAAATTTTCTGTGAGCTACCATGGCATCATCCAGCACTTCAGCGAAGAAAGGATCAGAAATGTTAGTCCAAGGGGAATGGAGTGCACCAGATTTCAAGCTCATACCCGTAATTACAGCAGCCCTAGATCCGAACGGAGCTCAATCTTAGATTCCTCCTAAGGTACTACTTGTTAATGATATTCGCAATCATTTCAATTGTGCAATTCAAGAAATGGGAAACCTAGAGCTAGATATTGTGCGTGAAGAATTGTGTGTGGATGGTATTCTAAAACCCGAGCATAAACATCTGGAAGACAAGGGATTAGTTCACATTGCACATTTACCTCAAAACTTTTGGGAGAAATGGGTTAGATACATTCTCAGCCATGTACATGAAGGCAAGATTTGGCTTGAGCAACCCATAGAGATCACTAAGAAGATGATTCATCAAATCACCAGTCTTCCCATGTTAAACAAAGAAAAGTCTACCAAAACCCTAGGTCGGCTGGAACTGGAGAAGAAAACCCTAGCTGAGTGGGATGGTAGAGGCATGAAAGTAAGCAGCATTACTGATGCTAAACTGAAGTTTGGTACACACATAATTGCCCATAAGATATATAGTTCAAGTCGACAGAATAGTGTCTCCTGTGAAGCTGTAGACCTAGCATACAAAGTGGTCAAGAATAACTTATCATTTGACCTTGCAGATTTGTTGTTAAAACAGTTTAACAAGAACATGGAAAGCATTCAAACTTCCAAAAACAATCCATGTAAGTTTGGATCTCTACTGGTTTGTTTATTCTTCTATGTTCAGAAATTCTTCCCTTCCAAAGGAAAAGTAGTATGGAGAAAAGATGTGCCAGTTCTTTATGAAATAAATGAATATATTTCAGAAATGGGTGAAAATTTTGAGAGCATCATGGATAGTTATTTTGAGTCTTTCAAGGAGAAAATGAATGACAGATTCCGGATTCCATAGAAGTTGGTTGAGGATTATAAGGATGATATTTGTTTCATGGTGGACTGTGATAGAGTATACATTCAAGCTGCTAAACCGAGGATTGTACATGTAAAACCTCTTCCTTATGAGGTAAACATTGATGAAACAAAGAATATCATTGAAGCCCTTCTTAATCAGCCTGTTAATCCCAAAGCCCCATATTTTGGAATATATGATGAAGCTAAGGTGAGAATTGAATTAAGCATAAAGTTTCCATAGGCGGTAAATAAAGGAAAGAAGAGGATAGCCAAAATGCAAATGCTAACCGAGGACAAAGGAGAAGACATTGAAGAAGAAAAGGAAAAGGATGAGAAAATAGAGGAACCAGAACCTGCAAAGAAGAAAGGAAAGGTATTCATCACTAAGGCACCTAAGCCTCCCACTACTGTATTTACAAGGAGAAGTGCAAGAGGTAAGGCAGACAAGGCAGACAAAGATATAATATTCAAAAGGCCTCCTCTAACCCTTCAAGAGAAGATCAAACTTTTTAGAGAAGGATCAGGATCTGGAGTAAGTAATATAAAATCTTTTAAATATGAAACAAGAATGGAAACAGAACAAAAGGAAATAGAAGATGCTGTTATTGAAAAGATGGGATAGTGGAAATACTCTCCTGATGAAATAGCCCCACAGGTTCCAACAGCTTTATTAGATCCAATAAAAATGAGATGGAGCAATGCCAAGCAAACTGTAAAAGACATATTTGATCAAACCCTGAGACAGTTAATGCCAAGCTTGAAAAATGATGAAATAAAGAAGGCATTGAAGGAGAATGAAAATAAGATGACACTGAAGTTTAATACTTGTCTGATTTTGATTAACAATATTGAATCAGTTGTGAAGGCTGCAAATGCCACATGGAAGAACATATACCATCTTCACCAACTCAGTATTGAAACAGTTATAATAAAAGACATTGAAGATGACAGTGATGAACAGGAAGAAGCCACTGAGGTAGATGATACTGTGAGGATAGCAACAGAAGTCATTGCATCACTTCCTACCTCTCCAGTAAAATTTTCTACATCTAGCCCGGAGACACCTTCAAGCATGGTTGTGACAACTTCAACATTTGTCCAATCACCTATTGCAACAACAAAAGCAACTACCACTTCTTCTACCGAGTTGCAGTCTCCTACTTCATCAAGTTTTCCAGCAGTAAGTATTCCAATTTTTGATTCTACATGTGTAAATACTTCAAGTTCTCCAATAGAAAGTATACCAGTCTCTATAGCCAGTCCTACTATGTCTACTATCACTACTACTAAGGCATTAAGTACAGATAAGCCTAAGGCTCAACCGAGTATAAGATTTTTGGGTAAGAATATAGTAGAGGATATAGACCTAGATGAGGAAATAGAAATTCCAACATTGGATTTTGCAAATCTATCAGTGGACCAAATGCAAAATATAGGTGAAATCCTCCAAAGGAAAGTGAAGAAAAAGAAACTTAAAGAGGAGAGAGACAAGGAATATCAAATCATTAAGGATGCTAAGGACATTTTGTCTGAAGCATTAGGTATTAAAGTAGACTCCTCTCAACATGTTTTGTTACAACTAGCAGAAGTAGTAAATAAATACAATGAGGATTCATCTGGGACAGAAAAGTTAGTTGAAAAAGCTGAGAAGAGATTCAACAATAAAGTGCTTGAGCACATTGCTCAGCACATAGCTATTAATCAAGTGGAATTGTCTTCAGTTTTGTCAAACATTGAATCTTCCTATTCGAATGTTACCTCTCTTTTGGCCAGACTGTGCAATGTTGCCAAGTTCACAAAGGATGTCAAGGACAAAATGAATAAAATTGATGAGGATTTGAAGATTAGCATACAGAAGTTGCAACTTGAACCAAGTTCAAGCTCTGCTCATCACATGAAAATCTCATATCTATCAAATACGTAGTCAGAATTACTGAAAGAAGACACAAGGATCCGGTCCACACTGCTAGACATTCAGAACATGATCCTTCCCATCATGAATACAATGTACAAGCACATTAAACATTCCAAAACATTGATTCATGACAATCAGTTCTCAATAGCAGATCACATGATTGAACTCCCTGCAGAAGTCCAAATTGCAATCCAAACATGCAAGATTCTACAAGAAAATTGGGACAGAACCCTGGCACTGATAATGAAGGTACATTATGATTTTCTATCAAATTTTGGATTCTCTCTGTAAATCACTTGTATATACACCTTTGGCATTATCATCAAAAAGGGGGAGATATGTATAGAAGGAGATATGTATAGAAGAAAAGTTAGCACATTGAAAGGGGGAGATAATTTACAAAGACAAATTTTGAAAAATCAAAATAAATCTCAGCATGGTTCATGTATATAAGTTTTGGGCAATAAGTGTTTTTGTCACTAATGCCAAAGGGGGAGATTGTTGGCATTAAGCAGGATTGCCACTAGTGACAACACTTATTTGCATTCTCAGTGCAAACTGAGCAGAATAGTGCAAATCGAGCAGAACAGTGCAAACTAAGCAGAACAGTGCAAACCGAGCAGAACAGTGCAAACCGAGCAGAACAGTGCAAACCGAGTAGAATAGTGCAAACCGAGCAGAACATTGCAAACCGAGCAGGACAGTGCAAACCGAGCAGGATAGTGTAAACCGAGTAACATTATGTCTACCGAGTCACCAGTATTTACCGAGTTCAAAACCTACCAAGTGGTCAGTATGAACTGAGCCTTCACTTCTACCAAGTGCATGATGATGCTGAGTAATGCAGTGGACGCCAAGTATCAAAAAGTCACTGAGTTAGTTTGCAGGAACCGTGTAACCATACTTGGGCCGACTTAGTAGCACTTATGTTTATTTGTCAAGCCGACTTTGTAATTGTAATTAATTGTTTAGACTTGTATATAAACAATGTTGTAAAATAACAAATTGTATTGTAATGTGTATGTATGTGAAAAAAAAAGAAAGAAAGGCAGAGATAAGCGAATTACAAAGGGCTACAGCAGTATAAGGAACAGCAAAGAAAAATTCATCACAGAAGGTGATCAGTACATCAGCGAATCTCATTCAGCAATCCAGTTGCAAAGCAAGAGATCTACTATTTCATCCTAACAGGTGAATCAGTACTAAAATCCTTTAACCGGGTAGACTTAACAGTCTTTGTAAAATCTCTTTACCGAGTACATACTTCTTTTGTAAGTTTGTAAAAATCCTCTAACAAGGTGGACCTAGCAGTCCTTATTGCTCCTAGCAGGGCAGATCATCAGAAGTGATCAATTGTAAGCCTTAACCGGCCAACTTTATACTGCAGTACTAAAGCTTTGTGGGTTTCATCCTCACCCCAGTTTTACTTTCTTTTTGGAAGGTTTCTGGGTAACCAAATCTATGTGTCATTGTTGTGAATGCTTTTAAGTTTCATGCTTTCAATATGCATAAGGATAAAGTGAACTATATGTTAATACATCTGTAATTGAAAGAAAATTTGGAGTTACTGATTCACCCCTCCCCTCTCAGTAACTTGGTTAATTCTTGAATATTTCCAACATCATCATCTCTCTTTATATAACATTTGCTTACAAAAATTCTAAAATACTTAATTGAGGGTGCATGTCCAAACCATAATTCATAAGGTGTTTTGTCTGTGTTTGCTCTGATTTGTACTCTATTTATTGTATATACTATTGTATTCACTGCTTCTCTCCAGAATGTCTTTGCCAAATCATTTTCAAATAACATAGCTCTTGCTGCTTCAGTCACTGATCTGTTTCTTCTTTTTGCAATACCATTTTGTTCAAGTGTTCTAGGGGCTGAAAACTATCTCTTAATACCATTCACTTCACAAAAAGTGTTAAACTCTCTAGAAGTAAATTCTCCACCTCTATTATATCTCAAACATTTAATCTTCATTCTAGATTCATTCTCAACTTTATTCTTAATGATCTTAAACTTATCAAATGCTTCAGATTTTTCTTTAAGAAATGCAATCCACATCATTCTTGTAAAATCATCAACAAGAATCATAAAATACCTTTCTCCATAGAATCCTCTAGTCCTGGTAGGACCACTCAAGTCTGTATGATAAATCTCCAACTTCTCTACCGATGTGAACTTCTTACTAGGAAATGAACTTCTCTTTTGCTTAGCCATCACACATTCTTTGCAAATCATGTTAGTAGGCTTCATAATTTTAGGCAAATCCCTTGCTGCAAGTGTAGTACTCACTTTCAAATTATTATGAAAGTTTATATGACAAAACCTTCTATGCCATAACCAACTATCATCAATCTTAGTAATCAAACATGTCATCTCAGTAGGATTCAACTGAAATACATTACCTCTGGTTCTAGATCCAATTCCAATCAGATTTCCATCTTTATCCTTTATCACACAAGTTTTCTTAGTAAACCAAACTTGATATCCCTTATCAACTAACTATCCAACACTCAAAAGATTATGTTTCAATCCATCCACAAAGTAAACATCATCAGTATTAGTCTTTCCATCAAGAGTAATAGATCCTATACCTTTAATTGAACAAGGTGCATTGTTACCAAATCTAACAACTCCTCCATCATAATTGTTAAACTTTATGAACTTTTTCATGTCACTAGTCATATGATGTGGAGAACCACTGTCTATAATCCAATCAAATTTTTTTTCAACTTGAGAAATTAAGGATTTTTCTTCCTTAACATCAAATTCAGGATTTTCTTCTTTAATTGCTACAAATCCGATGTCATCATTATTCTCAGTATCACTTTCACTTAGAGTTCTTTCTATACTAGCTTCAAGATCTTCATCATTAGCATAATAACATTCCTTAGATCTTCTAGGCTTGAAATTATTTCTGTACTTCTTAACTCTCTTAGGACATTTAGATGCAAAATGACCATATTCTTGACAAGTCCAACATTTAAAATTTTTCTTACCGTTTGGTTCTCTTTTCACAAGCAAGGCAATACCTTCTTCAATCTTCTTGTCTTCTTCATTTCTAGATTTTCCGCTGCTAGAATAATCTCCACTCACATTGATGCTTCTTGACAAAGTAGGGTGAACACTAAGAGCACTGAATGCTATCTCCATTCTAGGTAAGTCTCCTAATAACCTCAAGTTCATTTATGCTGCTTCCAATCTTCCAAGAAGAGTCTCTCTAGTAAAGTTTGAAGTACAAGGTATCACTTGTTCAATCATCTATGTTGTCTACTTAAATACATGAGTCAATGTCCTCATAATTTTCCATATCACTTCATTCTCTGTCTTTGTTCCTCCATAAGATTTTATCCCTGCAACAATTTCTAACATTCTACCAATATAGCTTCTAACAGATTCATCTTCCATCATTCTTATATCTTCAAATGTGCATATCCAATTATGCAATCTAGCTTTCTTTGCATGTTCATCACCTTCAAAAGTAGAGTGTAAAGCTTTCCAAATTTCATGAGATTTTGTTAAACATTTTACCTAACTATAATCATTCTCCAATAGTGCTATCAAAAGTACTTCTCTTGCAAGTATGTTACACATGAGTAAATCTCTCTCATCATTAGAGCATGTATCAAGATTATCTTCTTCAATGATAGTCTTATCCCTCTTTGTAATCAACCAATAACCTAGTCCTAAACACAGTAGATGTGTCTTCATCTTCTCTTTCTAGTTGTCAAAATTTATTCCATCAAACTTAGGGCTTTCTTTCCTAAAATTCACCATGGATCTCCTTAAGTTGTTAAAATTTCCATTCAAGGAACTACCGCTCTAATACCAATTGTTAGAAAGTAAAGTCCACCAAGATAAATAAGAGGGGGGGGGGGGTGGTGAATCAGTTATTTGATAATTATATCTTTTATCATCTTCAACAACATTTAACCATGTAAGCAATATAATTACCAACCATAGAAATATATTCATACACAATGATGCAATAACACAAGATATGTTGACTAGGGAACCTCTTGATCAAAGAGTAAACCCTAGTGGGAAAGATGCCCACAAAAGATGCACTAATATGAATATTCCTTATAAAAGGTTGGACTTTGTTAGGAGTCTTATGAAATACATTTAGTACATATGAATCCCTACTAGGAGATTTTGAATCCCTGTTAAAAGATTCTAACCTTGTTAGGAGTTATGGAAGACAGAAGGACCCACTGCCCAAACAACTTCAATGGTAAGATCACTAAACACACTATCCAACTGACCTTAAGATTATTCAATATAATAATATGAAATATTTTACCTCCTCACTATGCCAAACTGCACTCACTGGTACACCAGATCTTAATTTTAGATCTCTGTACTTCACATGTCTTCCTTCACAATTTCGCTTTCACGACTTCATTTTCTCTTTTCTTCACTTCATGCATACATTCACATTCAACCATACCATGCTTCCATTACATACACATTAAAACAAGGAAAAAAATTCCTTCCTTTTTACCACACTGAAATAATTACAAATGAGTTGGCACACAATTACAAAATAAAAGTTTCCACACGCTACATCAAAATTACACAAAACTGTCGGCTTCCAAATACAATAAATCTTCACTTGTGTGACCTCAAAGTTTGCACTATCATCCACATCACTATCAATGTGTCTCCAAATTCCCTTTAACTATGCAAAACTAGATTCCATCTTGATTAGGAGATATCATCAGATTTCCACAAACCGCTACTCGGGAACACTACCTGAATACTGCATCCACCAAAATGCTCATAACTTTCATGAATAAATAAATTACTATTTGCGCTCTTAACCATAGACATATAATATATCAAAGAATACAACCTCAATATCACATAGCTCCAACTGCAATATCCCACATGCGCTAATCAAAACACTGTCTGCTTCTCTGTGAGTCTCCACAAGATCACTATGTTGACATCAATGAAAATCATAGTCATGAATGCAACAATAACTGCTATAGAATGACTACCAAACATTCATTCCTAACAATAAATCTTTAAGAGATTTGGGATGTTTTTAGAAAAGGAGCCAAAGAACATTAAGCAGGTAGATTCAATGAATTTGACCTAACCCTAAGATCTACGAAGGAGATTGAGCAGAAAAAAATGAGTTAACCTAATTGAGGAAGTATTAAGGGAACCTAAGCATTAGGTATGTGTGTGCATGGGTGAATAGAGGATGCTGGAAGATCAGTAGATGTTATTGATTGTATAAGTAGAAAAGGTTGAAGGAGAAGTGTGGTGATTTCTTGAAGAAAAGTTTCGAGCAGATCAGAGATGGAAATGGAAAAGTTTCAAAGTCAGAAAACCAACATTTGTGTACAAAATTGGATCTGATATTTGCAAAGTGATTTGTATGTTTTTCATATCAATACTGCTACTACTTTCTAACCATTGTAATAGTCAAAATCCTTTTAACAGAGGTTGACCTAACAGTCATATGTTTAAATCCTTTGAACAAGGTTGCATTCTAATGGAATGTATGTAAGTCCTATAACAAGGCTCACTTCTAACAGAGTGATTGAAATCCTTTAACTGGGTCACACCTAACAGTGTGTATTGTAACCTTTGACAGGGTTGGCTTTTAACCGATCTCACTTCAGGAGAGTGAAAATAATAGTAGCATGTTGCAAAGTGGTTTTTCCCAAATTGGGTTTCCACTATAAATTCTAGTGTCAATTCTTGTGTGAATGTTTTGGTTTAAACATTTCTATGTTTTACAAGTTAGATACAACTGGGTAGTGGATTGCAATGTTATATGTTTCTATTATTGAATCAGTGATGACCGAGTTAGTTTTGGTTGTTAGATCTAATTTAAAGAAATTTTTTTGAAGTTTATTTTATACATCTGGACTTGAGAAAAATTGATTCACCCCCCCTCTATTTTTCTAAATCATATTAACAATTGGTATCAGAGCTGTGTTGCTTATTATTGGTGTTTACAGAAATCAAGTTTAAAGGGACTTGAAGCAAATGATTAGGATGTATAAGAAGGAGGTACCGAAGCTGAATAAGGAAAACTTCCTTGCATGGAAAAGCTTGATGAAGTTGCATCTGGCTGATATTGGTGATTCTGCAAAGTAATGCATTGAGAATGACTATGTCTCACCTGTCGCACCTTTGACTACCAAAGAAATGAGAGCTAACCAAGAACATAATCAGGCAATGCTTGAAATTGCATCTGCCCTAAGCTATCCAAAATTTGAGGACATTAAGGATTGCACAAGTGCTAAGGAGATGTGGGACACTCTTGAAAATATATATGGTAGTGACTTAAATGTACTGAAAGCTAAGTTCGAGAGTCTCAGAGGTAAGTTTGATGAAATGAGAATGCAAGAAGGTGAGAACATTGCACAATATTATTGTAGGATAAAAGAAGTTATGAATGCTATAAGAGGAGCAAGTGGGACTATTGAGGATGAAACTATAATTGAAAAAGTACTTAGAACTCTATGTCCTATATATGCTATTAAGATCTCAACTATTTAGGAATCTAGATGTAACTCTACAAATGTGCTTAATTACTTTGGAAAGTTTGGTTGGCAAGCTGACTGCTTTTGAACTCTCTAACTATGATAACTTCACTATTGGTAGTATTTGTAATGTTGAATTTTCTTTTAAGTCACAATTAGTTTTGAACAAGCCAACGAAGGAAAAATAAAGATGCATCAGTGAAAGTGAAAGTGAAAGTGAAAGTGACAATGACACTTTTGATGAAGAACTTGAAGATCTAGAAGCTCTTATGGCTAGAAGACTGAGAAGGGGAAAAGGAAAATATAAAGGTAAACTCCCTATTATATGTTTTTCATGTAATAAAGTTGGTCATATAGTTGCTAGATGTCTTGACAAGAATGATAAAGATTAAGAAAGAAAAAGAAAACACAAAGACATAAGAGATGATAGAAGCTACCAAAGGTACAAAGACTACAAAGGAAAAGGTAATAAATCTTGTTACATTTCTGAAGAAGAAACTGACACTATTAGTGATGATTTTGAAATTGAGGTAGTCTATGTTGCAATGAAAGATGAATTTGATGAGGATGAGAAAAATGCATTGATCTCTTATGTGAACAAGAATGAAAAATGGATTATTGATAGTGTTTGTTCACATCACATGACTGGTGACAAGAGTAAGTTTGAGACCTTACATCATTATAGAGGTAAAAGTGTAAAATTTGGTAATGATGCACCATGGCCTGTTAGAGGAAAATGTTTGATTAAACTGATTGATAAGATCTCTTGTGAAAATGCATATTGGGTTGAAGGTCTAAATTATAATCTACTAAGTGTTGCATAGCTCAAAAACACTAGTTACCAAGTGGAATTTCATCACAAGAAAGCTAAAATATTTGATGCTGCTAGTGAACTGATTGGAAGTGGAGAATAGACTAGAGGTAATTTTTTCTATCTTGACCTATCTGAAGAAGCATGTATGGTTGCACAAATTGATGACATTTGGTTATGGAATAAGAGGCCATGTCATTTTAACTTTGATAATCTAGTAGAAATAAGTAAGAAGAAGAAAGTAAGAGGTCTACCTAGATTGAAGAAACCTGAGAATGTGATGTGCAAGGAATGCTAGTTAGGAAAAATGACTAAGTCAAGTTTTAAGAGAAAATCCTTTACTTCTGATAACATTTTAGATTTAGTTCATACTGACCTTTGTGGACCTATGGGTGTACAAAGTTACTGTGGTGCTAGATATTTTATCTTGTTTGTTGATGATCATACCAGGATGATGCATGTAATGTTTCTAAAAGAAAAATCTGATGCTTTTCAATTCTTTAAGTGGTATTTGGCTAATGTTGAGAAGGAGATAGGTAGGAACCTAAAATGTCTTAGATTTGACCGAGGTGGATAATTTACATAAAAATAATTCAATCTATTTTGCAATGAAAGAGGAATCAAAAGACAAATGTCTACACCTAGAACACCTCCACATAATGGTATAGTAGAGAGAAGAAACATATCTATCTTGGATTATGAAAGGACATTGTTGATTGAAAATAATGTAGCATAGAAATACTGGAAAGAAGCTATAAGTATAGCTATCTACACTCTTAATCAGGTATAGATCAAGAAAGGTACAAATCTGACATCCTATGAATTATGGTATGGGCATGCACCGAGTGTTAAATACCTTAGAATCTATAGAAGCAAGTGCTACATATTAAAAGAAAATAGGAATGGAAAGTTTGATGCTAAAAGTGATAAAGGAATATTCTTAGGGTATTCCACAAAAAGTAAAGCTTATAAGTGTTTGAACTCTAACACTAACAAAATTGTGGAAAGTGTGAATGTCAAAGTTGATGAGTATGCATAAAGAAATGAAGTTGATAGCAAAAGAGAACCAAAAGATTATAGATCTTTTGTGTATATTGAAGAAGAAGAAGAGGCAAGTAACAGACTTGCACCTGATGCTGAGTCTTGGGTAAGTAATGCCAAGTGACAGGAAGAGGTTGCCGAGCATTCAAAAGCTAAATCTAAAATTTTTGTTGAGGAACCTGATGAAATAGAGGAGAGAAGAGCTGAATCTATTTTGGAAAAATATGTAAGAAGACATCACAAGCCTGAAAAAATAATTGGAGACAAACATACTGGAATTATGACCAGAAGTAAGACAAAGGATCCAACATGTTTACTGTGTGAATTTGAACCTAAGTCAACTAGAGAGGCATTAGAAAATGAAGACTAGATACAAGAAATGAATGAAGAAATAGACCAGATAGAGAAGAATGATACTTGGACTCTGGTGCTGAGACCTGAAAACAAAAATGTTATAGGAACAAAGTGGGTGTTCCAGAATAAGTTGAATGAAAAAGGTGAAATAACTAGGAACAAAGCTAGGCTGGTATGCAAAGGCTACGCACAAGAAGAAGGAATAGATTATGGGGAGACATTTTCCCCTATAGCTAGATTAGAAGGAGTAAGAACTCTTCTTGCATATGCTACTTATAAAGATTTCAAGGTTTATCAAGTGGATGTCAAGTCTGCATTCTTAAATGGTATACTAGAAGAAGAAGTTTACATAGAATAGCCAAAAGGTTTTATTGATCCAAACATAAGACACATGGTATGAAAACTAAACAAAGCACTATATGGATTAAAACAAGCTCCCAGAGCATAGTATGAGAGGTTGCATAACTACTTGATACAGATTGGATTTTCAAGAACAAATGACACAAGCAATCTGTACATGAAAGATGAAGAAGGTAAAGGTATCTTGTTGGCAAAATTTTTTGTGGATGATATTATTTTTGGTGGACAAGATGCTTTGTGTAAAATATTTTCAAATGAAATGCAAACTAAATTTGAAATGAGCATGTTTGGTGAGATTAAATTCTTTTTTGGTTTACAAGTATATCAGATGAAGAAAGGAATTTTCATTGCATAGTCTAAGTATGTTAATGAAATACTGAAATTTTTTGGGATGGAAGATTCTAGACTAGTGAGGACTCCTATGGCTACTGGACAAAAGTTATCTAAGAATGAAGATGCTACAGAAGTAAACTAGACTTTGTATAGATCCATGATTAGAAAATTGCAGTATGCTGTACATAGTAGACTAGATATTGCACTAGCTATTGGGATTGTGGCAAGATTCTCTACCAATCCTAAGGAAACACACATGATGGCTATGAAAAGAATTATGAGATACTTGAAAGGGACTGCTAACTATGGGCTATATTACATGAAGGATGAAAGATTTGAACTAAGAGTATATACAGATGTTGATTGGGTAGGAAATGTAGATGACATAAAGAGTACTAGTGGTGGAGCTTTCTTTCTTGGATAGAGATTAGTTTCCTGGACAAGAAAGAAACAAAATTGCATTTCCCAATCTACTCCTGAAGCTAAGTATGTTGTTGCTGCAGTAAATTGTTCAAATTTGGTATGGATAAAACAATTGTTGGTAGGCATGAAAGAAGAAATCACTGAACTTGTTATTTTTTGTGACAACACAAGTGCTATCAACATTTCTAATAATCTAGTGATGAATACTAATACCAAGCACATAGCAATCAAGTATCACTACTTGAGAGAATTGGTACAAGATAAAGAAGTCCGAATGGAATATGTGAATACAAAGGAACAATTAGCAGACATATTCACTAAATCTTTAACTAAAGAAGCAGATGAGTATTTGAGAAGTCGATTAGGGGTCCTTCCCCTAACTGTGGCTGCCTAGTTAAGCTAGGAGCACTGCATCAAATATGCTACAATAGAATATTTGACAGATTGATGCCTAGAGTTGTGAAAAAGAGGAAAGACAAGGAATCGGTCATAAGCAAGATGACAGAGGGAGAAACACTGAGCTACATAGATAATATCTACATTTGATGGATGTATGTTTTAGTTGCTGCTTTGGCATTTTTGTCAAAGAGGGAGATGAACTGAGATGATATAATAACACATGACACATGACACTGAAAGGAAAAGTAAGGAGATGATGAATTGAAATGAAGGATCAGGATAGAGGGAAATATGGATATTTCTAACAATCACAGAAGTGAGGCTAATAGATTCTAAATCAGAATGAAGCAAGGATATTACAATTTTTTTTTCTTCTGATGGACAGATAAGTTTTTGGATTGGTTGGTAATCCATGTGTTATTTAGGTGATATCATATGGTGTTGCCATCAATACCAAAGAGGGAGATTGTTGGAAACTACAATTGAAGCAATTGTTGTGTTGTCATTGATGTCAAGCCTTAACTAGTAAGAATGTTGCTACTTAGGAAAGTACTATATCTATTTGAGTGTTGCTAAGGGGTAGGCAAGGTTGGTAATAATAGCACCTAAGGAAAGGTTGAGTTATCTTGATACTACAAAGTGTACTTGAATATGTTGTAGAATGATGAGATAATGTATTATTTATCTTAGTAATATTGAAGACTAAACTAGTAGGCTTGATCGAGAAAAAAATGGAGAAATCATGTTCAAGCTGAGTAATGTTATTGTCGACCGAGTCAGTATATGCCGAGAAAAATTCTAGCATCGACCGAACATCAGTTAATTGTCAAGAAAGACAATATAAGCCGAGGAAACATTTTTAGTAATGACCGAGCTTTCTACATGAAGACCGAGTAGTTGATCACAATATTGACTGAGCATTAGTATTTTTATACTTGAAGATAATTTAGATTTGGAGCCAACATTGTTGAATTCTTGGATTATGTAAAATGTGTTGACTTTATTTATTGATTGTTTGAAAGAATTGAATGCACTAAAAAACATTTTATTGTAAATCTTTAAGAGATTTGGGATGTTTCTAGAAAAGGAGCCGAAGAACATAAAGCAGGCAGATTCAATGAATCTGACCTAACCCTAAGATCTACGAAGGAGATTGAGTTGCAAAAGATGAGTTAACCTAATTGAGGAAGTATTAAGGGAACCTAAGCATTAGGTATGTGTGTGCATGGGTGAACAGAGGATGTTGGAAGATCAGTAGATGTTATTGACTGTATAAGCAGAAAAGGTTGAAGGAGAAGTGTGGTGATTTCTTGAAGAAAAGTTCCGAGAAGATCAAAGATGGAAATGGCAAAGTTTCAAAGTCAGTAAACCAGCATTTGTGTATGGAATTGGATCTGATATTTGCAAAGTGAGTTGTATGTTTTTCAGATCAATATTGTTGCTACTTTCTAACCATTGTAATAGTCAAAATCCTTTTAACAAAGGTTGACCTAACAGTCATATGTTTAAATCCTTTGAACAAGGTTGCATTCTAATGGAATGTATGTAAGTCCTATAACAAGGCTCACTTCTAACAGAGTGATTGAAATCCTTTAACTGGGTCACACCTAACAGTGTGTATTGTAACCTTTGACAAGGTTGGATTTTAATTGAGCTCACTTTAGAAGAGTGAAAATAATAGTAGCATGTTACAAAGTGGTTTTTCCCAGATTGGGTTTCCACTATAAATCCTAGTCTCAATTCTTGTGTGATTGTTTTGGTTTAACCATTTCTATGTTTTACAAGTTAGATACAGCTAGGTAGTGGACTACAATGTTATATGTTTCTATTATTGAATCAGTGACGACCGAGTTAGTTTTGGTTGTTAGATCTGATTTAAAGAAATGTTTTTGAAGTTTATTTTATACATTTGGACCCAAGAACAATTGATTCACCCCCCCTCTATTGTTCTAAATCATATTAACACTACAACTCTAAAGTCAACTTCCAAATAGGTCATCTCCATAACACATGCCAAAAATGACATCATCTTACTTTTTGTACCTTGCTAAGATCAATGAATATTCTTTAGTACCCTATCTAACATCCCTTAAGCTTACATACACTGAATCCTCATCACCTGTAAGATATACTCAAAACTCAAAGACTTACTTTGTCAGCTTACACTGTTACTGTCTAGTAACTAGTCTTCACCAAATCTTCTGTAACTCAACCAATATGTAATATTATATCATGCAATATTAGATATAAGATCACAACACCTTGTACACACAACTGACTTCATACATTCTGAATCATTTGTACAGTATCCATACACTATAATAACCAACCTATTCTCCTTATAGAAACATATGTTGACATCAGGGACAAAAGATGAATGACAACAGTAGTTACTCCAACATCACTAAGAAGGAAAACATAGTGATTAAACATATTAAATGTATCCAAAAATCTCCTCAATGCGTTAACAATATCCAACACATTTCTCATATGATATTTCTTGACATCCCTTATTTGTCGTACGACAACCTGTTTAGTGTCATTTCAGAGTAAGTGTTGTATGGGTTCTTGTATAGTGTCGTATGATACTTGAAACTAGTTTTTGATTTTTTGAACTATCGTATGAAAAATAGTGAGCATTTTTAGGGTAGTTAACACATTTTTTCAAAAAAATTGATTTCTCATCTGGATTTAATGGTATTTAATGCACCTTTTAGAATGTTTAATTTGTTGATTTGTGTGCATTTGGCATTGATTTGGATCATCTTACTGATGTCACTCTTGTTTTTTTGGTGTCTATATGTCAATATTCATGTTAGAGTCTTACACCTGACCACACAAAGGTTATGCATCTCACTTCCTGAACCTCTTAGAGTACATCTAGCTACATGTGGGTTCAAGCATTTGATAAGTTTGTTTGAGATTAGGGAAATCATGGTCTTATTAAAATGCTGATTAAGAGGTTTTATTATGAGACCTAGATTTTTCATCTTCCTATAGGGGAGATCACTATTACGCTAGATGATGTATATCAAATCCTCAAGATATCATTCCATGGTCTGTGCCCTAACTATATTAGCTCAGGGAACATAGGTCTGCAAACATTTCATACAGTATTCAGGGAAGATGAGCAGATAACTCAATAGATTCCATGGGAGACCCTAGTGAAAAGGTATGGATAGATGCACATGTTGGAGTGTATCATAGTAGGGTTGATCAGAGGGGTCATCATGTCAGACCATTAGTAAAACCATTTTCTGATGGGATGGGCCCTGATGGTGTAGTGTTTGATGGCTCATCCTGCAGAACTCAGCTGGGGTCAGTGCCTATTGATGCATATATTCTCAAAGATGCATGAGGTTTTTTACCATGAGCGTAAGATATTTTATAGTGAGGTTATAGTTTTACATGTTTGGGCATGGGAGTGTATCCCTATTTGTAGGCCCATATGAAGAGATGAGAGGTAGCCTCATCAACCTCTAGTTTATAGATACATTGGATATGTGACCCAGGCCAAGATGGGTCACACTGAGTATTGGTGATGGGTGCTTGATGATATGATGGTCATAGTATGGAGACCATACTTATAGGTTGAGGCATGGCTCATAGCTAGGACACAATTTGGGTACTTTTGTGATAGCTACGTTCTCATTGGTTTATCAACCAATGTGTTGGAGAGATTTTTGATCTCATAGGTGTCGAGGCAATATGGCCTCATATAGGATGCCCCACATGAGTTCACATCATATGCCCAAAAGGTGTGAGAGATGGGACTAGGCTGGGGTCCATGGCTATCATATGCCATATGCATGTAGGAGTATAGTGGGCTACAAAGCTGGGACTAGGATTAAAAAGTTTAGGTGGTAGATGTCAGAGTTATAGATGCTCATAGGGAACACTTGGAAGAGCACCCATTCCTTCAATTATTAGATCCTATTGAGTCTATTCCTACTATGGAGGAGGCCAATGATGTTATAGGTGCTCCTCGTGGTAGGGGTCAGAGGAGGAGGGATACTCAGATTTTGGTTGCACAATAGAATCCTCCAGTTTAGAGAGTAGTTGGTGCCCTAGCACAATAGGTACTTGATGTTAGACCTTCCCCTAGGCCTTGAGTGGTTCCATTGGTGAGGCCCTTAGTTTTGCAGTGGAGATAAACCAGGGGTGAGGGTGGATCGCTAGGTGCCATTGGTAGCATCGTAGGAGTTATTGAGGTTCTAGGAGCATATCAGGATGTTCCCATGGGTGAGTTAGAGGATGCACCCAATTTTGATTTGGGAGATGAGGTGAGATATCAAAAGGTGAGGGGAGAGGTACTGGAAGGAGAGGAGGCAATGGGAGGGGAGGAGGATGTAGCAGAGGAGGGGTTGAGACATACTCCACATGATACCATACACTAACTCCACCATCAAATTAGGGATCTTAGAGCCTAGAGACTCTCTTTGGAGATTAGATTGGTGGAGTGGGATAGACAGCTACGAGAGTCCCAAGTAGAGACATGTAGCTTGAGAGCAAAGGTTGTGCACTAGACTAGTAGGGTAGGATACTATGTTTTGACATATTTTTTAGTTGTCCCACCTAGCTAGAGGGTTACCTCATATTCTTAGTACATGTTAGGCTTAGAGGGAGTGAGGGAACCGAGAGTAGACCCACCACCAAAGGCCCCAGTTGGAGGAGGAGATGCACCTGATGTGGAAGATCAGGGTGAGAGATGATATGATAGTGTCATCCTTATTTTTTGACCTTTTTTTGTATACTTATGTTACAAGTAGCGGTTGCCATTGCACCAAAAGATCTACTTGTTAATGCCCGATACAACCACTAGACTAAGACATAGGAGGCGGTTAAGCCATGTCACAAATCCTGAGGGGAGTGCTAACCATTTTTCAAACAATCTCCCCCTCAGCATTACCTAAGGGGATTCAAACCTATGACCAAGCCCTATTACCACTTGTTACAAGTAGCGGTTGCCATTGCACTAAAATATTGACTTGTTAATGCTTGATTGAACCACTAGAGTTATAAAAGACACATGAGGTGGTTAAGCCATGTCATGAATCCTGAGGGGAGCACAGACCATTTTTCAAACAACTTATAGCTCATTATAGCTCATTGTAGCTCATTTTTGATGTTCTATACACACATTGTGCTATGAGATGTACTATATATTTTTTGAGATGTACCCCATGACCATTTTGATATATATATATATATATATATATATATATATATATATATATATATATATATATATATATATATATATATATATATATATATATATATATATATATATGAGATCTTTTGGTTGGACTTCATGGCAGTTGTAATTTTGGTTTATGATTTTTTTCTTCATGTGATGCAAATGTATACAATGTTTAATTGTCTTTTTCAATGCATGTATGATTATGTATTATGGATGAAATGATGAATGTTGTATGGATTATGAAAACACATTTCTTTATTTATTTATACAAATTTATGTATGTAATAGATATATGAAATGATTATGAAAATGTAAATGGAGTGATACACATGATGTATTTGTAGGTACATGAAGAATTCAAGTGCTTAGTCATTGTCAAAAAGGATGTTTAACTCAAGATGACTTCTTTCTTGTCATTTGAAGAGAGCTTCACATTATCCTCAGTCTTTTGATGTGTTAAGTGCAAACTTTAAAACATTAAATGCTATGCTGAATTCAAATCATGAAAGACATTCAACTAGACACCATGCAAGACACAAATGAAATGCAACCCTAGGACTTAGTCACTGATCTTTTGTCGGTCTTTTTCATCACTCAATATTTTAGGTAACACTAGATGTCGATACAATGCTCATTGGTTAGGCAACCATGAACATATGAATATTGATGTTTAGTCAGATTAGATATAAGCACCAAGGCATAAGAGCCAGGATGACCTAAATATCATGTCCATTTTAATTTAGCAATTTGTATAAGCATTAGAGCATAAACACTGTGATGACCTGAATACACCTTGCATACAAACACACCAAGTAGTGGGGAGCTCATCCTCACCCTAATGTGAATTACCTGCAATGACCCTTTATCATTCACATCCTTGGGTAATATCTCATTTCACATTAGGAATAAAAAATAACTCAAAAACCAAAAACAAATAAAAGATTATGCCCTCATCTTTGCCATTTTAGATCTATGAAGGACATCATTAATTATCTTAAGGGGAATAATATGCAAAAATCATATGTGAAACAGTTAGCATTAAAAAATATTTTAGCATATATCAAAAAATGTTTTTGTTGTAGCAGTGTGTTTGTTTATGTTGTTGTCAGTAGCAAAAATCCTTGACTAGTAGGGAGATTGAAGAACTGTCTCATTTAAAGCTTTGAAGGACACTGACTTGGATATGACTCATCTGAGGTACTGAAGACCATAGGATATGACCATGAATGCCTCCAATTTCTAAACATTGATTAGGTTCAGACTCTTATTGGTGTTGTGCCAGATTGACTTATTGAATTGAAATAAATATACAAATTAAAATAGTACATAAAACTAGGAAATTACCAAGATTGCTTTGATATATGGAGTGTTTTGTACAAGTGGCACCCATTTTCTGGGTTTTCACCATCTTGGCAGAGATTCTATTTTTGCTACCAAGGTGCCTCTTTACCAAGTTTTCACCAAGGCACTTTTTCTTTTTCTTCTTTTTTTTTGTACTTTTGCATTTTTAAATTTTTTTTGTATTTTTCCATTTTTATAATTTTTGTTGGTTGTACCATCAAGGTGCCTATTGCTAGGTTTTCACCAGGATGATCATTTTTTCAAGACTTTTTTTGATTTTTAGTTTCTTTTTAAGGATGTTTTCCACATGCTGAATGTCTAGGCTTAGAATTTCTTCAGATGAAGAATGTTGATTAGTTCTCGGAGTTGTTCTCCTTTAGTCATTGAGAGTTGATAAGCTTTAGAGCCAAAAGCAGCAGTGATGACAAAGGGACCAAGTTAGTTGGGTTTGAACTTCCATTTGCATTCTCGATGGGATTGATTTTTAGTGTTCTCTCTCAAGACTAGATCACTGACCTGAAATTCTTTGTGTCTGACTTTCTTGTTTTAGCTTTTAGATATTCATTTCTGATATAATCTGAGATGATCATACACAACTTGCTTGCGTTCATCTAGTAATTCAAGTTCTTGCAACCCAAACACTCTATAGTCATAATCGGTTACTAGACCATGCATTCTGATTCTGAGAGATGGAATTTCAAGCTCTATAGGTTGTACTGCTTTAGTCCCATATACTAAAGTTAAAGGACTAGCTCCAGTGGGTGTTCTTATACTTGTTCTATAAGTCCAAAGAGCTAGATTTATCATCAAATGCCAATCTCTTCCTATTTTGTTGACTGTGCAGTGCAAGATTTTTAGTAAGTTCTTATTGGATGCTTTAGCTTGTCCATTTCCCTTTGGATAGTAGAAAAATGAACAATGTTGAGTGATCTTGAATTTATACCATAAGGAATCTAGGTCCTTGTTTTTGAATTGGCCTCCGTTGTCAATGATGATGGAGTGTGGGATACCACATCAACAAATTATACAATTTAGGATGAACATAGAAATCTATTTGCCGATTACTTGTGTCAAAGGAACTATTTCCACCCATTTTGTTAAATAATTAGTTGTTGTGATGATATGGGTGTGACCATTTGACGAATGCAGATATATGGCTCCTATGATATCAAATGCCCATTGTTGAAAAGGCCATTGTGTTGTAAATGAAATTAGATCTCTACCTGGCATGTGAATTAAGTTACCATGGACTGGGCATTTCTTGCAGTTCTTAGCATATTTCATGACCTCTTTCTCCATATCTATCCAATAGTACCCCACCCTAATGAGTTTTTGAGATAGTGTTAGACCTTTGGAATGTGACCCACAAATACCATCGTGGAATTCCTCTAATGCGCATTATGACTCTTCTCATTCTAAACATCTAAGAAGTGTACCATCTATACTTCATTTGTATAGATCATTACCAATGATGACATATCGTGACACATTTCAGATAAGGTAACATTTTTTTATGATAGTTAAGGATATCGAGAATGACTTGGTCTCAAAGGTAGGAATAGATAGTTTTATAGTGTAAGGAATCATGACCAACAATAGTGAAGATCATGTGCATTTCTGGGAAGTCACAGGAAGGGAATGATAGTGCTTCCACCAGGAACTCGTAGCGTAGCTCATGTTTTGGTTGTTGCAGTAAAGATGACAATGTAGCCATGGCGTCAACTACTTTGTTTTCATTCTTGGTATCTACTCAAACATGATAGAAATAAAGTATTTCTTGAGATCATCTACCATTCATTTTTATGGAATTAACTTCTCATCCTTTGTTTGATAAACATTATTGACTTGTTGAATGACTAGTTGGGAGTCTCCATGAATGTGTAATTATTGTTATTTTCCATTCTATTGCCAATTTCAATCCATTTAATAGATCTTCATATTCTACTATATTATTGGTGCAAGGAAATTTTATTTTGAATGCCTTTAGAATGGAATATCCTTGTGGTGTGATAAACAATATACCAGCTCCGGATCCATTTTGTGTGTAAGACCCGTCAAAGAACAACTACCATGTTTTGGAGGATAGGTGCATGATAGAAGCATCAAGAAATTCTACTTGCACTGGTTGGTCATCAAACATTCAAGCTTTATCTAGTTGGTCTATGACAACTTATCCTTTGATAGCTTTCCTTTCAACATACTCAATGTCAAATTCGCTTAGTAGCATTACCCATTTTGCTAGTCTACGCATGAGAGCAACTTTTCTTAACAAATATTTTAGTGGATCTATCTTTGCTACTAGGTGTATGGTATGAGCTAGCATGTAGTGTCTCAGTTATTGTGATGTAAAAATCATAGCTAGACATACCTTCTCTATCATAGAGTAATTTTTTTCATGAGACACCAAGGTTATACTGATGTAATAGATAGCTCTTTCTTGTTTATTCTCATCATGTTGTGCCAGTAATGCCCCTAGTAATGTATCTATTATGGAAACATACAATATCAATAGTTTTACTTGAATAGGAGACATGAAAATTGGTGAATTTTATAAGTATTGCTTAATGTGGTTGAAATTCTTTTCACATTCCTCGCTCCATTTGTAAGTTGCACCTTTATGCAATGTTTTAGTGAAAGGTTATGATATATTAGCTAACTAAGAGATGAAGCATCTGATGGATTGTACTCTTCCTTGCAAAGTATGCATTTGACTGATATTTTTAAGAGGTTGTATCTTAATGATTTATTTGCCCTTTGCTGGATCCACTTCTATACCTTTCTTTGAAACAATGTATCCTAGCAGCTTTCTTGAATTGACACCAAAGGTACATTTCTTGGGATTTGGCCTAAGACTAAATTATACCATTCTATATAGTATTGTACCTAATTCAGATAGGTGCTCTGATCAATTCATTGATTTAGCCAATGTGTCATCTACATAGTCCATTTTTTTATGCATCATAGCATGAAAGATAGATGTCATTGCTCTTTGATAAGTAGCACTAGAATTTTTCAGACTAAATGGCATTACATTCCAATAGAAAGTACCCCATGCACAAGTGAAAGCTATTTTCTTTTGGTCCTCTTGAGCTATCTTGAATTGGTTAGATCCATTAAAACCATCCATTAAATAGTACATTTCAAATCCTGTAGTCATATCCACTATCATATCGATGTTTGATAGTGGAAAGTCATCCTTTGGGCATGCTTTGTTTACATCTCTGAAATCTGTGCATACTCTTATAGACTTACCTAGTTTTGACAATGGAACAATGTTTGATATTCATTCAACATAGTCTATGACCTTGATGAATCCTACCTTGAGTAATTTCTCTAATTTAGTTTTGACCATAAGTGTAACTATTGGAAATTGCAATTGAAGCAATTGTTGTATTGTCATTGATGTCAAATCTTAACTGGTAAGATAGTTGCTATCTAAGAAAGTACTATATCTATTGATTGATGAAAAGGATTAGGGCAAGGGAGATAACAATAGAACCTAGGGAAAGGTTGAGTTATTTGATACTTCAATGAGTACTTGATTATTTGGCACAATGATAACATAATGTATTGTTTATCTAAGTAAGAAGAAAGACTGAAAAAGTAGGCTTAACTAAGCAAAAGTGAAGAAATCTAGTTTAAGCCGAGTGATGTTAGTGTCGACTAAGTGCCAGTATATGTTGAGTAACTTTAGTGTTGACTGAACATCAGGAAATGCTAAGTGACATGAAATTACCAAGCAAGATAGTGTTAGTTGAGGAAGACAATTTGAAGAGATGACCAAGTTATGCAGTGATGACCGAGGAGATGAACATAGTATTGATCGAGCGTTAGTAATTTACATTTGGAGAAAGAATTCAGATTCCTAGCCGACACAGTTGAATTCTTGGGTTATGTAAATCATGTTGACTTTATTAATTAATTGTATGGAGAATTTAATGCATGGTAAATCATTTTATTATAGATTTAATGAGGAAATTGAAGATGTTTCTAGAAGGATGGATGAAGAACTTAAATGATAGAAGTATTCAATGAATCTGACCTAAACCTAAGATCCACACAGGAGATTAAGAGGCAAAATATGGATCTACCTATTGAGGAGGTATAAAGGAAAACCTAAGTATGAGGTTATAGAGTATGCTGGAGTTGTTGATGTTATTGACTAATTAGTCTAAGCAGAAGGCTGAAGGTGAAGGAGTTGATCAGAGTTGTGATTACTTGAAGTGAATTTCGAGTAGATCAGAGATGGAGATGGAAATGGAACTCAGTCAGTAAATTAGCATATATGTGCAAATTAGATCTATTATTTGCAAAGTGAGTTGTATGTTTTTTAGATCAAATACTACTACTGCTTTCTAACCATTGTATTAGTGTAAATCCTTTAATTAAGGTTGATCTAACAGTCATTGTTTAAATCCTTTAATCAAGGTGGCATTCTAATGGAATGTACTTAAGTCCTCTAACAAGGCCAATCATAATAGGGTGATTGAAATCCTTTAACAGGGTCACACCTAGCAGTGTATTTGTAAACCTTTGACAAGGTTGGCTTTTCATAGAGCTCACTTCAGATGAGTGAAAATATCAATAACATGTTACAAAGTGGTTTTTCCCAAATTGGGTCTCCACTATAAATCCTAGTGTTATACTTGTGTGAACATTTTCATGTGTATGTTTTATATTCTGCAAGACAAATACTATTGGACAGTGAACTGCATGTTATATGTTTCTGGTATATATATTCTTTAGAGACCGAGTTGTATTGGTGATTAGATATGATATTGTAGAAGTGTTTATAAGTTCAATTGGTACATCTAGACCTAAGAGCAACTAATTCACCCCCCCTCTCTATTGTTCTAAATTATATTAACAATTGGTATCAGAGTTGTTGGTGCTTACATAGAACAAGTTTAAAGGTACTCGAAGAAAATGGTCAAGATGTATAAAAAGGAGGTACTGAAGTTGAACAAGGTGAAGTTCCCTGCATGGTAGAGTCTGATGAAACTGCATCTAGTTGGTATTGGAGATTCAACAAAATACTATGTTGAACATGACTATGTTATACCTGCTGCACCTTTGACTACCGAGGAGATGAAAGAAAAATAGGAGCACAATCAAGCAATATTGGAGATTGCATCTGCCCTAAGCTATCCTGAATTTGAAGACATCAAGGATTGCACTATTGCAAAGAAAATGTGGGATACTCTTGCAACTATCTATGGCGGTGATACAAATGTACTGAGAGAAAAAGCTGAAAGCTTGAGAGGTAAGTTTGATGAGATGAAAATGCAAGAAGGTGAGAATATTGCTCAATATTGTAGGAGAATCAAGGAGATAGTGAATGCTATTAGAGGAGCTAATGGAATAATTGATGATGAGACTATCATTGGAAAGCTATTGAGAACTTTTCTTCCTATATATGCCATTAGAATTTTAGCAATTCAAGAATCAAGATGCAACCTTGGTAATGTTCTAACTATGGAAATACTTGTTGGTAAGCTTATTGCTTTTTAACTTTATAACTATGACAACTATACTGTTCCTAATGTTGAATTTGCATTCAAGTCACAAATGGTTTTACATAAATCTAAGAGAGAAAAAGAAAAGTGTGTGAAAAGTGATTTAGATAGTTAGGATTTAGATTTTTGTGGCAATCATTATCCATGAGAAAAGTTATTAACATTTTAATGAATTGCAAGTGATTTAAATGTTCTAATAAGTTCGTAACCTGTGAATAGAAATAATGTTTTGGCAATTCTTCATAGTTATGATATATTGACTATCCAAGAACTGTAGCATTTCTTACTTATAGAAATTTGTGTAACTTTTTAACTTCTACTGCCGCTTTGGGAAATATTATTTCATATTTGGTGTATTTCGAGTTTGTCTGCAGTTGTTTTGTTTAGATTATTTTTGGGTCAATCATATTCATATATTTTCCTTTGTCTCTGTTTTGATTCATTGCTCTCTGTGTAACGTCTTTGCCATATATATAAAAAATCAGAAACGTTAAGCAAGTTTTTTATTTCAATTCTTATTTAAACTTTTTTTAGAAAGTTATGTGGGCTTTACGATTCTTTCATAGTTATTAAGTTTTATTCCTAAAATAAGTCAAGTGCTTTCCTTTTAGAAAAGACTTATTTAATAACTTTTTAATTTTTTTTTATTAAAATCTATGTTAAATCCTTTTTCAAAAAGTCTTCCTTTTGCCTCGTAAGGAAAGAGCTTTCCCTTTTTTAATTTGAAGTTTTCTTGTTAATTTTTTTTTCCTCAAAACTTATCTATTTAATTAAGTTTTTTATTTAGTTCTAATTCTAATACTAATAAAATCTTATTATATTTTTAATTTTTTTAATTTTAATTTTCCTTTTAAATCTTTATTAAAGATCTAAAATTTTTTAATTAACTTTTTTTTAAATTTTTTTTTCATTACTATTAGTTTAATCTTTTATAACTTCAATTTAAATTTATTTTAAAAAAATTGATCTTTTAAAAAAAATTCATATTCAATTGTGTTAAAATTGGAGTTTTTAAATTTTTTTTTAAAAAAAAATAATAAATTAAATTCATCTCATTTAAGAAGGGTTTTTTTTAAAAGTATTCTAATTTTTTTAAAAAAATATTAGGTGTTTTATCAAATTTATTCACCTTTTCTCAAGGGGGATTAATTTTTTTCTTTCAACATGTCTACTCTAATGCTGAAATTTAAATGCACTAGCTCCAATTATACTGTTTGGAGGCTACACATGTCTGATTTTCTAAAATCTTGACACCTTTTGGATATTGTGTCTTCACCAAATTTGAAATCGACATCCCCCACTCCTCAGGCTGACTAGGATTCCTGGTAGTTGAAAGATGAGGAAGCATTTGGTCTAATTGGATTCTCATTAAATCCAGATTTATATCACCTTATCTCAGATTGTATTGCGGCTCATCAGGCTTGGCATGTCTTAGAGAACACATTTCAAACTTACGAGAAACCTATTCCCCTTATTAATCAAGCAAATCAAAACTCTACACCGCACTGTGACATTATGTATCCTTTATATTATTTTCCTATTTGGGATGACCCATGTGATGATATTTGTTTTGGCAATGATCCCCTCGCTTCCTATTTTCCTCATAGAGATAACTTGTTTTAGGTTGATGATGATGGTAATAATCTATTTACTCCTCCTTGCTCTCATGTTGATGATATGTTTGACCAAGAAGAGGAAATTATATCTTTCTTAATGTTACTTTGCAAGACATGTTTATTACTCAAGATGAAATTTATGATGATAGTACTAATCCTATGATTGTTGTAGAGGTTAATGATATTGATGCTTCATATTATGATGAATGCACTACAAATTTGTCTTATGCAACTAAAAATTGCATTTTTGATTCTATGACCCATGATTCTCCATATGATTTTTTCCAAAGTGTTACTGATTCAGCACTAGGTGATCCCAATGATGGGCTCTCTACGAGTGGTTTTTGCCTTATTGCAGGCTCACATACTGATTATGCTCCACCTTTATCTTCAAATGGAAATGAACATACAATATACATAAATGCATCTCAATAATCTCAATGGTCTCTTAAAGATTTGGGCTCTCCTCAACATGCTATTCATTTTTCCAAAAGTCCTATGTACCATTCAAGCTCCAAAGCACAAGTTGAAGACATGCAAGATGATCAAGCCAAAGACATCCTAGTGAAGACTCTTTCAAAAGAAAAATCTCAAATTCATTGTAAACATTTGGGTTTGATACCTATTGATGTAATTACCCCAAGTAAAGATTAAAGGGGGGTGTTAGAATTTAATCTTTCCTTGGTAATTTATGTATTTAAAGGATAAACCAAGGTATCCTAATGTATTCATCCTCTAGTCCAAGTGGGAGGACATGTAATATTTGTAATTTCCTTTATTAAGGAAAATAGATATTCCTCCTTATGAGGAATCCTACACTTGTCTCACATACTAGTGAAATGTGGCATACTCAGAAATGGGAGTTACAATGTAACTCCTTTCTCACATCTCTATTAAAAGAGATGGCTCTCCTTCTCTCTTTCATTCTATTCTCTCATCTCATGAGATTTCTTCCTCTTCTTAATTATTTTGTATGATCATTTCTCACACACACACTCTCTCTCTTTAATAGGCATTTTTTGCCACTTTCATTAATTTCACAGGGGTTTTTTTATGCTTTTCCCTTTCAAAATCTTGTCTCCTTGTTTCATTGTGCTTTGGTGAATGCTCCTAGCTTTGTGTTTATTCATGTTAAACCTACTTTTCCTTGCTCATTGATTAAACAATTTCCTAACTCTATATTTTGTTATTATTATTTTAACAAAAAGTGACGGTGACACTTCTGATGAGGAACTAGATGATCTTGAGGCACTCATGGCTAGAAGATTGAAGAGAGGAAAAATAAAATATAAAGGTAAACTTCCTATAATCTTCTTCTCATGTAACAAAGTTGGCCATATTGATGCAAGGTGTCCTGATAGGAATGACAAGGATGAGGAAAGAGAAATCAAGTACAAGGATAAGAGAGATAATAGAGATCACTGAAGGTACAAAGATTACAAGGATAAATGTAAGAAATCCTGTTATATTACAGAAGAGGAAACTAATAGTGATAGTGATGATTTTGATAGTGAAGTAGTCTATGTTGCTATGAAAGATGATTCTGATGAGGATGAGAAAACTACACTTATTTCTTATGTGAGTAAAGGTGATAAATGGATTATTGATAGTGGTTGCTCACATCACATGACTGGTGATAAAAGTAAATTTGAAACCCTAGATCATTAAAAAGGTAGAAGTGTTAAGTTTGGTAATGATGCACCATATCCTATGAGAGGTAAAGGACCAATTAAATTAACTGATAAGATCACATGTGGAAATGCCTATTGGGTTGAAGGTCTTAACTATAATCTACTGAGTGTTGCACAACTTAATAGCACTAGTTACTTAGTGGAATTTCATCATAGGAAGGCTAAAATATTTGATGCTACTAGTGAACTAATTGGAAGTGGAGAACAGACTAGAGGTAATTTGTTCTATTTAGATCTATTTGAAGATACATGTTTGTTTGCACAATTTGATGATGTTTGGCTATGGCATAAGAGGCTATGTAATGTTAAGTTTGACAATCTAGTGAGTATTGGTAAAAAGAAGAAAGTTAGAGGTTTGCCAAGATTGAAGAAACCTGATAATGTAATGTATAAACAATGTTAGTTGGGTAAAATGACTAAGTCTAGTTTCAAGAACAAGATATTTACTTCTAAGAATGCTTTGGATTTGGTTCATATTGACCTTTGTGGACCTATGGGTGTACAAATCTATTGTGGTGCTAAGTATTTTATTCTATTTGTTGATGACTACACTAGGATGATGATTGTAATGTTTTTAGAAGAAAAATATGACGCATTTCAGTTGTTTAAGTGGTATTTGGAAAAGGTAGAAAAAGAAATAGGTAGAAGCTTGAAATGTCTGAGATTTGATCGAGGTGGAGAGTTTATATCAAATGAGTTCAATCTATTTTGCAATGATAGAGGAATCAAGAGACATATGTCCGCACCTAAAATACCTCCACAGAATGGTATAGCTGAGAGGATACATAGATCTATTATGGATTGTGCAAGGACACTAATGATTGAGAAGAATGTTGCACACAAGTACTGGAGAGAAGCTGTAAGTACAACTATTTATACCCTAAATTGAATACAAATCAATAAAGGTACAAATGTTACACCTTATGAATTATGGCATGGATATGCACCTAATGTGAAATATTTTAGAATCTTTGGGAGTATTTTCTATATACTAAAGGACAATATAAATGGAAAGTTTGATACAAAAAGTGATGAAGGCATATTCCTAGGTTATTCCACAAAGAGTAAAGCTTATAAGTGTTTGAATTCTAACACTAACAAAATTGTGGAAAGTGCAAATGTGAGAGTTAATGAATATGTATAGAAAAATGAATAAGAATGGAAAAGAGAACATGAAGACTATAGATCTTTTATCTATATGGAAGAAGGAGAGGCAAGTAACACACCTGTACTAGATGCAGAGTCATAGGTAAGAAATGCCAAACATCAGGAAGATGCTACTGAGCAATTAGAAGAAGAATCTGATAATTTTCATGATATATTTGAAGAGAAAGGATAAAAGAAACTTGAACCTACATTGGCACAATATGTAAGCAGACATCATAAGCCTGAGAAAATCATTGGAGACAAGGAAACTAGAGTTCTACCCAGATTTAAGTTGAAAGACCCAACATGTTTGTTATGTGAGTTTGAGCCTAAGATAGTAAAAGATGCTTTGGAAAATGAAGACTGGATTCAAGCTATGAATGAAGAAATAGATCAAATAGAAAAGAATGAAACTTGGACTTTGGTACCTAGACCAGAAAACAAGAATGTTATTGGAACAAAATGGGTATTCAGAAACAAGCTTGATGAACATGGACAAGTCACAAGGAACAAGACAAGGTTGGTATGCAAAGGTTATGCACAAGAAGAAGGAATAGACTATGGGGAAACATTTGCCCCTGTAGCAAGATTAGAAGGAGTGAGAACTCTACTTGCATATGATTCTTACAAAGATTTCAAGGTATACCAAATGGATGTTAAGTTTTCATTTTTGAATGATATATTAGAAGAAGAAGAAGTATACATTGAACAACATGAAGGATTTGTTGATAAAAATAAGAAAAATATAGTTTGCAAATTGAACAAAGCATTGTATGGATTTAAGTAAGCCCCTAGAGCATGGTATGAGAGGCTACACAATTACTTGATGAAGATTGGCTTTACAAGGACAAATGACAACAATAATATGTACATGAAAGCTGAAGAAGGTAAAGGGATTTTGTTAGCTAAAATTTTTGTAGATGATATCAAATTTGGAGGACAAGATGCCCTATGTCAAAAATTTTCAAATGAGATGAAAACTGAGTTTGAGATGTCTATGTTTGGTGAGATCAAATTATTTGTTGGTTTACAAGTATATCAGATGGAGAAATATATCTTTATCACACAATCTAAATATATTAAAGAGATACTAAATTTTTTTGGAATGGAGGATTCAAGGCCAGTGAGTACTCTTGTGGCTACTGGATAGAAACTATCTAAAATTGATGATAATGTTGAAGTAAATCAAACCCTATACAGATCCATGATTGGAAAACTATAATATGTTGTTCATAGAAAACCAGATATAGCCCTAGTAGTTGGGATTGTGGCAAGATTCTTTTCCAATCCTAAAGAAAATCATAAGATGGTTGTGAAGAGAATACTGAGATATCTAAAAGGGACAGAAGAGTATGGATTATACTATAAGAAGAATGAGAAATTTGAATTGAGAGTCTACACTAATGTAGATTGGGCAGGAAATGTTGATGATAGGAAAAGTACAAGTGGTGGAGCTTTCTTTCTTGGAAATAGGTTAGTCTCTTGGACAAGCAAGAAACAAAACTGCATTTCCCAATCTACATCATAAGTTGAGTATGTAGCAGTTGTAGTAAACTATTCAAATCTGGTATGGATCAAGCAATTGTTGAAAGGTATGAAAGAAGAGATCACTGAACTAGTTGTTATATTTTGTGATAATACAAGTGCTATCAACATATCAGAGAATCCAGTGATGCACACAAAGACCAAACATATTGCTACCAAGTATCATTACTTGAGGGAATTGGTACAAGATAAAGAAGTGAAAATGGAATATGTGAATAAAAAGGAACAACTAGCATACATATTCACAAATTTTTTACCTAAGGATTCTCATGAATATCTTAGAGGAAAATTAGGGGTGCTTCCCCTAACTAAGGATGCCTAGTCAAGCTAGGGGAACTACATCAAATATGCTGCACAAAGTATCTGACAAATTGATGTAGGAAAGGTCACACTCTAGGAGCTGCCTAGAGTTGTGAAAAGTATAGCAAAGATGATAAATAGTCATAAGAAAGATGATAGAGGGAGAAATACTAATACTAAACGTACAAGATGACATCTACATATAAAATATTTAATTTCTAGAAACTACTTTGGCATTATTGTCAAAGAGGGAGAGATTCAGATGAAAACACATCAAAGAGGGAGGGATTCAGATAAAGAGAGAGACATAAAAGATTCAGAGGGAGTAACTATGTGAATAGTCAAGCAAGAAAGGTTAAGTGGTTAAGAATCAAAATGAAGCTAAGGATATTATAAATATTTCTTATGCAATGACAAATTTTTGGATTGGTTGGTAAATCATGTGTTATTCATATGGTGTTGTCATTAATGCCAAAGAGGGAGATTATTGGAAACTGTAATTGAAGCAATTATTGTATTGTCATTGATGTCAAACCTTAACTGGTAAGATAGTTTCTATCTAAGAAAGTAATATATCTATTGATTGATGAAAAGGATTAGGGCAAGGGAGATAACAATAGAACTTAGGGAAAGGTTGAATTATTTGATACTTCAATGAGTACTTGATTATTTAGCACAATGATAACATAATGTATTGTTTATCTAAGTAAGAAGAAAGACTGAAGAAGTAGGCTTAACCGAGAAAAAGTGAAGAAATCTAGTTTAAGCCAAGTGATGTTAGTGTCGACCAAGCACTAGTATATGTCGAGTAACTTTAGTGTTGACCGAACATTAGGAAATGCCAAGTGACAGGAAATTACTAAGCAAGACATTGTTAGTCGAGGAAGACAGTTTGAAGAGATGATCGAGTTACATAGTGATGAGCAAGGAGATGAACATAGTATTGAATGAGCATCAGTAATTTGCATTTGGAGGAAGAATTTAGATTCCCAGCTGAAACTATTGAATTCTTGGGTTATGTAAATTGTGTTGACTTTATTAATTTATTGTATGGAGAATTTAATGCATGGTAAATAATTTTATTCTGGATTCAATGAGGAAATTAAAGATGTTTCTAGAAGGATGGATGAAGAACTTAAATGATGGAAGGATTCAATGAAATTGACCTAAACCTAAGATCTATGGAGGAGATTAAGAGGAAAAAGATGGATCTACCTATTGAGGAGGTATAAAGGAAAACCTAAGTATGAGGTTACAAAGTATGCTGGAGTTGTTGATGTTATTGACTGATTAGTCTAAGAAGAAGGCTGAAGGTGAATGAGTTGATCAGAGTTGTGATTGCTTGAAGAAAATTCCAAGCAGATTAGAGATGGAGATGGAAATGGAACTCAGTCAGTAAATCAACATATATGTGTGAATTGGATTTGTTATTTGCAAAGTGAGTTGTATGTTTTTCAGATAAGAAACTACTGCTACTTTCTAACCATTGTATCAGTCTATATCCTTTAATCAAGGTTGATCTAACAGTCATTGTTTAAATCCTTTAATTAAGGTGGCATTCTAATGGAATGTACTTAAGTCCTCTAACAAGGCCACTCCTGACAGGGTGATTGAAATCCCTTAATAGGGTCACACCTAGCAGTGTGTTTGTAAACCTTTAACAAGGTTGGCTTTTCACAAAGCTCACTTCAGAAGAGTGAAAATATGAGTAACATGTTACAAAGTGGTTTTTCCCAAATTGGATTTCCACTATAAATCCTGATGTTATACTTGTGTGAATGTTTTCATGTGTATTTTTTATATTCTTCAAGACAAATACTGTTGGATAGTGGACTGCATGTTATATGTTTCTGGTATATATATTCTTTAGAGACCGAGTTGTGTTGGTGATTAGATTTGAGATTGTAGAAGTGTTTATACATTCAATTAGTACATTTGGACTTGAGAAGAATTGATTCATCCCCCTCTCTATTGTTCTAAATTATATTAATAGTAACATGAGGGTGCATTTTTCGCAACTTCTGCTTGATTGGTTTAACCCTTGGAGCTATAGAAAGATGATGCATAATAAGATTAGGATCTAATATTGACATGTCTAAATATTTCCATGCAAAGTTTATCTTCTTCTCTATTAAGAATTTGGTGAATGTCTATTTCTCCCCGTCTGATAGGGATTGTGCAACATGAATCAACTGAGGTTCTTCTGATGTGCCCAAATTGATAGATTGAGTTGGTTCTATCAAAATTGGTGATCTGTCCTATAAATGACTTGGAAGGACATCAAATATCTCATCCTTGAGTGCCTCAAAGAGGTTTTCACCCTTAGATACATCTTTTGTTTTTACCATTTTTGACTCTGAGACTGCCACATAGTGGTTTTCACCCTTAGAGCTCTTTTTCTTTTTCTTTTTATTTTTCTAACTGAGATACTTGATAGCTGAATCTGTCATGCTGATGCTAGGTACATTGATGGAAGTTTTCATAGGTTCAAATGCATTTAGATAACATACTAAAGCATATTCCATTTGGAAAGTATGGATATCTTGGCTTGGGTCATTGGACATTTGGTCAATAAGTTTAGGATGTTTGATAGTAAGGGCAAGGAAGGATTATCTAATAGTGTTTACACATATAGTGTTATCATCATTGATTCTAATTTGACTCTCAAATTCTAGGGTGATATTAGTACTTAAGATGTTTAGTTCATAAAGTGTCTCAACGTCATTGTTGGATCATGTATTGGTAATAAGTGATTTAGTTTCACAAGGTCTGTCACATAGTTCTATACTCACGTCGGTTGTAGGTTTGTATTGGTGAATATCATCTATATGTTTGTCTATGATGAGATCCTCTTCTTCTAGTTTTGGAATGAATCCCCATTCATAATCATTAGATTCCTCATCAAGATCTCTTGGAAAGTTAAGAACATGTGTGAAATCAGAATGAGTTCTCCAAGAAAGGTTGCCTTCAGAGTCTTAACAGAATTCATATTCATGAGAATCTATCTCAGAACCACTAGAGTGTCCCAAATTTTTAGCTATGGTGAGGGATGTATCTTCTCCTTCTAGTTTTATTTCTAGATTAGTCGGTTCTTATGTTGCAACTATTTCTTGTGTACTAGTTTGTTCTTGTGAAGTAGTAGGTTCTTGTGTGTCTACCACATTGAATCTTTCCTTAGGTTTCTTTTCATCATTAAGAAGATCTAAGATGTGTTGAGGTATACATTCATAGGGAAAAACATCTATTGTGTCTGAATCATCACTATCTCCATTACATGTTTCTTCCTCTTTTTGAATATATGTTCCTGGTTCTATTTGTTGTATGACATGAGTAGAGTTCCCACTGAGATGGAAAGGTTTCTTCTAATAAAGGTTTCTTAGAGGTCCTTTTCTAGTGTATCTCATTTTGGAAATTAGCTTGTGTCCCGGTCCATATGGTTTTGAAGGAACCTTGAGTGATTTAGATTCACACTTTTGAACTACTTGTGATTGAGATTCATCTTTGTATAACCAAGCTAGTATAGCATCTTCTTCATCTGATTCTTGTTTGGATACCTATTCTATGATGAAACTCCCATTAAAGATAACCTGTCATTCTTTAGTTGTAGGTTTCATTTTCTCTAAAGGTAACCCGTAAGAATTAGGTGAGAGTGGGAGAGATGTAAGAGATAGAACTAGTTCTATTTTGTATTCTCCCATACCTTTATTTTTTATTTTGATCTCCTTTTCTATGTCTTCCATTTTGGATGTGGAGGCTATATCACCTTGTTTTGTAGGAGACTCTTTTTTGTGTGGAACAAGTTTGCCAACACTTTCTTTCAAAGCATTGCAAGAAACTAACATGTTTGCTATTATTGTGACCTCTACTCCATCTTATGGGAGCTTGACACATTGATGGTACATTGATGGAATAGCTTGAATTTTTTGAATCCAGGGTCTTCCCAAAAGGATGTTATAGGCTAGTGAGAGGTCCAAGACATGACAAGTGAAATCTCTAATTATAGGTCCTATTCTGATAGGTAGCATGATGACTCCTTTTGAAGATCTTTCTTTCTCATCATATGATTTTATTGTTATTTTCTTTTTTCAGATCAATAAAATCTTCTAATAACCCCAGTTGAGTGACCATTTTATATGAAAAAATGTTTAGACCAACACCCCCATCTATCAAAACACGCTTGACATGACAGTTTTCAATCATGACCTCAATACGCAATAGTTGATTATGTGGATGACTCAGTGAATTGTCATCTTCTTTTGAAAAGGATATGCATTAAGGAGATGTTAAATGACCCACCATGGTTTGAAATTGATTAAGATCAAGATCTTCTGGAACATTAGAATTGATGAGAGCTTTGTCTAGAACTGCTCGATGAGCAGGAGAAATCCAAAGTAACTCGAATATGGAGATATTTGCATTAGTATGTTGGAGTTGTTTGATAATGTTGTATCCTAAAGATGTTGTTTTGGAATCTTTAGGATTGGAAGATTTAGATGTGGTCCTTTGTTTAGTTATTGATGCAAGATTGAATGGTACTTTTGGGGCTTGATGAACCTGAGTTTAGTCCTGGAAGAGTTACCTGACCTTGAGATCAAGTGACTACATTAGCTGATCTTTTGTCTTTGTCTTTATTGACAATGGTGATGACATTGCAATGCTAAGATGCACATGGCTCCACCATGTTGATTATGTCATTATTACTAGAGTATGTGTAATTGACCTTAGCACCCATATTTGGTTTGGAAGATGATGATTCTCTCTGAGTATGTTTCATAAAAGGTTTCGTGAATGCCATATGATCATTATTGGATTTATGGTTGTCAATTAAAAATTCTCTAGCATCAATTTTATCTTGAATAAGATGTTTCAAGCGCATGAAATTATTGGTTTTATGACCCTTGTTTCGGTGAAAATCACAAAAATCAGTCTCCTTCCACCACCTAGGTTAGACTTCTGGGTCATAAGGTTTTATCTTAGGTAATGTGATGATGTTATTTTCCAATAAGGTTTTTATGGAAGATTCCAAGGACTCTCCTAAAGGAGTGAACTCACACTTTGGTTTTGTAACCCATGATTTGTATTCATTTAACCTTTTAAGAGGTTTAGTTGCCTATTTCTTTGAGGATTTTATGGCTTGAGTTCCAATTGTGAGGTTGAATGCTGGTGCTTTGGGTAGAGCATTGATGTGATCAACAACACCATCTATGACAACATTTTTGTTCTTGTTCCAAAATTTAACTTTATCCCTGTCATGTAAATTGGAACTTGAATCATACTTGTTTTCTTTGTAAGGCGTGATATCTCCCTTGTGAAAAAAGTATGTCTTCTATTTTCATGGCACTATCTACCATTTTTTCAAATGAAGTGTGATTTTGCATCTGAATGTGATAATTGATTTCTAGAATTAGGTTATTGATAAAGATTTCCAATTTCTCATTTTCTGGGATTTATCAAGAACGGTTCTCCTACTTTCTATTTCAGGTTGCATATGTCTATCATTGTGACTAGGTGTTGGATGTTGTAAGATTATTGCTGATAGACAAATTTGATTAATTCCTCAAAATTCTTGACTATTGGAGGTATTTTGGAGAACCAATTTATGGCTGCCCCTCCCAAAGATCAAGGGAAAAGATGCATTAGGTAGGTTGGTTCATGCATAAAATCCATTGATAGGGTGCAAAACTCCTTGACATGATCTTGAGGATCTGAATTTCCATCATATTTTTCATACTTCGGTAGCTCTACTCCTTGAGGGAGAGGTGGCATATACAAGCTTTGATCAAATGGAAATGGACATAAGGCATCCATTGAGAATTCTTTGGGTTTTTTCTCCTTTTCTAGCTTGTTAGGTTTGACTTGCATAGCATGCATCTATTTCATCATGGATGTGATAGGGGTATCTTCTTATTGCATTACAATGTCTTCAACATTAAAATTCTGAGGAAGTTTAGCCCCTTTTTGGGCTAGTTGTAGGAAGTATGCCTCTTTATCCTCTTGAAGGAAATATTTCATGAGTTTCTTGGAAAGGTCATCATCCTTGTATTGTGTAATTTTTGAAGGTGTGGGCTCTTGACCTTTTTCTTCATTAGAGTCATGAACTTGTGAACCATGGCTAGCTTCTCTTTGAGACATAGTAATGTGTTGATTGTCTTCTTGGGTTGATTTAGGAGGAGGTGTGTGACATCCCTTTAAGTGAAAATTTCCTAGTTCATCTTCTTTGTAAAGACCATGATTGTATGGTTGATGAAAAGATTGAACAATGAGAAAAGACAAGGGTGATTTCTTTGGGTCTTCTCTTTGTTTTTTGTGTGAAGAGGCTCTAGTTTCCACCATTAAACCTTAGGTGAATCTTGGAGAAAGATAAGACAACTGAATGACAATCTAATTTAGGAAAACCAAGTGACGTAACCTTGTCAAGGTAGGGTTGGATTACTGGTAAAAAGATGAATCAAACATAAGTGAAGGATACAATGTATGAGATGTATGGGTAGACACCCAAAGGATAGTGGACAACAATTTCATGACACTTAGTCTTTGAGATATGATGAAAAACTGAATTTGTTTTGACAAGGTTTTTGACATAAGATGAAACATGTTTCAGATTAATCAACAAGATGGAAAATTGATTAAAATAGACCACTTTGGGAAAATGAGATTGGCTTGCTATTTTTCGAGCTTTGTTCCTGGCATAGTGAATTTTTTGATAGATTTTTGATCAAACAGGGGGTTGACTGAATTTTTAGTTGCAATTGCAACTTTCTGATAGTTTTTGAAAAATTACCATATGATAGTATGCAGGCTCGTACAACATAGAATGGACCCTGGCACGACAGTTTGAAATCTCGTACGATAGTTGACACCAGAAATTGATTTTTTCTTGCAAGTTTTGACAACACTCCTATGACAATAATTGGCTTCTCATATGACAATAGGGGGTTATGATATGACACTTCAAAATTTTGAGCAATTTTTATACAAAAATTATCAAGTGAAAATGACAACTGACACCAGAAAAGTATTTTTGCTTCTAATTTTTAAATTTTGAGGTTTTTGAGGTTTTTTCTTTCAATTTGCTTTCAAGTTTTCTTTCCTATTTTTAGGATCTATGTGTTTTGGATTATCTGAGGATGTTTAACATATCAATAGCCTTACAATCATAGAAAACATGTGGGAACTGACTCAATGAATCAATCACACCTAGCTTAACCTAACTAGGAGAAGAGATGCATTGCTTTCTCATTGACTTAGGAACACATCCCCCAACTCCCCACCATAATGGAGGAAAATAACACACAATGGATATTGATGCCCATATATGTCTAAGTGTTAACATTGGAAGCAGCTTGATATGACAAGTTTCTTGGGGTGATTACTATTCACCTTGCACAAGCACTACAAATCCTTAAGAGGTAGATCGGTGGAAACCTAGCTTAGGCTTTTAATCAAGGAATCCATTTACAACTATCTCCCATAGTCCCACAAATAGGATTGAGGATGTTAACCCTATGAGTACTCAAACCTGTGTAGTCTCGCAAGCAAGATTAAAGTGGCTCTACTCTACACAAGATCCAAGTATGCTCATGGAAAAGATCAACTCAAGGTTCCAATAACAAGTGAAATCATGTCTTCTGAGGCTTTAACCTCAATGAAGTGTCATATTTTATAGTGGGGTGGAAGATTCGGCTTAAGACTTGTCCCCACTGGGGTCATTGTTGGGAGATTTTTACCTCAACCGATATGCCCTATAAAGGTTTAATTGAAATGTGAGGTTGGAGAACACATGATTTGGGTTTCTGATTCTCTGAAAAGAGAAGAGCATAATCCCCTAACCTTGTCCTTTTCCCTATCCAATAAATGTAGAACAAAATTAATCCAGAGATAATATGTATATTACCAGGGGGAGATACCTTCTGGGTTTCTGATTCTCTAAAAAGAGAAGAGCATAATCCACTCAATATATACCACAATGTCAATATGCCACATGTAATTAATTAAATATGTGCCTAAGAAAATAGATTCTAAGAAAACATAATATTTGTTCGATGATGATTTGGCAACCTGCAAAACCAAAAGTCAAAATTTTTTTATTGAGCTTTCTTTGACAAGCAATTTATAAAGGGTTTCCTGCAAACAAGGGCTTAGAAGACAAGACAAGAATAGGAAATTGGATTTCAGAAGTTTCAATGCTCAAGTCTTCCTTATATTTACTACAAAAAGCATTAGGATATTTAAAAACAATCATGCACCAGTGAACATCAGAGGTTAGGTGGTGTAGGAGCACCTTAGGGTCCTAGTGAAGGTCCTATGGAATTTTGGCTTGTAGATGGCTCTAGCTAACCATTAGTGAATAAGGACTTAGATAAAGTCTAAAATGTGTGTAGGAGTCTTGTAGATAGGAGTGTCTAGTTGCTTAGGTTTCCTCCTAGGTTTGATATTCTTAAATAAGTGAATTTTCAACATGAACCTAGAAGGGTCAACTGGTCAAATACATGGACCAGGACTCCAAAATGAGTAAAAAGTTAGAAAATGATATATAAGTATGATTTTGGAACCTTTAGGGTGATTTAGAATGGTTTTAGATAAGCTAAGAGCAGTGGAGTAACACAAATGCAAAAGATGTAAAAGTTGCTCATTACAACTTTACAATTTTGAAAAGTTGTTATGACAACTTTCCTAAAATCTTGCACATGGCCTTAATTAGGTCTAAAGCCCAACCTTAGGGTCTAAAAATGTGAGGAACGGATATTTAACACAAAACAAACCCTAATTTAGGGGTTAGAGGTCAGATTGTACAGATTGATCAGGAAGGGCCACTGGTTTTGAGACTCAGAGACACTGTTTAGCCTTCATCCAGACTTAAATGTATTGAATGGCCAACTATTAAGAATTGAATACTTAGTGCATAGTATATAGATAATTTTTATGGATTTGGTTTGTGAAGTTTGTTCATTTATTTAGCTTCTTGTAAATTCTTTTATTTTCTCTGGTTCACTATCCTGAACAGAGATAACCAAAATATGGCTCCTTCTTGAGTTCCAGTAGTGAAAACCTTATGGACACTTGGAATCAATAAGGGAACTCTATATACAGTATAAATATGGCTTGTGAGTTCATTTGATGTAGTGGAGCTATTTTTACAAGAAAGCCCTAGGTGAGTACATAGGTATCCGGCTAGGAGTTTGCAGAGTTGCAGAGGCAAGAAGACTTGCTAAATGGATTGGCTCAAGCCAATATTGAGGTGGAGAGTGTAAGGGAATGATACATGGTCATGTGGATGAGAGGATAACTATATGGAAGTTCATTTGATCACATTGGGATCCAATAGAAGAAAGACTAGTCTACATGTCCTAGAAACCCTTAAAAATAGGGGTTTGTTGAAAATCGAGTGTACAGACACTTGGAGGAACCAAAACCTAGGAAATCTTAAAGCCTAGGTTGATCTTAGGAGGAAAAAAAGTTAGTTTAGAGTCTTGTTAAGGGGAAACTAGAGAAATCCCAATTTTACAAGTTCTAGGAGGTGTAATTGGGCAAAAAGGCTACAAGGCCTAAAACATAGGGAATCAAGAAACTGATTGCAAAGCTCTTGAAGGGTCATGGAAAAGGATCCAAAATATTGTTAGGGAATGAAGGAGAAGGAGTTTGGAGACCTAGGATCATGCCAAGGAAGGATTGAAACATAGATACATTAAATAGGACCCTTGTGCATAGTGAGAGTTTAGAAGAAGTGGAGAAGGTTTGAACCAGATTGGTCAGATTCAGTGGAGTTGAGGATTGGAGAAAGAATCCTCTGATTAGGGAAAGGATAGGTTTCCATAGGAAAGCTAAGAAGAAGCCTTAGAAAGAGAAATGGAGCTCTTGAAGTGGAATCTCCCCATCATTAGGATTAGTATGAAACAAATTTCAGGGCAAAAACCTTAAAAACTAATCACAAAACCCATATGACAACTAAAATACTGGTGTTACGACAATGTATACTTACCCAAATGGAAAAGTAGCTTTGACATGACACTAAGTTTGATCTGGCACAATAATGTAACAACATCATCTATCATACGATAGACAGTATAATCTGAAACAATAATTTATAAACTATTGTATGATATTTCCTGTAAATTGTATGAAAAATTTCCAAAATCTGAAAACTTGATGAAAATGGATTAGAAAAATGATGAAAAATGAAATGGAAACCCGATATCAAGCCCCACGGTGGGCGCTAAAAATGTGTGTGAAAATTATACCTATTTTGAAGACACAACACCTTAATAAAATATTACAGATTAATGATAAACAAATAAGCAATTAATGAATATATCATCAATCAGGCAATTTACTGCCTTCTAGAAGACGTGAGTATGATATTCTCAAATTTGACTAAGATCAGTGACAATGCAATGTCTAAATGAAGGATTTAAATGCAAAAATGATTGAAATTAATGCAAGATTTAATCTACATTTTTGTGATTTTCAATGCAATAACAATTAATCTATCTGAAATTGATCTAAACTTGACAATAATGAAATTAAACTAAATTATGAATGCAAAAACAAAGATTGAGTGATAGCAACTGATCTCCAAGGATGCACAATCTCTCAAGAACTCGATAGTATAACACTGTTCTCAAAATTGCACATATCATTTGTGAAGAACCAAGGGTTGTTTATATAGAGATTCTACAATTTGATAACTCATGGAAAAGCCAAAAATCACTCCCTGATTAGCTCAAATTGATTGGAAAGTTATGATGGAATTAGAAACAGTTAACTCTCAAAAATGATGTAAATCAACTTTATGACTCACAATCAGATGTTGAGATCATGCAAGTCAGCTTTATGACTCACAATTAGGAGTTGAATTAGAAACTTAATAGAATGAGTCAAAATGTTGATTTTGCATTAATCGACCTTTTGATTTTTGCATAGATAATTATTGATTGATTTAATTTCCATGTGTTTTATTCTCAACCCATTTGATTTAATCAATTAAATAACTGATTTGTGGGTTAATCAATTATTAAATCAAAGTTTATTCCATAATGATATTATCAATTTGAAAATTCAATTTTAACCAATTAAATAAATATTAAATCAATTATTTTAGAGTTTTTGATTAATCGTCAAATAAACAATATTAATTAAGAATAATTTATTTAAATCTAATGAAGGTGATTAAGTGACTAAAAAAAGTTTAATTAATTAAATATTTAACATATTCAATCAATTGCACTTAGGATAAATAAAATAATATCATTTATTGCCAAATAATATTTAATTAGGGATAATTAAGATAGATTATAAATATTTAGGAATATTCCCCAATGCAAATTTGTGATAAAATCGATTATGGTTTTGATGGATTGATGTGCAAATGTGCCTTGGGTTAGGACTTTAGGGTCAATTTCGATCGATTTGTTGATGTAGGAGGTTAATGGTAATGAAGCCCATTTTTGGGGTATTACAAGTCAAGGAGTCTAAATAGTATAAGACTACATTTACCACACCTTAGGGCATTTATGTTTATGAAAGAATGCCTTTTGGCATAACAAATGCAGGAGCTACTTTTCAAGGGGCTATGGATGTATCCTTTGAGGGATTGATTGATTACATACTAGTTGTGTATCAAGATGATCTAACTACCTTCTCTAAAAGGGAAGAGGATCATTGCAAACACCTTGAGAAATTTTTCATGAGTTCCCTTGAGTTTAGGATATCTCTTAATCCTAAAAATGCCACTTTGGAGTAACATAGGGGAAGCTTCTTGGCCACATAGTGTCAAAATAAGGGGTGAGAATTGATCTAGAAAGGGTTGCAGCCATAGACAACATTCAGATTCCCAAAACAGGGAAAGGTATCTAATCATTCTTGGGCCAAATAAATTTTGTACGGAGATTTGTTTCAAACTTTTCAGAAATCATAAAGCCTATTGCAAAAATGCTCAAAAAGGGGGCTGAGATAAAATGGACTAATGAAGCTACATAATCATTTGCAAATATAAAGAAATCTATTAAAGAAGCTCTGGTCTTGAAATCCCCTGATTTCACAAAGCCTTTCTCTCTTTTTTCTTTTACCTCATACCACACAATAGAAACTGTCTTGTTACAAAAGAATAATGATGGGTATGAGTTTCCTGTAGCCTTTTTTAGTAAAGGTTTGCAAGCTTCTGAAAAAAATTATGATCTAATTGAAAAACAAGCATATACTTTGGTGAAAGAAGTCATGTCTTTTAGGCTATATTTTGTTGGAGCAGAAGTGGTTTCTTATGTACAAATGAAAAAGGAAAGGATATTTTTAGACAGTAAAAAACCACATGAAAATATGTATATGGATAAATCAGATCCAAGAGTTCAATATAAACATTCAGATAACTAAATTGGTAAGGGGCCAAGGATTGGAAAAACTAATGGAAAAATCCATTTTGGAGGCTATTGAAGTAAATTCAATGGAAATTGAAAATATAGAAGTGAGTATTGAGAGATGTTCTTGGTATACTGACAGCATATATTTATTGAGACATTTGAAGTGTAAGGATGAATTGCCTAATAACTAGAAAAGAATGGTTAAACTCTAAGCAACCAAGTATGTTCTCATTCAAGGAGATTTGTATTGGAAAAACAAAGACAAGATTCTTGTTTTCTATCTAGATAAATATCAAGCTAAGACCATGCTTAAGGAATTTCATGATGGAAAATGTGGGGGGCACTTCATTGCTAAAACAACACATAAGATATTAAGGGCAGGATATTTTTGGCCAACGCTATTCAAATATTGTTATGCCTATATCAGAAAGTGTGAAGAATGTCAAAAGTTTTCAGGAAAGTTAATGTTAATATGATTTAGAACAATAGAGAGGGGGGGTGAATCAATTATTCTTAGGTCCAGATGTATTAGTTGAACTTTTAAACACTTCAACAATCTTAGATCTAATCACCAACACTACTCGGTCATTAAAGAATATATGCTAGAAACATATAACAATGCAATCCACTATCCAATGGTATTTAACTTGCAAAACATAGAAATGGTCACACCAAAACATTCACACAAGTATGACACCAAGATTTATAGTGGAAAACCAATTTGGGGAAAACCTTTGTAACATGTTACTAATATTTTCACTCTTTTGAAGTGAGCTCTATGAAAAGCCAACCCTGTCAAAGGTTTACAAACACACTACTAGGTGTGACCTTGTTAAAGGATTTCAACCACTTTGTTAGCAGTGAGCCTTGTTAGAGGACTTAAGTACAATCCATCAGAATGCAACCTTGATTAAAGGATTTAAACAATGACTATTAGGTCAACCTTGATTAAAGGATTTAGACTGATACAATGGTTAGAAAGTAGCAATAGTATCTGATATGAAAAACATACAACTCACTTTGCAAATAATAGATCCAATTCACACATATATGTTGGCTTACTGACCGAGTTTCATTTCCATCTCCATCACTGATCTTCTCAGAAATGCCTTCAAGCAATCACAACTTTGATCAACTCCTTCACCTTTAGCCTTTCTGCTTAGACTTATCAGTCAATAACATCAACAACTCCAACATACTTCTTTAACCTCACACTTAGGTTTTCCTTTATACCTCTTCAATAGGTAGATCCATCTTTTGCCACTTAATCTCCTTCGTAGATCTTAGGTTTAGGTTAGATTCATCAAATCCTTCCAACATTCATGTTCTTCATCCATCCTTCTAGAAACATCTTCAATCTCTTTATTGAAATCGCAATAAAATAGTTTACCACGCATTAAATTCTCCATACACTCAATTAATAAAGTCATCACAATTTACATAATCCAAGAATTCAACTAAGTTGGCTAGGAATTTGAATTCTTCCTCAAATGTAAATTACTGACCCTTGGTCAATACTGTGTTCAACTCCTTGGTCATCATTGCATAGCTCGGTCATCTCTTCAAACTGTCTCCCTCGACTAATGCTATCACTTGGCAATAAACTAATGTTTGATCAACACTGAATTTACTAGGCATATACTGGCTCTTAGTTGACACTAACATCACTTGACTTAAACTAGATTTCTTCATTTTTTCTTGGTTAAGCCTACTTGTTTAGTCTTGCTTCTTACTTAGATAAAGAATACATTATCTTATCATTGTGCCACATAATCAAGTACTCATTGAAGTATCAAATAACTCAACCTTTCTCTAGGTTCTATTGTTATCACCCTTGCCCTAATCTTTCTCATCAATCAATAGATATAGTACTTTCTTAGATAGCAACTGTCTTACTAGTTAAGGTTTGACATCAATGACAATACAACAATTGCTTCAATTTCAATTTCCAACAATTTCCCTCTTTGGCATTGATGGAAACACCATATAATAACACATGATTCACCAACCAATCCAAAACATTGTCATTCCATCAAAAACATTTGTAATATCCTTAGCTTGATTTTGATTCTGAATCACTTAGCCTAGCTTTCTTGACCGTCCACATAGTTACTCCCTTTGAATCTTTTTTGTGTCTCTTTTCCTCTGATTCTCTAAATTACTTCCTCTTTTATGTGTTTTCATCTAAATCTCTCCCTCTTTGAAAATAATGCCAAAGCAGTATCTAGAACTTGCATCTTTCAGATGTACATGTCATCTTCTTAGTTTAGTAACAATATTTCTCCCTTTGTCATATTACTTATGACTAATTATCAACTTTGCTGTACTTTTCACAACTATAGACCACTCCTAAAGTGTGACCTTTTTTGCATCAATTTGTTAGATACTCTGTGCAACACATTTGATGTAGTGCTCCTAGCTTGACTAGGAAGCCTCAGTTAGGGGAAGGACCCCTAATTTACCTCTAAGATATTCATGAGCATCCTTAGGTAAAGATTTTGTGAATATGTCTGCTAGTTGTTCCTTTGTATTCACATATTCCATTCTCACCTCTTTATCTTGTACCAATTCCCTCAAGTAATGATACTTGATAGAAATATGTTTGGTCTTTGTGTGCATCACTAGATTCTTTGATATGTTGATAGAGCTTGTGTTGTCACATTATATGACAACTAGCTCAATGATCTCCTCTTTCATGCCTTTCAACAATTGCTTAATCCATACCAGATTTGAACAGTTCACTATAGTTGCTACATACTCAACTTTAGCTATAGATTAGGAAATGCAATTTTGTTTCTTGCTTGCCTAGGAAACTAATATCCATCCAAGGAAGAAAGCTCCATCACTAGTACTTTTTATTTCATCAACATTTCCCATGCAATCTTCATCAGTGTAGACTCTCAGTTCAGTTTTCTCATGCTTCTTGTAACACAGTCCATAGTCTTCTATCCCTTTCAAATATTTCAATATTCTCTTCACAACCATCATATGAATTTCCTTAGGATTGGTAGAGAATCTTGCCACAATCCCAACTACTAGAGCTATATCTGGTCTGGTATGAACATCATATTGCAACTTTCCAATCATGGATCTATACAGAGTTTGGTTTACTTCAGCAGTATCATCATTTTTAGAGAGTTTCTGTCTAGTAGCCATGGGTGTACTTACTAGCCTTGAATCCTCCATACCAAAGGTTTTTGGTATCTCTTTGACATATTTAGATTGTGTGATAAAAATACCTCTTTCCATCTGATAGACTTGCAAACCAACAAATAATTTTATCTCACCAAACATAGACATCTCAAACTCAGTTTGCATCTCATTAAAAAATTTCTTACACAGGGCATCTTGTCCTCCAAATATGATATCATCTACAAAAATTTTAGGTAAAAAAATCCCTTTACCTTCTTCATCTTTCATGTACAAATTGTTGTTGTCATTTGTCCTTGAAAATCTAATATGTATCAAGTAATTGTGTAGCCTCTCATACCATGCTTTGGGGGCTTGCTTCAATCCATAAAATGCCTTCTTCAGCTTGCAAACCATATTTCTTTTGTTTGGATCAACAAATCCTTTAGGTTGCTCATAGGGCTTAATCTACTGCATGATAGAATCACCATCATATAGGAAGTCAAACCCTCTAGGTGTCTCATCTATAGGAGTAGGATGACTTGGTTGGGAATCTAAGGTAGGGTCATGAATAGGCTCTAAAAATGCATGGGGATCAGGGTCCTATTGACTAAGATTCTGAACTGAAGGAGAAAACCTAAAGCTTGGAATTTTGATAGGAGTGCTAGTGGACTTACCAGGTAAGAAACTTGGGATTTTTACCTTGTGAGTCTCCTGTCTGGTCTACAAAGCTTCCAGGTTCTCTTCAGCAACATAAGGCTTCTTCTTCTTAATCTCCCCTTTATAAAGAGCTGGCATCTCATAACCTAGATACATAGTCCATGAGGGTCTCCAAGACCTGGTGGATTTGGTGAGCCTTCTTGCATAGGGGCATTAACAATTTCTTGATCTCCTTGCCTCTAGTTGTAACTCTGAGTTTGCTATCTTTGAGCCCATTTCCATGATCCTTCTTGTTGGAGAGCCTGCTCATAGGCCTATACAAGAGCATACTGACTGGGGGCATATTGAATATATTGATATCCTCTTGAAGTATGGTAGCTTGGATTGAAAACAAGCTTAGGATAATTTTCATATGGCAGTTGATAGGAATGCTACCAGGATGCTTGATGCTAGGTGGGAGGGTATGGTAGTGCATGTTGGTAACTTGCTGCTGTTGGGCTAGCTTGATATGGAATGAATTCTTGCACATGGGTGGCCTTCTCATGATATGGGGGGTGATAGGGAGAATATGCATTAGGCATTGACATGCTTGCTCATCAAATGAGCTGGTAAAAGATATTTTTTGAAACTTTTCAGCACTTAAACTGCTAAAACCAGTAGATTTCTCTAAGAGTCACCATGGTGCTAGAAATAAACCACCTTTTAAAAGGCTGATTGCACTGAGATCACACCAAAATCTTAGTGAATGATGGGAAACAAATGAGTCCCACTAGGCGTGCCAAAAACTGTTGTCACTAGGGATTGCACCCGTGATGGCTAAGTATAAAACCCAGCAATCCCATGAAACATAGGAATATTCTCAATATGTGGGATTGCTTCTTGAGAATAGACCTCTAGATTAAGGGATGGCTTCCCCATCTGTATCACTTGAACTATACTAACCCTGAAGGGAAAGAGATAGAGAGATTTTTATAAAACTGGAAATTGCTAGATCTAACTTAGGTGATTCACCAAACTGAATAGATCCACAAACTGAAAAAAAACTCACAATATAACCCCAGCACATAACAAGAACTCCACAACTCTTCCAAATCTGATTTTCTTTTTAGAAAACAATCAGGTGCTGAATGTGAATGAGAAGGAAAGATAATTTTCACAACTCGACATAGTTAGATGCACATAGATTTGAAAACCTCTGAGGAAACCAATGCTTGCAAAATAATCAAATGAACATACTATCATGTAAAGGATTAGAATCAATCACAATACATACAACTAAGTTCATCAACCAACTCACAAAATATAGAAAAAGAAGGGAACAATCTTGCTATTAGCTAGAATAAAAGGAGCTACAATATCAGATTGCTTCACAAGAGCTCCAAAATTCACCTTGTGAGAATGAGGGAATGAAGAACTAGCCTACTAAGTGTATGGCACTTTAGAAATGAAGCACTGTTATCATTGTTACATTGTGATCATGCCAAGCTATTTTTTTCCCTTTCAACTAGCCCATAATGTAGATCATCATATTCATACTATATCATCATTATAGAATGCAAATTTGAAACACATTTATGCCCTAAATGAAATACATTGATTTTATCTTTAAGCATCATTTGTTGTACTTTCTCTGAACATGTGGACTTTTATGTACCTTTATTTTGCCAATGATAAATTCCATGTGAACACTTATGAAATAGAGTGACCTTATCTGCTTCATAGATCTATGTACTCTTCCATTAGCTCTATTCAACACCTGATGCCATGCCATCTTAAAATGCTATGATGAATGCCTCTTGGATCTGGTTCATGCCCTATTTCACCATGCTCCATTTGATTTGGCTTATGTCTCATTGATATTGCCATCCACTGAATGCCCCCTATATGATTAGTGCCTCTCCTTGAGATGGTTAGGGTTTCCAGAAACTCTATGGGAATAGAGCTTCTGACAATCCTCATCAGTTTAGTGTAGGGTACTAGGAGACTCAATATTGATCATGGGTGTTCTTGGCTTGTGATGTGGTCTCTCTCTAGGAAATTTGAGATCCTCTTGATAAATGCCACATCATAGGGCATCATCATTCATCTGGATTCTGATATTATACTATTTGTTATGAATTAGCTTCTTCTATTTCTGCACATGGAACAAACATATTAGTGAAAATAGTGGTATGTCTTTTATTTCTAAAGCCTCCTTGATGCACTTGTCCTGAGCATAGCCCATGCCAAAGGTGCATGACTGAGTGCATGTATGCATGTTTGTAGATGTTGTGGCACCATTCATTGCCTAGATCCATTGGATCTAACCCCTTCTTCTTCTCTCTCTGCAGGTTCAGGATCACTGGAGCACACCAGACACACATAAGATCAACTCACTACCAGGCAATGTCTAGTACCCCTGCATCTAGCTCCATTGATTTATGTATACTTGCACTCATTTATGAAATTATTCATTTTCTATGCTCATGACATGTGTGAGCTCAAATGAATGTTTTTCTTTTCAGTTCTTTCTTTCTCTTTGTACAACATATTCAGGATATGACACATGTAATCTTAGATGCAGTAATTTATCTTTCCCTTTCATGTACTTGCAATGAATGAACACAAATCTAATCAAGACCACATAATAATGAAAACTAGGGTATAGAGCTCATCTAGTAATTAGGTTTCCCAAAATGTGCAAAAAATATAGCAACATTCTGGCAACCTCTATGGAGTGCTTGCCTGCTAAGCAAAAGACTAGCTGCCTGATAGATCCATTGGGCAATAGAGTCATAAGCTTGAAACTGAACCTGGCTCCCAATCAAAACAAACTCCTTCCTCCAATAAAAAGAGACCACTACCTAATAACTACTCAGGCTTATTGCTACTCAAACCAAACTAAAAATTTTATTGGAAGCAAGCTTGTGCTAGGCACTTAGGGGAAATAGGAAACAAAGCTTCTACTCTACCCTACTCTAACCAGTATTAGAAGACTGGTCAAACAAATCCATTAACTGGATTGTTAAAATAACTTCCCATTCTTCTCAAAATGTTATACTTTCCACACTTAATGCCAATAGGGAGAATGTGAAAAACAAAAATATACTGGACTATCTGGCATATCAAGTTTTGAAACTTGTAGTCCAGACAACTCACCTCAAATAGGTCATAGGTGCTATCCTAACAAGGAGGCTGATAAATCTGAATGAGCTGATGGTCACTAATGAATGGACTCTTGACATCACCCTCCATCAAATCACTATTTGTAAATGCCTTGCTTAATCCCATCCGAGCTAGGTATCTGATAGGACAACCCCTGGAGAGTATAAAACCAGACCTCTCCTGCTACTCATTTTGCACCTTACAAACTTCTTCAGCATGCTGATTAGAACTCTGCTCCTCCATGATAGTCTTCCACAACAATTCTTCTTCTGCAGTTAGGGGGTCATCCTCCTCATCAATTGGATCATCCAATAGCTCATCAAATCCATCAAACTACATCAGGTCTTTAGCAACTATTGGACCCATCTCATAATCTAGAAAATAGGACTCTTGAGACTCATCAATCACTTTATTGCAAATAGGCACTAATTCTATCACTCATACGACACTAGCTTCATGAAATGAAAGGACTCCTTTAGGAACATACATGTTATCATCTATTTTAGGAAGATGAGGAAAATGAACAAAAGCTAACTAGAAAGCGTCTATCATAGAATCAAAATCTCCTTGCTAGCCTAGGCTAGCAACAACCAAATCATCTTTCTTTTCATAATCAGTGGGGTCAATTAGTGCATCCTGTACCATTTCATTTTTCTCAATATAAGAAGGCATTTCTTCAAATAAATCAGTTAGGGTCTCACCTTCATTTACTTCCTGATCACTATCTGACTGCTCTAATCCATCACTACATGATAAATCTACTTGTTCCTCAACTTCATCATGAAAAAGTACATCCAAAGGATAAAATTCATCTTCATCCTAGTTTTTTGAAATGATAGGAGGTATAGGGATCTCTTCAAGAATTAGCTCATAGGGCTTAATCTACTGCATGATAGGCTCACCATCATATAGGAAGTCAAACCCTCTAGGTGTCTCATCTATAGGAGTAAGATGAATTGGCTAGGAATCGGAGGTAGGGTCATGAATAGGCTCTAAGAATGCATGGGGATTAGGGTCCTATTGACTAAGATTCTAAACTAAAGGAGAAAACCTAAAGCTTGGAATTTTGATAGGAGTTCTAGTGGACTTACTAGGTAAGAAACTTGGGATTTGTACCTTGTGAGTCTCCCGTCTGGTCTGTAAAGCTTCCAGGTTCTCTTTAGCAACATAAGGCTTCTTCTTCTTGATATCCCCTTTATAAAGAGCTAGCATCTCATAACCTAGATACATAGTCCATGAGGGTCTCCAAGACTACATCCAATCCTTATTGTCCTCTGGTGGATCTGGTGAGCCTTCTTGCATAGGGGCAGCAAAAATTTCTTGATCTCCTTGCCTCTGGTTGTAACTCTAAGTTTGCTGTCTTTGAGCCCATGCCCATGATCCTTCTTGTTGGTGAGCTTGCTCATAGGCTTGTACAAGAGCATACTGATCGGGGGCATATTGAATATATTGATATCCTCCTAAAGTATGGTAGCTTGGACTAAAAAAAGGCTTAGGATAATTTTCATATGGCGGTTGATAGGAATGCTGCCAAGATGCTTGATGCTGGGTGGGAGGGTATGGTAGTGCATGCTGGTAACTTGCTGCTACTGGGCTAGCTTGATATGGAATGAATGCTTGCACATGGGTGTCCTTCTCATGATATGGGGGGTGATAGGGAGAATATGCATTAGGCATTGACATGCTTGCTCATCAAATGAGCTGTTAAAAGATATTTTCTAAAACTTTTCAGCACTTAAACTGCTAAAACCAGTAGATTTCTCTAAGAGTCACCATGGTGCTAGAAACAAACCACCTCTTAAAAGGCTGATTGCACTAAGATCACACCAAAATATTAGTGAATGATGGGAAACAAAGGAGTCCCACTAGGCGTGCCAAAAACTGTTGTCACTAGGGATTGTACCCATGATGGCTAAGTATAAAACCTAGCAATCTTGTGAAACATGGGAATATTCTTAAGATGTGGGACTGCTTCTTGAAAATAGACCTCCAGATTAAGGGCTGACTTCCCCATTTGTATCACCTGAACTATACTAACTTTGAAGGGAAAGGGATAGAGAGATTTGCATAAAACTGGAAATTGCTAGATCTAACTTAGGTGATTCACCAAACTGAATAGATCCACAAATTGAAAAAAAACTCACAATATAACCCCAGCACATAACAAGAACTCCACAACTCTTCCAAATCTGATTTTCTTTTTAGAAAACAATCAGGTGCTGAATGTGAATGAGAAGGAAAGATAATTTTCACAACTCGACATAGTTAGATGCACATAGATTTGAAAACCTTTGAGGAAACCAATGCTTGCAAAATAATCAAATGAACATACTATCATGTAAAGGATTAGAATCAATCACAATACATAAAACTAAGTTCATCAACCAACTCAAAAACTATAGAAAAAGAAGGGAACAATCTTGCTATTAGCTAGAATAAAAGGAGCTACAATATCAAATTGCTTCACAAGAGCTACAAAATTCACCTCATGAGAATGAGGGAATGAAGAACTAGCCTACTAAGTGTATGGCACTTTAGAAATGAAGCACTATTATCATTGTTACATTGTGATCATGCCAAGCTATCTTTTTCCCTTTCAACTAGCCCATAATGTAGATCATCATATTCATACTATATCATCATTATAGAATGAAAATTTGAAACACATTTATGCCATAAATGAAATGCATTGAGTTTATCTTTAAGCATCATTTGTTGTACTTTCTCTGAACATGTGGATTTTTATGTACCTTTATCTTGCCAATGATAAATGCCATGTGAACACCTATGAAATAGAGTGCCCTTATCTCCTTCATAGATCTGTGTACTCTACCATTAGCTCTATTCAACACTTGATGCCATGCCATCTTAAAATGCTATGATAAATACCTCCTGGATCTGGTTCATGCCCTGTTTCACCTTGCTCCATTTGATTTGGCTTATGTCTCACTGATACTACCATCCACTGAATGCCCCCTATATGATTAGTGCCTCTCCTTGAGATGGTTAGGGTTGCCAGAAACTCTATGGGAATAGAGCTTCTGACAACCCTCACCGGTTCCGTGTAGGATACTAAGAGACTCAATACTGATCATGGGTGTTCTTGGCTTGTGATGTGGTCTCTCTCTAGGAAATTTGAGATCCTCCCGATAGAGCCCACATCATAGGGCACCATCATTCATCTGGATCTCGATATTATACTATTTTTTATGAATCAAGTTCTTCTATCTCTGCACATGGAACAAACATATTAGTGAAAATAGTGGTATGTCTTTTATTTCTAAAGCCTCCTTGATGCACCTATCCTGAGCACAACCTATGCCAGAGGTGCATGACCGAGTGCACGTATACATGTTTGTAGATGTTGTGGCACCATTCATTGCTTAGATCCATTGGATCTAACCCCTTCTTCTTCTCTCTCTGCAGGTTCAGGATCATCGGAGCACACCGAGCACACCAAAGATCAACTCACTACTAGGCAATGTCTGGTACCCCTGCATCTAGGTCCATTGATTTATGTATACATGCACTCATTTATGAAATTCTTGCATTTTCTATGCTCATGGCATGTGTGAGCTCAAATGAATGTTTTTCTTTTCAGTTCTTTCTTTCTCTTTGTACAACATATTCAGGATATGACACATGTAATCTTAGATGCAGTAATTTATCTTTCCCTTTCATGTACTTGCAATGAATGATCACAAATCTAATCAAGACCACATAATAATGCAAACTAGGGTACAGAGCTCATTTAGTAATTACATTTCCCAAAATGTGCAAAAAATATAGCAACACCTCCCTTGTTGTCTTAGGCTCAAACTCACACAATAAACATGTAGGATCTTTCAACTTGCTTCTGGTCAAAACTCCAGTTTCTTTATCTCCAATGATTTGCTTAGGCTTGTGAAGTCTTCTTACATATGATGCCAAAGTAGGTTTATATTTATTTTCCCCTTGCTCTTGAAGTTCATCAGAAAGATTATCAGATTCAGCCTCTGATTGCTTGACAGCCTCTTCCTGATGTTTGACAACATCCTCATGATGCTTGGCAATATCCTCCTGATGCTCGGTAGTGAATAGAGGTGGACTGGATTCACCTCTATGGGTAGGATAATTATGGAGTATGGATGGAAGTGAAATGAATGGTATGAAAATGTGAATAAGATTGAATAGTGGTAGATAAGATAATATGATATGAAAGGGAGAATATAGGACCTATCCTTAATCCAAATTCCCAAAAGGAAAGATCCAAATGGATTAATCATAAAGAAGTGATCAATGCGCAATTGAATCAAACAATGGAGAAAATGAAGAAAGGAGAAAACCATATAATCTACTATAGAAAGTATGTACTTGAAATCTTAAATGAATAGAAGGAAAATACTAACCTCAAAATAGGGAAAATTTGGAAGATGCTGATTTCTAATGTCTGTGCACAATTTTGGGAAATTTTGCAACCTGTTCCAGACTGGAAATGCTGAGATAGAGAAAACCAAGAAAACTTTTGTCCTTCTAAGGTTAGGTTGAATTTGAACCAGATAGCGGGGCAAGGTCTTACCCTAAGGCAGAATCCTACCCCTAATTGAAGGTCATCCTTGACCTAGAATAGCTTTGATAGAAATTCTGTTCACAAATTTTAGAAGTTCACCGAAAAGGGTATCCAGATCTGTACTTCAATTCCTAGTCTTTTACTTGTATCTACAAGAAAAATAGTTTTTGTTTTTTGGATGGGAGATTTCCCTTGGTCAAACCCCAATTTGGGAATTAACCTTCAAATTGAATTGAAATTGTAATATGTATAAACACAGTAAATGGAACTATTCACCTTGCTTTTGTTGAAGTCCTCGTGGAGGATTCAAATCCTTGAATCCACAAGTAGGGATGCTCCAAATGAATGTAGAAATATGTAGGATGTCTCAAATCAATGGCATTATATCTTCAACACCAATCTTGAATGGATCTTTGCATAGGAAGAGGCTTGGATGTATGTGGATGGAGAAATCTTCAACAAGAGGGCTCCATAGAGATTGAATCCTTCAGTGGATAACAATGGATCTCCTTGATGAACACTTTAATTCTTGGCTTGAAGGAATGAATGCTTACTTGATTTCCTTCTCCTTCTTTCTTGCTTGCCCTTGAAATTTCTTGATAGTGGATGTTCTCACAAAAACTTGATTGCACTTGAGGGATGGAGAAAATGAGAGAGGAATGCTTCCTTTTATAGTGATCTAGGGCACAAACTTCTAGAGAAGGATGACATTGGGGAATTAAATCCCAATTAATATTAAACCCTAGAAATGGACCTAGATAAAATTTAATTTAAGGGTTTACCATTTTGAGATTTGAAACAGCCGACCCGGAAGCGAGAAAATAAACTTTCCGAAACCTGACATCCTGAGACTTTCGAAAACTAAAATTTGAACCTAGGGTCAAGGATGAGGTAGTCTCTACCCTAGGTCAGGGTTGAGGTTGTCCTTGACCTAGGTCAGGGTTTGGGTTGTCCTTGACCCTTCAGGTCATCCCTAACCTAGAAAGTCAAAGTCTTCATATTCTCATAGAAAGTATGTCAGAAAGAGGTTGGAAACAGAGAGAGAGAGAAGAAGAATAGAGGGAAAAACTAGATCCATGCAAAGACCCAATCAAGGCACTTGACATGACCCTAGACCACTTACTCAGAGGGCTAAATACTCTTATCATGGAAGTGCTTCCATTTTAAGATGATACATTAAGACCCCACTTTAGCAAGAGTATGGACTCTATGCAAACTCTTGGTAAAGGAGATCATAATGAAAAGATAATCTTATTAATATCAAAGGGACAAAGAGATCCTCAAGCCCCCAAGGACTCAAGTCTTTATCAACTCCAAGATCACAATAAGAGAGACATCTCTAGAGAGAGAGAGAGAGAGGGTGTGATTATCTCACCCAATGAGAACTTATGTCCCATTGTGAACCACACAAGGAAATGATGCAACTAGAAAGATGGAATTGAACCACCTAGTGAATGTGGCTACTCACTAGTCAACCCATTAAGGATTCACCCTTAGGAATATTATATTCCATAAGAGAAAAGACAAAAACAAAAGAGATCCAATCTTAAGGACACCTTCAACCTTAAGGGATCAAAAATTTGAAATGGGAGGGATCAAGAGATCCTAAAATATAAATCCATGCTTTAAGGATTAGTCGTTAATCCAAAAAGGGAGAAAAGTATCTTGAAAAATAATATATGTGTATCAAAAATTATTTGTGTGCAATAGGTGAGCAGAGCGTATGCCCCCATGTTAAAGTCATTACTAACACTTTAGCAGGAGAAATGGCTTTAACAGAAACATAAACAACTCCACTGGTTATGTTTCCACTATGAGATGCCCCCAGACAAAGAAAAATTAAGGGAAATACCACATAAACATACAGAGAACACAAAAGTGATCTACCTACCATGGGGTCAGTATGATCATAAGATAATATATATGATATTATTGCAAATGAATTGACATCATTCCCCAAAGAAAGAAGAACTACAATCACAAAGGAGGAAAGATCACATAAGAGATACAAAGAAGAATATTTTCGGACCATGACCTAGAGGTCAAAAAGAATCAGTACTACCAAGTCATAGATCCAAGCAGATTACATAAGGAAATATTTATGAACAATAGCATAGGTACAACATAACATGAAATAAAATATAGAAGAATAGAGATACATCTAGAGGAATTGTACAATAGGTTCGATTCCTTTATCACCTTGTACCAACAAAGTAACAAGGATCATATAAAAAAATCTAACATCATTTAGCAAACACATGAACTACAATTTATTGAGAACCTGATTGATGAAGAACAAGTGATTAGAGATCATCAAGCACTAAATTATTATGTAAGATAATTGAATCAGTCTTTATGTTGTCATTGATGTCAACTAGTTTGATAGTACTTATCATGGTAGTTACAAATATCTACACATCTTTAAAAGAGGAGAGAAAATATGAAGAACTAAGATATCTACATTGAGGGAGATGGATATGACAAATGAGGATAAGAAATACACTTGGTAACTTATTGACGAGTCTATGACTTCATATTGTTGCATTAATCTGTTATAAAGTTAGAAGCAAAATGTTACAAAGTATTGTGGTTGGTTAATGAAGCATTCTAGTATACACTGAGCCAATGTAGTATATACCAAGTGACAGTATCAACCGAGCTTGTGTTCATTGACATGTTTCTTTGTTAACCGAGTATGGACAAAATAACTAAATGATTAGTTTAGTTGACAAAATTGATGAGCTATAAAGTGTATGATTATGAGGTGGGAAGATAAATTTTGTTGTAAGATCTACGACTAACAAAATTTGAAGGAAGATCTAAAGGATGGAAACAAAACATGTTACAGACACATCAGCTGAGGAAGGTTTAAGTAGAAAAATCAACGAAGGAGATTAAGCAAAAAAATCTAATGGATGAAAAGAAAATAATTTACTTTTCTATTTATGAGCCTAGGGTTTCATAGTGAAACATATGCTAGAAGAAGGAGACTAAAAAGATATCATGTGAACAAGCTTCATGCATGCTTGATCATAATGGTTGAAGAGGAACCAAACTGCAGAATAGTACCGAGCATCATAAATCTTTACTGAGGGATAGTAAGTTAGTCAATGTTGATGAAATGAATATGAAATATTGATCAGAGGAGTTTATGGGCTTAGTATAGATCTGAATATCTGCAAATCAAAGTTGCATTGTAATCAAATCACTTATTGTTATAGTTTAACCATTGTAATCAGATAAAATCTCTTAACTGAGTGGACTTGAAAGTCTTATTATGTCATTCATAGAATGTACATTGTTATCCTGTCAACCCCATAGTGAATGCTGGTTGGACAATAACTGTTAGTGTTAAATCCTCTAACAAGGTCACACCTTATAGTGTGTTTTTTAACCTATAATAGGGTTGGCTCTTCACCGAGCTCACTTCAGAAGAGTGAAAATATTTTGGGTTAGCGGTCCCAGGTTGGTTTTTCCCTTTGCAGGGTTTCCACATTAAATCTCCTATGTTATGTGTTTATTTGGTGATTGTTTGATATCATATTTTACATATTGCATATTTGATTTGGTCAGTAATCACTATGAGTAATTAACTGGTAATCGGTAAAAGCACAAAAAGTTTAGTATTTTATGTTTACCGAGCTGTAGAATTAGCTAAATTTGTTTTGTGATATACATTTTGTATTTGGGACTATGGATAACTGATTCACCCCCCTCTTACTTATTCTAGCAATTGGTATCAGAGCATATTGGTTGCTTGAACAGAGTTTTAAGGACTTCAGCACAAAGATCACAAAATGTATAAGAGGGAAGTTCCAAAGTTGAATAGGAAAAACCTTACAATATGGAAAAGCTGAATGAGACTCCATATATCTGGGATTGGGAATTCTGCCCTCACCCTATTGGATAATGGCTACTTAGCATTGCCTATGGGACCTTTGACTCTTGATCAGCTAAGAGATAGACATGAGCATAATGTTACTATGATGGAGATTGCTACTACTCTATCAGATACCAAATTTGAAGATGTCAAGGATTGTGTTACCTCAAAGGAAATGTGGGATAAACTTGCCCAAGTTTATAGTGGTGATGATAATGTCAAGAGAGCAATAGCTAAAAGTTTAAGAGGAAGATTCGATGATATGAAAATGAAAGAAGGAGAAAATATAGTGCAGTATACAAACCAAATAAAAGAGGTAGTCAATGCTATCAGAGGATCTGATGGTGTCATTGAAGAAGATACAGTGGTAAGAAAAATTCTTAGAACCTTATTGCCTATTTATGCAATCAGAATATTTGCAATACATGAAATAAGGTCTGCACCTAGCAACACTCTCACTCTTGATAATTTGATTGGTAAGCTAACAACTTTTGAACTGAACAACTATGATAATAGTGTTGTACCACCTGTTGAGTCTGCTTTCATGAATTCTCTGAGGATCAATAAGTCTAGTAGTAGAAGTAATAATGATGATAATGATAGTAATATTAATGATGATCTTGATGAGCTTGAAGCTCTTATGGCTAGGAGATTACCTAAAGGTAAAGGTAGATATAGGGGTAAATTACCTTTAGCATGTTTTAACTGAAAATAAGTTAGTCATATTGCTGCTAGATGCCCAAATAGGAAAGAAGATGATAGAAATAAGGATTGATTTGGTGAAGGAAGCTATGGGAGGAGAAACAACAAAATTTACTGACACTACAATAGAGATAACTAAGAAAATAATGACAAAGGTAAAAAGGTATGTCACATTGCTGAAGAGATTGATACTGATACTGATTCAAATGATGATGTAGAAGTAGTATTTGTTGCTATGAAGGATGATTCTGAGGAAGAAAAAATGTATGTAGAGACAAAACTGATCTCTAAGGTTAATAAAAATGATACATGGATCATTGATAGTGGATGTACCCATCACATGACTGGTGATGAAGAAAAAATTGATCATCTTGACCAATATAATGGAGGATCTATAAAAATGGGTAATGATACACCTTGTATGGTTAGAGGAAAGGGATCTTTACTGATAAATGATAAAATCAAATGTGATAATGCTTATTGGGTAGAAGGAATAAATTAAAATTTTCTAAGTGTGGCACAACTTAACAACTTAGGTCATCGAGTAGCTTTTGAGAGCAAAAAGGTTAAGATATTAGATGATGGAGGAAAACTTGTTGGAATAAGAGCACAAACGAAAGGTAACTTATTTTATCTTGGTAATGATTAGTCTTCCTATTTAATAATGCAAAATGAGGATGCATGGTTGTGGCATAAAAGGTTATGTCATGTAAACTATGATAACATGATTAAAATTAGTAGAAAGAAAAAGGTTATAGGTCTGCCTAGCCTAGCAAAGCTGGATCATGTTATGTGTCATAAATGTCAAAAAGGTAAAATGACAAAATCTAGTTTTAAAAGTAAAGATTATTCAACAAAGAGAATTTTGGAGCTAGTTCACACCGACCTATGTGGTCCCATGAGAAGACAAAGCTACTATGGAGATAGATACTTCATTCTGTTTGTAGATGATTACACTAGATTAATGACTGTGATGTTTTTAAAAGAGAAATCAGAGGCATTTAAGATGTTTAAATGGTACAAAGAAAAGGTAGAGAAAGAAACCAGTAAGAAACTAAAATGCTTGAGATCTGACAGAGGTGGTGAATTTATTTCTAATGAATTTGCTAACTATTGTAATGAGCATGGTATAAAAAGATAGGTTTCTGCATCGAGAACACCTCAATGGAATGGGATTGCTAAAATGAGGAATAGATAAATTGTTGATTGTGCAAGGAAACTAATGTTGTAGAAGAATGTTGCTCAGACATACTAGAGAGGAGAAGTTAACACAACTATTTATGTGCTAAACTGAGTACAATTGAAGAAGGACACAAACAAAACACCCTACGAGCTATGGTTTGGTCACAAACTGACTGTAAGTTACTTCATAATTTTTGGTAGCAAATGTTTTATTTTGAAAGATGAAAGAAATAGAAAGTTTGACTCTAAAGGGGATGAAGGGACATTTCTTGGATATTCCACTGAACGTAAAGCCTATAAGTGTCTGAATAAAGTTACTAATAAAATGATTGAAAGAACTAATGTCAGGGTTGATGAATTTGATACTAAGAAAAGTGAAGAAAGCACTAGGGAGACATAAGATTATGGTAGATTCACTTACATTGAACAACTAGAGTACCTACCAAAGCCACAAACTATGACAACCATTCATCAGGAAAACAACATTGAGGAACAACAAAGAGAAACCAACAATCAGGAAGGAGATACCGAGAAAGCACATGCACCTGAATAGGATAAAAAACAAAGAAGAGATCAAGTATTGGCTAGATTTGTTAGAAGACATCATCCCAAGAACCAAATCATTGGTGACAAGCAAGATGGCATGATGACAAGAAGTAAGTTGAGACAAGGTACATGCTTAGTTTGTGATTTTGAACTGAAAAATGTTAAGGTTGCATTGGAGAATGAAGAATGGGTAAATGCAATGAATGAAGAGATAGAATAGATAGAGAAAAAAAACACATGCACTTTAGTACCTAGGCCTAAAGATAAGAATGTTATCGGTACTAAATAGGTTTTCAGAAACAAGCTAAATGTAAATGGAGAGGTTACAAGAAACAAGGCTAGACTTGTATGCAAGAGTTATTCACAGGAGGAAGGCGTAGATTATGGTGAGACTTTTGCACCTATTGCTAGACTAGAAGGAGTCAAAATGTTACTTGCATATGCAACACATAAGAAGTTTAAAGTTTATCAAATGGATGTTAAGTCTACATTTCTGAATGGGATACTAGAAGAGGAGGTCTACATCGAACAACCAAAAGGGTTTGTTGATCCAGAAAAGAAAGATATGGTATGTAGACTACATAAAGCTTTATATGGTTTAAAGCAAGCACCTAGAGCCTGGTATGAAAGGCTACATACTTATTTGTTAAGTATTGGTTTTGTTAGAACTAGTGAGAACAACAATTTGTATATGAAAGAAGATACTAATGATACTATCTTGATTGCTGAAATATTTGTGGATGAAATTATTTTTAGAGGATAAGATTATATATGTAAATCATTTTTTGATGAGATGCACAAAGAATTTGAAATGTCTATGTTTGGAGAGATTAAGTTCTTTATAGGCGTGCAGGTTATTCAGTAGAATGATGAAATATTCATCACACAATCAAAGTATATAAAGAAAGTATTGAGAACATTTGGCATGGTAGATGCTAAACTATTTGGAACACCGATGGTCATAGGTTGAAAAATGACTAAAGATGATGAAACTATAGAGGTGAACCAGACATTGTACCGATCTATGATTGGTAAGTTTATGTATGTAGTGCATAGTAGACCAAATATTGCACATGCTATGGGAATTGTTGCTCAATTTTCTACAAATCTGAAGGAGTCACACATGATTGCAACTAAAATAATCTTTAGATACCTGAAGAAAAAAAAGGAATATGGATTATGGTATCCTAAGGAAGGGAAGTTTGAACTAAGAGTCTACACTGATGCAGACTGGGCTGGAAATATAGATGACAGGAAAAGTACCACCAGAGGAGCATTTTTCTTTGGTGAAAGACTTGTTACTTGGACAAGTAAGAAACAACCTTGTATTTCTAAGTCTACTGCCGAAGCAGAGTATGTTGTTGCTGCTACAAACTGTTCAAACATTGCCTACATCAAGCAAGTGTTGGAAGGGATGAACGAGGTAATCACTGAGCCGATGATTATATACTATGATAAAACAAGTGCAATAAATATTTCAAAGAATCATGTAATTCACTCAAAGACCAAGTAAATCTCTATTAAGTATCACCACTTAAGAGAACAAGTACATGAGAAGCAAGTTAAATTAGAAGATGTTACATCAAAAGAGAAATTTGCTGACATATTTACGAAGCCTCTACCAAAGGAAACTTTTGAATATTTGAGGACTAGACTTGGGGTATGTCCCCTATCTACCAGTCACTAATGTGATTTGGAGGTTGCACCAGCCTAATCTTATTACAACTTCATTCATGTTGATGTAGCATAGTTCACACTTTGGATTCTGTCTAAGGTTGTGAAATATTTCAAGAACATAAATTTCCATATTGGTATACTAAGATACAAAGATACATTGTATGCACTAGACAACAGAGAATCACATGGCTAATACAAAGCTATATTTTTATTTGTTTCTTTGGCATTACTATCAAAGGGAGAGATAGACAATACGATAACTGAGGAGATTACTGGAACATATGTCTAAGGGAGAGACAATTTGAGAAAGTCAGGGAGAGTTTTGAAGATTTGTTGTTGAGAACAGAAGGAATTTGAGAACTGGAAAGATCATATCCACAAAAGAAAGTCTACATTTGCAATGCTGTTATGTAACATAGTGATTAAACATATTAAGCTAAGGAGAGCTTACCGAGCTACATCATTTTCTTACAGAGTTGTAGAATACATGTTTGTTATGTGTATGGTACACTTCATATTGCTTGAGTTACCATCAATGCCAAAGGGAGAGATTGATGAACTACAATTGATTGAGAACCTGATTGATGAAGAACAAGTGATTAGAGATCACCGAGCACTAAATTGTTATGTAAGATAATTGAATTAGTCTCTATGTTGTAATTGATGTCAACTAGTTTGACAGTATCATGGTAGTTGCAAATATCTACACCTCTGTATAAGAGGAGAGAAAAGATGAAGAACCAAGATATATACATTGAGGGAGATGGATATGATAGATGAGGATAAGGAATACTCTTGGTAACTTATTGATGAGTCTATGACTTCATATTATTGACTTGATTATGTTGCATTAATTTGTTATGAAGTTAGAAGCAAAATTTTACAAAGCAGTGTGGTCGGTTAATGAAGCAATCTAGTATACACCAAGCCAATGTAGTGTATACTGAGAGATAGTATCAACCAAGCTTGTGTTCACCGATGCATTTCTTTGTTAACCAAGTATGGACAAAAGAACTAAATGATTAGTTTGGCAAACAAAATTGATGAGCTATAAAGTGTATGACTACAAGGTGGAAAGATAAAGTTTGTTGTAAGATCTATGATGAACAAAATTCATAGGAAGATCTAAACGATGGAAATAAAATGTGTTACTGACACATCAGTTGAGGAAGGTTTAAGCGCCAAAATCAATGAAGGAGATTAAGCGAAAAAATCTGATGGATAAAAAGAAAATGGTTTACTTGTCTATTCAAGAGACTAGGGTTTCGTAGTGAAACATATGTTGGAAGAAGGAGACTAAGGAGACTACAGAGGTATTGCATGAACAAGATTCATGCATGCTTGATCATACTGGTTGAAGAGGAACCAAACTATAGAACAATACTGAGTGTCAGAAATATTTACCAGGGGACAGCAAGTTATTCAATGTTGATGAGCTAAATATGAAATATTGATGAGAGGATTTTATGGGCTTAGTATAGATCTGAATATCTAAAAATCAAAGTTGCATTGTAAACAGATCACGTACTATTACAATTTAACCATTGTAATCAAATAAAATCTCTTAACTGAGTGGACTTGAAAGTCTTATTATGTCATTCATAGAATGTACATTGTTATCCTGTCAACCCCATAGTGAATGCTGGTTGGACGATAACTGTTAGTGTTAAATCCTCTAACAAGGTCACACCTTACAATGTGTTTTGTAACCTTTAATAGGGTTGGCTCTTCACCGAGCTCACTTTAGAAGAGTGAAAATATTTTGGGTTATTGGTCCCATGTAGTTTTTCCCTTTTTAGGGTATCCATGTTAAATCTCTTGTGCTATGTATTTATGTGGTGATTGTTTGATATCATATTTTACATATTGCATATTTGATTTGGTTAGTAATCACTATGAGAAATTAACTGGTAATCGGTAAAAGCATAGAAAGTTTAGTATTTTATGTTTACCAAGCTGCAGAATTAGCCAAAATTATTTTGTGATATACATTTTGTATTTGGGATTGTGGATAACTTATTCACCCCCCTCTTAGTTATTCTAACACATGGGAGAATCATAGTACAACAAGAAAGCACAAAACAATGCTACCATAAAGGACAAGCCGATCAAACATGTCACCTACTCTCCCCATCTCATTTTATATCATTTAGGGAAGGTGGGTAACTTGCAAGAGGGACTATATGCAACACAGTAGGACTGATAGCTAGTTCCAAACAAGGATCCTCTTGAGAATCACAATGTTTGATACTAGGTGTAAGTGTTAATTGTGATGAAAGCATATTAGGTCAATCAATGTCAATGTCAATAGTCTCATATTCATCATTAACATCATCAAGAGTATCTTCTTCATCTAGATTAATCAAAATAGGATCTAAGATACAAATAGAATCATCATAATCATGCATCTTAACATCATTATTAGTAACAACATCATGCATAGGCTTATCAGAAGAAAGTAAATAATTTTGAAGAACGTAATTATGAGCTTTAACTTGAGCATGACGCTTCTTATGACGTTCATTAGTAGATTGATTACATTTTTCTTTACTTAAAATATGTTGAGAACTAGGAGGAACAATTACAAGATCCTTCACAAGTTTTTTAGGAGGATTAATAGGATTATCAATAGTCGAACGATCAATAGTAGGAACTTGATTAAAAGATGTAGAAGCCATGGATAAAGGAGGTATAGAAGGTGTAGGCAAAAGACCATGATTAAGATCCATCAGAGGTACACTTAATTCAAGAATCTTACAATGATTATAGGCTTGATATAAGTGGAAAAGATTATCAGGTTGAGAAGGACATGAATTAGGTAATGAAGGCCAAAAGAAATCAAGAGTAGAAAAATCTCTAAGCCTAGAAGGTTGATATAAACTAAGATTAATTGTCTTCACTTCTTCATCATTAACAAACTTAAGGCATTTATATATAGGTGAAGCAACAACATGCATGGCATTCAATCATGGAAAACCAAGCTTAACTTGAAACTGATCAGAAGTAGGAACAACAACAAAGGTAGTGTTCACAATTTTACTACAAAGTTCAATCGACAATTTATTAGAATCAAATGATGGATAAAGAAAACCATTACAAGTTTGAATCCACACATCATATGTATCATAAGAATCAAATTGCAAATTTTTCATAAAAACATTTTCTTATGTAATAACATTGACTAAGGATGTAGGATCAACAAGACAACCAAGAGTAGGTATCCGGGAAATCCTAGCATAAATATAAAGGGGACCATTAGGAGATTTAATGGTCTCAGAATCATCAAAGGTAATCAAAAGTTCCTGAGGTCTTTTATTCTTAGGTTGTTGTTGAGGTTTAGGTTGAATCTTCCATTTAGGTTTTGGTTGAGGTTGAGATGGAACTTGAGGTTGAATCTGAGGTTGAGGCTGATGTGGAGATATAGATTGAACAACATGCTCCACTTGATTAACAATGTGATTAAGATCACCCATCTTTGAATCATACACAATATCCATAGAAGATGGTTGAGCAATGGTATTAGTATCATGCGTGGGTAAAAGATTCATATAGATTTGAAGATTTTGATTCAGAGGAGTGACATATTTTTTCCCACTACCATCAAGATTATCAAAGATAAGGCATTAGAGTCAATTAAGTCTTGAACCTTATGTTTTAAAGAATAACATTTCTCAGTATAATGACCATTCTGACGATGATATTGGCAAAAAGCTTTAGGATCAGAAGATGTAGATGCAATCATAGCATGTAAAAGAGGTCGAATAGGAGGTAAAGTAATCATATTAGCAGTTAACAACCTATTCATAATGGAATGTAAATATTTAGAAAGAGGAGTAAACGTACAATTTAATCAAAAAGCAGTGGATGTAGAAATGACATTGTGAGATGCAACAACTTGATCAGCAACTACATTCGCTTGTTTGTTTATCTTGACATAGTTGTTGAATTTTTGAAATTTGTTTGGATTAGGAGCAGCATCACTTTTATCAACTGGAACATGAGCCATTGGAGTGTTTCTCTCAAATTGACTCACTTATAATTGACAATGATGAAGCACTGCACAAAGTTGTTGAAAAGAGGTAAATTCAGGTTGCAGAATCTTATCTCTAATATCCTTTTGCAAATTTGAAATAAACATATGTTGAATATCAATATCAAGAACATGATAGGAAATTTGAGCATGTAAATGCTTAAATCTACCAATAAATTCAATCAATTTTTCCTTAGCACTTTGTTTACAATACATCACATCAGTCAAAGACACTTGTAGGCCAATGTCATTTTGAAATTGTTGAATAAAAGAATTGGCAAGTTGTGCAAATGAATCAATAGAAAAATGAGGCAAGGAACAATACCATTGTAAGGCCTTGTCATGAAAAGTTCTAGCAAACAACTTGGCTAAAATCCTATGGTCATGAGCATAATCACTACAAAAGATTTGAAATGTTTTAACATGATGAATGGGCTCTACTTTTCCATTATAATTCTCAAGATGAGGCATATCAATAAAAGCATTGGCAAGTTGTGGAAATGAATCAATAGAATAAGGAGGCAAGGAAAAATACCATTGTAAGGCCTTGTCATGAAAATTTCTAGCAAACAACTTGGCTAAAATCCTATGGTCATGAGTATAATCACTACAAAGGATTCAAAATGTTTTAACATGATGAACATGGTCTCCTTTTCCATTATAATTCTCAAGATGAGGCATATCAACTTGTTGAGGAACATGAGTATGAATAATATCTTGGGACAAAGGGATTCCCATGTCACATGTAGGAATGCTAAACTTTTTTTGAGTCAAGGATGCAAGTTGTTGTAAAGATGACATAGTTTGAGCCAAACTGCTGATTGTTGAATCATTAGAAGAAATAGGAGGAATAGAAACATTAGATACACTAGGTAAAGTGTAAGAAGCTGCAAGAATGGAAGACACAACTGGAGGAAAACTTGGAACTATAGTTGGAAGAGGATTAGAATAAGTAAAAGGAACATTATGATAAGAAGGTTATGATTTAGGAAGGGACACATGAGGAAAAATCATAGGAATTGTCACAGTCACCAAAGAAGGAATATAGGTAGGAATACTAGGTAAAGGAATAGAAGAAGGTTCTACACTAGTCACAGGAGGAATCAACCCTAAATCTTGAACTTCTTGAGCTAAAGGTTTAACATTTGAATGCACAAGGTGAGTAATACCACACAAGAGATTAACACCTTGATCACTATCATGAAGAACTTTCTTAAGAGCCTCTATAGATTTAATAGAATCTTGATTATGGTTTTCTTGAACAAGCCAATTATCCATTTTATCAAGTTTAGTTGAAAGTTTTTGGAATTTTTTAGGAGGAACTCTTAAAGCATCATACTCATCATGAGATGAGTGAGAAGAGTTTTTCTCCATAATAGGATTGGAATAATGAAGAATCAAATTATCATCTGGGATCCTAAGGAAAGGAGTGGAAGACTCAAGATCAAAGGCACTCATAAGTCTATGACTTCTAACAAAAATTTTATAAGTAGGACTAGTAGTAGTAAAGCACATAAACCAATGTGATACAAATGAACTAAACTAAGAAAATATAAAGTATGAATGTTTTTGTATTTTGTAAGAGATTTTGCAATTTTTTATATTTTTGAAATAGAAAAGAGCATGCAAGATTTAACATAAAAAGAAAATTCTAACACCAAAAAGATATAAAGAGAAATTTAACACCACAAACACAATATGGCATCTAATTCCACAATGAAAAAGTGGGTAAGCACGTCGGGTTCACCAAAATGAATAGAGGTGGAATAGATTCACCTCTATGGGTAGGATAATTATGGAGTATGGATGGAAGTGAAATGAATGGTATGAAAATGTGAATAAGATTGAATAGTCATAGATAAGATAATATGATGTGAAAGGGAGAATACAGGGCCTATCCTTAATCCAAATTCCCAAAAGGAAAGATCCAAATGGATTAATCACAAAGAAGTGACCAATGCATAATTGAATCAAACAACGGAGAACATGAAGAAATGAGAAAACCCTATAATCTACTATAGAAAGTATGTACTTGAAATCTTAAATGAATAGAAGGAAATTACTAACCTAAAAATAGGGAAAATATGGAAGATGCTGATTTCTGATGTCTGTGCACAGTTTCAAGAAATTCTGCAACCTATTCCAGACTAGAAATGCCGAGACAAAGAAAACCCAAAATTTTTTTGTCCTTCTGAGGCCAGGTTGACTTTGACCTAGATAGTGGAGCAAGATCTTACCCCGATGTAGAATCCTAGCCCCCATTGAAGGTCATCCCTAACCTAGAACAACTCTAATGGAAATTCTATTTGTAGATCCTGGAAGTTCACTGAAAAGGGTATCCAAATTTGTACTTTAATTCGATGTCTTGTACCTGTATCTGCAAGAAAAATGGTTTTTGTTATTTGGATGGGGGTTTTCCTTGGTCAAAACCTAATTTAGGAACTAACCTTGAAATTGAATTGAAATTGCAATATGTATAAACAAAGTAAATGGAACTATTTACCTTGCTTATGTTGAAGTCCTTGTGGAGGATTCAAATCATTGAATCCACAAGTAGGGATGCTCCAAATGAATGTAGAAATATGTAGGATGTCTCAAATCAATGACATTAGATCTTCAACACCAATCTTGAATGGATCTTTGCATAGGAAGAGGCTTGGATGTATGTGGATGGAGAAATCTTCAACAAGAGGGCTCCATAGAGATTGAATCCTTCAATGGCTAACAATGGATATCCTTGATGAACACTTGAATGCTGTAATGTTTGAATGCTTGGATTGAAGATGAATGAATGCTTTATTTCTTTCCTTATCCTTCTTGCTTTCTTGAACTTGAAATTACTTGATTGTGGACGTTCTCACAAAAACTTGATTTCACTTGAGGGATGGAGAAAATAAGAGAGGAAGGCTTCCTTTTAGGGCTCAAACTTCTAGAGAAGGTCAACATTGGGGAATTAAATCCCAATTAATCTTAACCCCTAGAAATGGACCTAGATTAAATGCAATTTAAGGGTTTACTATTTTGAAATCTAAAATAGACGACGCAGAAGTGAGAAACTAAACTTTCTGAAACCCGACATCCTGAGACTTCTTAAAACTCAAATTTGGACCTGGGTCAGTGATAAGGTAGTCTCTACCCTAGGTTAGGGTCGAGGTCATCCTTGAGCTAGGTCAGGGTCTAGGTTGACCTTGACCTAGAAATTCAAAGTCTTCAGATTCTTAGAGAAAGTCTGTAAAAAAGAGGCTGGAAATAGAGAGAGAGAAGCAAAACATGGGGGGAACAAATAGATCCATGCAAAGACCCAATCAAGGCACTTGACATGACCTTAGACCACTTACTCGGAGGGCTAAATGCTCTTATCATGGAAATTCTTCCATTTTAAGATGATACATTAAGCCCCCACTTTAGCAAGAGTATGGACTTGATGCAAACTCTTGGTAAAGGAGATCATAATGAAAAGATAATCTTATTAAAATAAAAGGGACAAAGAGATCCTCAAGCCACCAGGGTCTCAAGTCTTTGTCAACTCCAAGATCACAATAAGAGAGACATCTCTAGAGAGAGAGAGAGAGAGAGAGAGAGAGAGAGAGGGTGTGATTATCTTGCCCAATGAGAACTTATGTCCCATTGTGAACCACACAAGAAAATGATGCAACTGGAAAGATGGAATTGAACCACCTAGTGAATGTGGCTACTCACTAGTCAACCCATCAAGGATTCACCCTTAGGAATATTATATTCCATAAGAGAAAAGCCAAAAATAAAAGAGATCTAGTGTTAAGGACACCTTCGACCTTAAGGGATCAAAAATTTGAAACTAGAGGGATCAAGAGATCCTAAAATATAAATCCATGCTTTAAGGATTAGTCACTAATCCAAAAAGGGAGAAAAGTATCTTGAAAAATAATATGTGTATCGAAAAGTGTGTGTGCAATAGGTGAGTAGAGTGTATGCCCCCATGTTAAAGTCATTGACAAGAGCAATGGCTTTAACAGAAACATAAACAACTCCACTGGTTACGTTTCCACTATGAGATGCCCTAGACAAAGACAAATCAAGGGAAATACCACATAAACATATAGAGAACACAGAAGGGATCTACTTTCCATGGGGTCAGTATGATCATAGGATAATATATATGATATTATTGCAAATGAATTGACATCATTCCCCAAAGAAATTAGAACTACAATCACAAAGGAGGAAATATCACATAAGAGATACGAAGAAGAATATTTTCAGACCATGACCTAGAGACCAAAAGGAATCAGTGCTACCAAGTCACAGATCCAAGCAGATTACACAAGGAAACATTTATGAATAATAGCATAGGTACAACATAACATGAAACAACATATAGAAAAATAAAGATACATATAGAGGAATTGTACAAGAGGTTCAATTCCTTTATCACCTTGTACCAAAAAAGTAACAAGGATCGTATAAAAGAATCTAACAACATTTAGTAAACACATCATGGGAGAAGCACAGTAGAACATGAAAACACACAAAAAAGCTACCATAAAGGACAAGCCAATAAAGCTTGCCACCTAATCTCCCCATCTCATTTTATATCATAGTAGGAATGATAGCCAGTTCCAAACAAGGATCCTCTTGAGAATCACAATGTTTGATACTAGGTGTAAGTGTTAATTGTGATGAAAGCATATTAGGTAAATCAATGTCAATGTCAATAGTCTCATATTCATCATTAACATCATCAAGAGTATCTTCTTCATCTAGATCAATCAAAATAGGATCTAAGATACGAATAGAATCATCATAATCATACATCTTAACATCATTATTGGTAACAACATCATGCACAAGCTTATTAGAAGAAAGTAAAGAATTTTGAAGAACAAAATTATGAGCTTTAGCTTGAGCACGAGGCTTCTTATGATGTTCATTAGAAAATTGATTATGTTTTTCTTTACTTGAAATATGTTGAGAACTAGGAGGAACAATTACAAGATTCTTCACAAGTTCTTTAGGAGGATTAATATGATTATCAATAGTCGGATGATGATTAAAATAGATGTAGAAGCCATGGATAAGGGAGGTATAGAAGGTGTACGAAAAAGACCAAGATTAAGATCCATCGGAGGTACACTTAATTCAAGAATATTATGATGCTTATAGGCTTGATATGAGAAGAAAAGATTATAAGGTAAAGCAACAAAATGCATGGCATTCAACCATGGAAAACCAAGCTTAACTTGAAACTGATTAGAAGTAGGAATAACAACAAAGGTAGTGTTCACAATTTTACTACAAAGTTCAACCGACAAGTTAATAGAACCAAATGATGGATAAAGAAAACCATTACAAGTTTGAATTCACACATCAGATGTATCATAAGAATCACATTGCAAATTTTTCATAAAAATATTTTCTTAAGTAATAACATTGACTAAGGAAGTAGGATCAACAAGACAACCAAGAGTAGGTATTCAGGAAATCCTAGAATAAAAATAAATGGGACCATCAGGAGCTTTAATGGTCTCAGAATCATCAAAGGTAATCAAAAGTTCCCAAGGTCTTTTATTCTTAGGTTGTTTTCGAGGTTTAGGTTGAATCTTCAATTTAGGTTTTGGTTGAGGTTGGGATGGAACTTGATTTTGAATATGAGGTTGAGTCTGAGGTGGAGAATAGATTGAACAACATTCTCCACTTGATTAACAATGTGATTCAAATCATCCATCTTCAAATCATCTATGATATCCATAGAAGATGGCTGAGCAATGGTATTATTATCATGCGTGGGTAAAGGATTCGTATAGATTTGAAGATTTTGATTTGGAGGAGAGAAAGATTTGTTCCCACTACTATCAAGACTATCAACAGATAAGGCATTAGAGTTAATTAAGTCTTGAACCTTATGTTTTAAAGAATAACATTTATCAGCATCATGACCATTTTGATGATGATATTGACAAAAAGCTTTAGGATAAAAACATTTAGATGCAATCATAGCAAGTAAAAGAGGTTGAATAGGAGGTAAAGTAATCATATTGGTAGTTAAAAACCTATTCATAATGGAATGTAAAGATTTAGAAAGAGGAGTAAATGTATGATTTAATCAAAAAGAAGTGGATGTAGAAATGGAATTGTGAGATGCAACAACAACTTGGTCAACAACTGCATTCACTTGTTTGTTTATCTTGACATAGTTGTTGAATTTTTGAAATTTTTTTGGATTAGGAGAAGCATCACTTTTATTAACTGGAATAGGAGCCATTGGAGTGTTTCTCTCAAATTGACTCACTTGTGATTGATAATGATGAAACATTGCACAAAGTTGTTGAAAAGAGGTAGATTCAGTAAGCAGAATCTTATCTCTAATATCCTTTTGCAAATTTGAAATAAAAATACGTTGAATATCAATATCAAGAACATGATAGGAAATATAAGCATGTAAATTCTTAAATCTACCAATAAATTTAGTCAATTTTTCCTTAGCACTTTGTTTACAATGGATCAAATTAGTCAAAGACACTTGCGGGCCAATGTTGTTTTGAAATTGTTGAATAAAAGCATTGGAAAGTTGTGGAAATGAATCAATAGAATAAGGAGGCAAGGAACAATACCATTGTAAGGCCTTGTCACAAAAATTTCTAGCAAACAACTTGGCTAAAATCCTATGGTCATGAGAATAATCACTAAAAAGAATTTTAAATGTTTTAACATGATGAATGAGGTCTCCTTTTTTGTTATAATTGTCAAGACAAGGCATATCAACTTGCTAAGGAACAGGAGTATGAATAATATCTCAAGACAAAGGGCTTCCCATGTCACATGTAGGAATGCTAAACTTGTTTTGAGTTAAGGATGCAAGTTTTTGTTGTAAAGATGACACAGTTTGAGCCAAATTGATGATTGTTGAATCATTAGAAGAAATAGGAGGAATATAAACATTAGATACACTAGGTAAAGTGTAAGAAGCTGCAAGAATGGAAGACACAACTAGAGGAACACTTGGAACTACATTTGGAAGATGATTAGAATAAGTAAAAGGAATATTATAATAATAAGGTTGTGATGTAGGAAGGGACACATGAGGAACACTCATAGGAACCGTCAAAGTGACCAAAGTAGTATAGGTAGGAATACTAGGTAAAGGAATAGAAGAAGGTTCTACACTAGTGACAGGAGGAATCAAACCTAAATATTGAGCATCTTGAGCTAAAGGTTTAACATTTGAATGCACAAGGTGAGTAATACCATGCAAGAGATTAACACCTTGATCTCTATCATGAAGAACTTTCTTAAGAGCCTCTATAGCTTGACTAGAATCTTGATTATGGTTTTCTTGAATAAGCCAATTACCCATTTTATCAAGTTTAGTTGAAATTTTTTGGACTTGCTTAGGAGGAACTCTTAAAGCATCATCCTCATCATGAGATGAGTGAGAAGAGTTTTTCTCCATAATAGGATTGGAATCATGAAGAATCAAATTATCATCTGAGATCGTAAGGAAAGGAGAGGAAGACTCAAGATCAAAGGCATTCATAAGTCTACGACTTCTTCTAACTAGAATGTTATAAGTAGGACTAGTAGTAGTAAAGCTCATAAAATAATGCAATGCAAATGAACTAAACTAAGAACTACTGGAAAAAAATGTCTTGAGATGACCGCTCTGTAACTTGAGAGCTGAAGTTAGTTCCCATGCTTCCTCCCTACCCTTTCTAGTTGGATTGGATCACCATTTATGGAATCCACTTCCCCAAGGTACGATGGTGAATAGAAACCCACTAGCATTCAATGCCCCACCATAGGAAACCATGCAAATGGATCTCTTAGTTATTCCATCCCAGACCCTATTTTAGTCGCTACTCTTCCCCTCTTTGTCGATGAGCAGCAAGAAAGTAATGCTCACATTGAAACCCTTGGAAATTCATTGCAGTCTTTTGGATCCTTACCCATTGGTGGAGACACATGAGATGGAGGAGAAGGCAGCCTGGTGAGGTCGAAGTCATTCAAACAAGTGGTTGAGAACTAGAGAGTCCTCCCAGAAGGTGCTTGCTTCATCTCCAGCACTACCCAAGTCGCAGAAGGAAGCGCAGGAGATGGAGGTAAGATTCCTTCCACTTCAAAACTCATTATTAAGCCAAATCCATAGATGGATATTGCTATTGCTTAGGAAAAGGGTAGACTTAGGGATAGTGCTATATTTTTTGCTACTGTTGATGCTTCAAAAGTTTCGTTGAGGAATTTTTTGAATGACTGGTTACAAAATATTTGGGTTCAAAAGTTAGGTCATCATTTTATGTATTGTTGAATGTTGCAAAAGGGTTTGTTCTTATTATTTTTTGCTGATGCTAAATACCAACGGGTTGTAGTCGATAGACAATTCTGAAGAGTCGGTCAATTTGAGTTTAGAGCCATTCCCTGGTCCCTCAACACCTCTTATAGTGAAGTCCTTGCTCTTTTGAGCCCTTGATGGATAGTCATTAAGAACCTCCTTCCATTCTTGCTTAACCTCATTCTGTAGGTGCTTGAACCCGTGGGTCATGTTCTTAGGGTTGATAAGTCTAACATTCTTATCCCTCATACATATGTTAGAGTTCTCATCTCCCTCAAACCTGGCATTGACTTCCTAGATGCCCTAAATTTTGATCTTGGTGGTAAACCAATTGAATGCCTAGTTACCTCCCTCGAGGGTCTTAATAGTTGCTACCTTTGTAGGAAGGAAGGTCACAGGAAGCAGGATTGTCCCATTCTTTTGAAGTGTAACCCTCCTAGTACCTATAATAATGCTACTACCTCTGCTACCCCAGCTCCTCGGCCTTCTAATTTCTCTAGCCCCTCCCCTAGTTTTACTCCTCCTATCTCCTCCATGAATCTTCCCTCGCATCTCCCCCTATCGAAGCCCAATGCATCATCTATTGCATGCATTAGGGACTCAGCCTCTATAGTAGGCACCCTCAAGCATCTTAAGAATCAATTTAAGGATCAATGCACACCTCCACCCCAGCCTATTTTATCCCTAAAGAAGTTGCAAGATATTGCTAATCCCTCTGGTCTTAACTTTGGCTTGGATCCTATCCCTACCCCTCCCAAGCCCAAAAATGCATAGCAGATTGCTCTAGAGAGAATTCATCTTAAATCAGCCAGGGTGCCTTCTACCCCTAAACCTAAGTGGAAAGAATACTATGTCCTCCCTCAAGCTTAGGACTCTTCCAATGCTCCTACCACCCTTGATGTCTCAATTGACAAAGAGGGTAGCCTAGTGGATTTATTAGGCCCTACTAAATCCCTCATTGATTCAGGTCTAGGAAACACCCTGGCACCAATGAACAAGATGAGTCCAATTCTCTTCTTAACCCACCAAATAAACTAAATGGCTTCTTTGTTGTGGTTATTCCGGTGCCTCCCCCCCTTCCTCCATTGCCTAATGTTAGGATTGCTGAACCTGAGGGGATGGATGTTGCTGAGATACCCTCTTTGCCAGGTGAGATAGAAGGGCATTAGGAAGATCAATTGTAGGGTACTGACCTTGAGGAAGGTGAAATCAGTAGGGATCTTATGTTCAGCTTCTTAGCTAGTAAGTAGAAGGAAGATATGAAGGGTTGTAAGATTGGGGGTAAAGAGCCTCTTGAGCTTGTAGGTAGGGTGTGTGGCAAGAAGAAGAGAGGCAGACCCCCTCTCCTAAATGGCAATCTGAAGTCCTCTAAATTTCAAAAGAGTGATATCCCAAAGTGTTTTAAAGGCTTTCATGCTCCCATGGACTCTGAACCATAATTTAAAGCATGATGATCAACTATGCATCATGGAATGTCAGGGATCTAGAATCTCCTGATAGGAAGTATGTAGTGAAAAGATTTTTTAGAATATTTCAGGAGATTGACATTCTTCTACTTCAAGAATTCAAAGTTGTTGGCTTTACTTTAGATGTTTCCCTCAAATGTGTCTGGAAAGATGCCTCCTCCTTCTGCACCAAACACCAGAGGGGCAAGGGAGGAACATCCATTCTTGTTGGAATGAGTTGGAGAGGCTCTATCCATGAATGGGGATATTCTCCCTATAACATAGTAGTTTAGGTCACCTTTAAGGTGGATGACATCCTCTTTGGGGTCTATTTAGTTTATGCTCCCAATGATCACCACTCTAGGGTTGAGCTATGGAAGTGGATCTCAGAGTTTGATAATATCCCTTGGATACTAGCTGGAGATTTTAATATGGTGGAGAGACCTCAATACAAAGAGGGAGGCCTAAAATTTGAGTGGAAAGGTAATGAAATTTTTTTTTGGAGCAAGATGATCTCTAAACTTAACCTCTTTGACCCACTAGCTAGGAGGAGGAGAGAATCCAAGGGTGTCTAGTTTACTTGGTCTAGCTTTCAGAGGGGTGAGAGGAGGATTTACTCTAGACTAGATAGAATCTATTTGAATAGTTAGTTTTTTAGCTATCCTCCTCCCCTAGATGGCAATTATGTTAAGGTGACCCCTTTTGCCCTCTCTGATCACCATCCCATCTACTCCTCCATCCAAGTGGTCTCTAACCAAGACTCATCTCAGTGCTTTAAGTCTGGTTTTTCTCTCAATTCATCCCTCCTCTAGGACATGGATGTTCAAGTAGCCATTAGAATAATTTGTTGGTACAATGAGGAGGTTGTCCATCACAATTATGAGGTGGATAAGTGGAACCAAATTATTGAATCCTGGTAGAATATGCTGAAATGTGTTGGGAAGAAGAAGGCCAAGGATGCCAGGAGGGAGGAACTTAGATTAGTGGAAGAACTTCAGGAAGCAGAGACTCAGATCTAGGAGTGTCCATCTTCTTCTACGTTGTTGGATAAGGTCATCCACTACAGAGATTCCCTTAGAAGCCTCCAACTTGTCAAAACTAGGGGTGCTAAGATTAGAGCCAGAGTCAATTGGCTCAACCTAGGTGATAAAGGATCTAAGTTTTTTTTCCAAACCCTAAAGAAGAAGGAAGAAAGGAATAAGATCACCAACATTAGGGATCAAGGAGTCTCCATCACTCCTCAGGAAGGTATTGTTAACACCTTTTCCACCTTTTATAAGAACCTCTTTGCCTTAGAGGATGATGAGTCTAGGGTTATTGCTAGATAGAGGATTATCAACCTAATCCCTAAGAAGATCTTAGAGTCAGAAGAATAATTGCTAGAGAAGGAGATCTCTAGAGAAGAAATCAGAGAATCCATCCTTAGCATGGAAAATGGTAAGGCCCCTGGCCTGAATGGGCTCACAGTTGAATTTTATAAAAAGAATATAGACTGGATCTACTCTACACTCCATAAAGTCTATTCTAAAGCTATTTCTATTGGATCCTTTGGACCAACCTTAAATGCTGGCCTCATTAAATTAATCCCTAAAGATGGAGATAGGTTACTGATGAAGAACTGGAGGCCTATCACCTTGCTCAATGTGGGATATAAGATTTTGGCTAAAGCCGTTGCCCTTAGGATTGCCAAAATTCTCCCTACAGTTGTTAATCCCACCCAAATAGGTTTTGTCAAGGGAAGATTTATTCTAGAGAATCTGGTGACCTATGGGGAGACTTTGGATTGGGCCAAACATTTAGGTCAGTAGAGTTCCATGTTACTCATTGACTATGAAAAATCATATGACCGTATTGAGTGGAGTTTTATTTTGGCCATGGTGGATAAACTGGGATTCCCCCCTTACTTCTATAAACTAGTCTCTACTTTTCTTTTTGGAGCCAGAGCAGCAGTTGAAGTGAATGGGGTAAGGTTGGAGTTCTTTGATCTTTCTAGATCCATCAGGCAAGGATGCCCCCTTGCCCCTTCCCTCTTCATCCTTGCTATAGATTCCCTTCACTATTTTCTAAGAGATGAAACTCTTTCACCTAGACTGAGAGTGAGTCTATTGCTTAATGGCCTTGAAGTCTCTAATATTTAGTTTGCAGATGACACAACCATTCTCATGAGTCTAGAGGAGAGTAATATAGCTATCTTCATGGTCAAACTTGACCTATTCTACCTGGCTTTAGGGAGCAAGATTTGTATTACCCAATCTATTATGTTAGGTTGGACCCAATCCCCCCCATGCTGGTGGAAAAAGTATGGGATTGAATGGGGAGGCCCTAACCATGTGGTTAGATACTTGGGGATCCCATTTGCATTGGATCCTAACCTTAATGATATGTGGAATTGGATTAAGGATAAAATCTCCTTGAAATTAAGCAAATGGGACACCAACCTTCTCTCATTCCTGGGGAGGGTGTAAGTTTATCAGAAGATCCTCTCATCCTACCCTATTTATTACTCCTCAACTTGGTTGTTCAATGTGAATCAGGTAAATTGCATCTAGAAGATCATAAGGAACTTTCTATGGACTGATGGTAGAGGAAATAAGAAACATCATGCAATTTCCTGGGAGTGGTGCACCAAAGACAAAGCATGGGGTGGACTTGGATTGAAAGACCTCAGAACATAAGGTATAGCTCTATCCTCCAAATGGATCGCCAAAGCCTCCTCAGGTGATGAACCTTGGAAAATTATAATCAGAAATAACATGGCTAGAGCCAGACCGAGTAAGTCTAAAGAGTGGGCTAATCTAGAATTCTCTGATCTATTAACACTTGACTACAACATTCAGGTCAAGGGTTTGAATGTGTTGTTGGTTCCCCTTTTGGTTTCAACTTGTAGGTTTACACTATGATTGACAACTTAATGTCATTGACTCTATCACCACTCCAAAGTCTGCAAGGAAAAGAGCCAATTAACAAGGATCAAAGGGATCCTCCTACACTTTGAGCCTAAATGCTCAGGCGGGTGTACCCTTGATTCACTTCTTGAAAGGAATCACAAAATGTTATGTATTTATACCCCTTTACAAATTCATTGAAATATTTTATCATTTATATTGTGTGTGTGATTGATGATGATGAACTACTTGTAGAGAATGGATCAGTGCCTTAATCTAGGGCAAAGAGTCACCCAATAACATAAAATAACTAAGAACCCTAACTCAAACACCCTTGAGATTAGGATAAGTGCTTTGCCTATTATCCCTCTCACTCCCAAACCTGATCATCAAGATCCTCATCCAACCATGGACTCATTGAAATCACTCTAAAGACTTTAATCCTAACTTTGTTAAGAACTCCAATATAATCTCACAATACTCTTTGTTTACCATGTGCTAACTCACTTTGTAACTTTAACATATATGAATCCAAAATCAAGACAAGAAGACAATTAAAAATCAGAGACAAGAATTCAAGTGTATTCTCATTAAAACTTTCAGAAACAATACATTACCAAGATGACAAGTGCTAGGACCAGGACCCAAAATACAGGCTCTCCTTGTTCAGTCTTTCTATTGATTTTCAACAAAACATCAACAACAACCTAATACAGAAAAACTTTTGCAATATATACACCCCCTAGTCATCTTGAAATCCCAAAATAGGATGCAAAAAACTATGGATGACTAGGGTTAGGGTTTCACCCACCAGACCAACTAGAAATAGTAAAAAATTTAATAAAAAGGGGGGAAAACCCAAGCAGCCTAGAGAAAGAAGATCCCAGAATGATCCTCAATCATGATAAATTCCCTGATTTGTACTAAGGACCATTAATTCACCATGCCTTATCAGTCTAATTTTCCACCTGCAACACACCTTGAGAAAATCCATCATAGTACAAAAACCCCCGTAATCAATTAATAGACACCTAGGACCACTCTGCACCAGTCGACACCACCACTTTCACCAAATTCGACCGCTAAAACATTAAATTTTAGTCCTTCCTATTGTTGAAAACCCTCAAAACATTCAAATTTGAATTACAACGGTTATTTTCATGGTGCTAGCAGTGAATCGATAGTCAACATTCAAATTTGGATCAACTTTAAGTCACGACCATTAGATCTTCATATTTCCTGGGCTTTATGACTTAACACTTAATAGGACCCTAGTCACATTTAGCAAACCAGTGACAAAATATTTTCTATTCACTAAATGTTTTGGGTTATCGCTAATTTATTTAGCTATTACATGAATGCAGTGTTCATTGATTCGCCAGTTGATTTGGAGCACCACCAATTTTCTTCATGAATGAGCAAACAAGAGGAAAAGTTTGTTGGGTTGCTAAACACTTTGTCAGAAATGCTAAGCCTTAGACCCCCACTTGGGCCTACTTGTGCCACCTATCATCACGCTACTCGCTATAATTTCTCGGTCACCACTAACATAGGACCCACTCTCTGTAAGCCTTCAAATCAGATGGTGGGCACAAGATCTCATGGCTCTGACACAACCCATGAGATCATGCACTAGCCATTGATCCTCTATAGATGTCAGAATCCATTGACAAGATGGAAACCCAGGTCCCACTGGCACATGCCAAGTCATAACCATGTGGACCAATCAGAGGCAAACACTCTATAAACACTGGCAAATGGTCCCACTGACACAACCAATAAGAAAGCTCCATTTGTAACACCTATCAGCAGACTCACTAAGAACATTATACCACCTGGAAGATTAGATAGCCGACACAAGATCTCATAAGCTTGAAATATTCCATGCACTTTTACACCAGTCGTCAATCTTGAATCTCTCACTGACAACACAAAGCATGACCCCACACTACCTTATTAGTCATACCATTGAATCAGAAACTGCCATGTTACAATATCCAACAAGTGCACATGCAACTTTTTCTTCACTCATAGGTCCTTCTGACAACCATACCATATCATCATTTCTCTCAGCCAATGAGGAAGTACCATTTTTGCATACGTGTCGACAGACCCACCCATTTGAAAAGCTTTGTCATAAAGGGGAATCAATGGCCAGTGTAAGATCTCATGCCTCTGACACAACCCATGAGAACTTATGCTCACTGTTAGATTGAGATGCTATCAGAGAACCAGGCCCAGGAAATAAAAGCCTGAAACATTAGAAAAATTAAATGCGCAAGACTTAGGAAAAATTAAACCCGCCAGGCTTTAGGCTTAAGGAAATATTAAGCACTGAGGACTTATGGAAAAATTAAAGCATTAGAAAATAGACTTAGGAAATATTTGTACACGTGGGTTTTTGAAAACTTAAGTGACCCAAAAAGGTAATGAAGAAATATAATAGGGCCTGGGGTAAATTAGGTTCTTTCATACCAACGGCTAGATTTTTGAAAATTCTAAGCTTAGGGTATAGCTAGAGACATGGAAAAATACTATAGAGGCCAGGGGAAAGATGATGAAGCCATGAGATTTTTTGGACATGCTAACAATGGCTCTACCTGGGGATGTGTGGCTCTTGTAGGCATAACAAGAATCTAGAATCACTAGTTAAAGCAGACCACCTACGGCTAGATTTTGAACAACAGGGAAAGACCTACAAACTAAGCTAAAATAGAACAGGGAGCATGAAACTATTCACAAAATGTACAATTTATACAGACCTAACTACTGTTCATGGAAAGAAATGATACCTTCAATTAAAGTACCTCTTCAAGAATTTTCCATGAACTGGCAATTCTTGAATATCACCACTTAACTTTTTTACAATGTATGAATCTTGGCCCCATTTTTCATGAATCAGCTATGGCCCTAACCAAATTGGGTCAAATTTTCCATGTTTCCCTTTATCCTCCAATCTAGCATTCCAAATTAATACCAAGTTACTAGGCTCAAAATTCTTTTCAACAATCCTTTTGTCATACAAATTCTTGACCTGCAATTGTAACCTGGCATTTCTTGCAACTGATTCTCTTCTAGTTTCATCCAACCTAATGAGGTCCTCAATTCTTAACTGCATTTCATCATCTATGTCATCATCATATAATTGAACAAACTTATACATTTCCAATAAATTATTTTGAGGCATCCTTGCATGTATCCCATATACTAAGTCAAATGGTGCACAACCAATTGCCTTCTTTACATTCACTCTATCAGCCCATAGAGCTAATGGAAACTTTGAATTCCATGCTCTTTTATTCTTATCAAGGATCCTCTTGAGGATTTTTATCAGGCTCTTATTTGTTGATTCTTCCTGTCTATTCCCTTGTGGATGATAGGGAGAAGAGTATGACATTTGAATTCCTAGACCTTTGTAGAATTCCTTGTATTCAACAGACCTGAAGCACATTGCATTATCACTGACTATCCTCTCAGGGCAACCAAACCTTGTAACAATATTATTTAATAAGAAATTAGTGACCACCTTACTAGTTGCATTTCTTGTAGGGATAGCCTCTACCCACTTTGTAAAATAATTTGTGGCAACTAGTATCCAAGCATCTCCCCCACTAGACTTGTTTGGTATTTCCCCAATGAAATCCATTCCCCATTGTTGGAAAGGAGTTTGTACTTCTACTGGCCTTAAGGGCATACTGCTTGAAAATTTAAGATTACCAGAGAACCTTTGACAAGCATCACATCTCCTTACCAACTATTTTGCATCCTTGAAGATTGTGGGCCACCAGAATCCTACTCTCAAGATCTTATGACCAGTAGTTTTACCCATGTAATGTCCACCACAAACTCCCTCATGCATTTATTTTAACAACTTGTTAGCCTGACCTTCATCTACACATTTCAAAAGTATGCAATCCAAATTTTTTCTATACAATTTACATTTCACAATCACATACTTGATGGCCTATAACTTCAATGTCCTCTTCTTATTGTCACCCATGTCTACTGGACATTTCATGTTTCTCAAGTAATAGGTAATATCTTGATACTAGATACAATCATCCATGTCACATGTATGATCAATTTTAGTTTGATTTATCTAATTTGCATCAAGATTGGATTGAGCCATCAGTTTTTCCAATCCTTTTCCTCTAAGCAATTTGGTAATCTGGATATCAATATTGAATTCTTGGATCCTATTAATCCATCTGCATCTTTTCCCAGACACCTCTTGTTGTGAGAAAATATCCTTTACTACTGCACTTGGCACAAAAGCAATCACAACTGCTCCCATTAGATAACATCTAAAAGCCTTGATAGCCTTGACCAATGCATATGCTTGTTTCTCATTAATATCATACTTCAACTTAGCAGCCTGCAAAGATTTACTGAAAAATGCAATAGGTTGCTCATAACCTTCCTTATTTTTCTGCAACACTGCAGCAATAGTATGAAAAGATGCAAAAGAGAAGATATGCATTGAGATACTATAATTAGGTGCCTTAAGCACAGGTGCATCTTTAATAGCCTGCTTGATATTCTTGAAATCTTCATCAGGCTCACCTTCCCACATGATGGCAAATCCTTTCTTTAACATCTTAGATATAGGTCTAGTAACTTCAGTAAAGTTTGTTACAAATCTTCTCAAGAAATTGACCTGACCAAAGAAGGACTGAATTCCCTTAACATTTTTTGGCCTTTGAATCTTGTCAATGGCTGCTACCCTTTTAGGATCAATTCTAACTCCTTGCTTGCCAACCAAGTGGCCAAGCAACTTACCCTCAGTGACACCAAATGGACATTTCCTTGGGTTTAATGAAATGCCATATTCCAAAGCCCTCACAAATATTTTTTCTAAATGAGTACAATGGTCTTCTTCCTTCTTGCAATAGGAAGTTAAAACATCCTAATAAACTACAAGGAAATCATTAATAAAATCTGAAAAGGAAACATCCATTGCCCTCTGAAAAGTTGCACCAGCATTTGTGAGATCAAAAGGCATTCTCACATAGACATATGTCCCCCAAGGTGTTGTGAAAGCTATCTTGAATTGTTCTAATTCTTTTACAATTACCTGTTTGTAACCAGATAAACTATCCATCATAGACATCAATCCTGATCCGATCACTCTCTGCAACATAGCTTCCATATTGGGCAGACTATAGTTATCTTTTAGTGAGCTGGTATTTAAATTTATGAAATCTACACAAAGTCTAATGTCACCATTTTTCTTTCTGATAGGGACAAGATTTGACACCCAAGAAGAATGCCTAATGGGCTTGATAATGCCAGCATCTCTCAACTTCATCAATTCTTCTTGCATTTTAGGTGCCAAAGTGGTATTTATAGGCCTTTGTTTTTTCCTAAAAGGTTTAGCATCTTCTTTCAAAGGAATGATATGTTGAAACAAGTCTTCTCTATAAACCTTCAAGTCATCATACGACCGTGCAAAAACATGCCTAAATTTTCTTAATAATTCAATCAAAGATTTCTTTACCTTTTGAGATATATCCTTACCAATGTACACCTTCTTAGGTGCCTCTTGTGTTCCAAGATTTATCTCCTCTAAATCCATATGATCTTCCTTTTTACTATCCTTTTGAACTCTATCTTGGTTATCAAACATAGTTTCTAGAACAACAAGTCCCTTAGGAACCTTGTTAGTTCTAAGTTGAATAACTTCATTGCCAAAGACAACCTCCTTTCCTTTTGCAGTCTTAACCAAGGTTGAACAATCTAATTCCTGACCATGATACTGATCTTCACATTTCATAAATTTCAATATATCCTGGTCATCCTCAAGAACCTGCCAATTTTCAACATTATCTGGTATACTAGGCCTAGTCTGAATTTCAACCTTAGAGAGGCCAGGAAAAGTAATATCACTGGGATTGATTGCAATATTGGCTAGAAAATCAGCCATCTTGTTATTACTTCTATCCTTCCACTCAATATTGAAGACATCAAAACATTCAATCAAGTCCCACACAACATTCCTATATTGTTTCAACCTTTTGTTCTAAGAAGCATACACTAACTTGACTTGGGACACCACCAATTCAGAATCCCCAATAACCCTTATGCTTTTAATTCCATGCTTTTGTGCCAACCTCAATCCTAACAAAAATGCTTCATACTCTGCTATATTATTGGTACAAAAGAAACTCAATGTGAAAGAGAATTTGTAAGTATTTCCATCAGGAGAAATAAGTAAAATACCTGCTCCTGCTCCATCTTTGCAATTTGCACCATCAAAGTACATCACCCACAAATCACCCTTCACAGACTTAGCATTCACCTCAACAGAGATAAGCGATAATACAAATTCCTTTTCAAGCATAGGGATCTCTGCTCTAAAAGCATTGATGTCAGTATCCACAAATCATGTAGTTTCATTGTCAATATTCCTTTCAATCATGTGGCATACTCTTGGCTCTCGCTCAATCTTAACAAACTGATCATCAATCTTGAAAGTTACATAGGACAAGTCACATTGTAAACTTCCACCCATGGCAAAATTCCATCTTCTAGATAATAGCATCCCATAATGAGGAGGGATATCCACCACAAAAACACTCATGGTCAATTCTTTCTCTGGATAGGCTACCAATCTATAAGGCATTGCATTTATAGTGCCAATGACTAGCACCTCCCTCTGATCCATTGCACAACATCTGCCTCAAATTGTATCAACTTTAAGGCCCAACCTTTCCATGATCTTAAAAGGCATAACAGTATTAGAGGCACCAAAGTCAATCATACTATTTCTTAACTTCATTCCATTTAGAAGGACACTCAAAAAGAATGGATCTATGTTCTCAAGGCTAGCATTGACAGAACTATCCAAATAAATGGGTGGAATTTGAGATTCCAATCCTTGAGCCTCTACTCTTTTCAAAACCTTAGCTTGAGATTCATTGCATGCAACATCATTGTTATGAACATTATCTACCCATGCAATAGCTATGTCCTTATGTTCAGGGATCCTCAACAATTCTGACAAAGGAACCTTAACAGTTATTTGAGACAATACAACTAACATATCAATAGGAGCAGAGGGAGGGATCTCAATCTGCACTACTTTAGTGTCCTTTTGTTTATCTGATACATTAGGTGTATTGGTGACTTTCATCTTTTCATCTTCAGCCATTGTGTTTGTGAGCAAGGCTATCTGTATCTGCTTTGAAAGGCTCAAATCAGTCAAACGTTAAGTTCTAATCTAACATGAAATCAATCCAAAACAAGAACATCTAAGCTAAGCCACCTCAGATTGAGCTAAAATAGATGCACCCATGCACTATTTGATTTTCTCATTTAAAAGAATGTGGGTATGCTCTCAAAGCACCTGGAACATCTTCCTAATGCAGATTTAGAGGATTTAAGCTTCATGAAAACCCCATAAATGACACAATATTGGGTAGAACACCCAAAATTGCCCTTAAGGCTTCAAGAACTCAAGATTATGCAACTAATAATGATTAAGTAGATTTTTAAGCCCAAAATAGATGTGATATGATGTATGAACAAGAATCAAACTAAGTTAATCCATTAGTTCTATATTAAGATGAGCTAAAAATGCTTGAAAGTAAGCTAAATTAGAATGATTATACTAAATCTAGAGCTAAATTAGCATGATAACAATACTTTAAATAAAAGGTGAATGGGTATTTTGCTCTTAGAAATGAAGAGTATTTATAGGCTTTTGGAAAGGTTTGGGTTAGGAAGATAGGTTAGAGTTTGGGGTAAGGTTAGAGTTTGAGTCAAGGGGATAAGGATGAAGACTTTCTAGAAGAGTCTAGGCTTTGGATGAGGATAAAGACTTTCTAGAAAAGTCTAAGCTTTCTAGGGATAAAAGAAATTTAGGAAATAAATAAAGTTTTATTTATTTCAAGGGTTTTAGGTTTGAGAAGATATTTATTAAAAATAAATTTAATAAATATGAGGATTAATATTTAATCTTAATTAAATATCTTGAGTTGGGATTAGGGTTAGGAAATGATGGGATTAGCCTTTAATCGAAATTAAATAAGGATTAGAAGATTCTAGAAGAGGTTAGTGGTCTTTAGGAATTTGGAAAGGTTTTGGGCAAAAAATAAATAAATAATTTATTTTGGGATTTTTGGGTCAATTTATTAATTAAATAATAAATAAATAGGGGAATGATGTTTAAATAAGATTTAAATATTTTTGGGAGGGATTTCTTAATTAAATATTTTTAATTAAGATAAAGGGATTTAATGACATAAAAATAAATAAATAAATTAAAAAATTAATTAATTAACAAATGATGATGTCATTAGGAATTTTTCAGAAAATAAAAATATTTTATTTTCTAAAAGATTTTTAGGTGTCTACATTTTGCCCCTCTTTGATGCGATGCTGCAAGTGGCATGGCGTCAAAGATAAGAAAATAAGATGCCCAAGGCTAGAATTTAGAGGAATAAGGGGTTGTCCCCCCTCGAGAAAATAATGCAAGGAGTAAACGTTGTGGAATTTTCTCAAAAGAAAACATGAAGAATGAAGAAAGGAAGAAGGGAGGATAAATAACCAAGCTTCCAAGAGCAAAGATGGGTGAATGCTAGATGATATGGAATGCAGAATGCAAAATGCAGCTACATAAAAATGGGAGATGCAAGATTAATCTATATGATGCAAGATGGGGGATTTGGGGAGCTCTAGGTGCAAATGTGGAGAGCATAACCTAGTTTGATATAGCAATGCTAGAGACCTACCAAGGATACTAGGATCACGAGGCCTTGTCACTAGTGTTGCATAGGACTAATGCTAAAAAGACACACAGGGTTGCCCCAACATCACACATGAACCCAAGAGGAAACATGGTGGAAATGATGCTGGAGAAACCACAAACAAACGACATTTCCCAAGTGACCATGTAACCCTGAAGATCACATGTGAACCATGCAAGGGTCACATCTGACTGAATCATAGGCAGAATCAAAAGAGCAAAAGACCTTGCCCCAGATTGTCCTCATTCGCAGCGCACCATGATATAAAGGATCATGGTGACTTTGAGTAGAGAACAATGAGAAGCCATAAAAGATTAACAAGATCCAAAGGAAAAAATCCAAGACCAAAATGAGAACTCCAAAAAGACATCCTTTGCCAAGGAGAGAGATGTGATGTGACAGATTTGATTGATGGAGAGAAGATTGGTCTAAACATGTGGAAGGATGCATCGACACAGACCTAGTGTGATTGGTGGAAGATTAGGTCTGACAAGAGGAAGGATACATCCTCAAGGACCTGCTGATTGATAAGAGAATGAGTGTTGTTGTTCGCTGGCAAATGAGGAAGTCAAAGAATAATCATTGTGATCAAGAATAGTCAATAATTGAGGTTGCTGAAGTACAAGGCTGGGTAGGATAATATGTTCTAATTAAATGTGGTTGTAGGACTGACAAGGTTATGTACAACAAGACACAAGGATATGTACAACGGATGGGAAAAGATATACAATGGATATGTACAGAAGCTTAGGATTTGGGATAGGATGTACAAAGAACTTGGGGATGAAGTTGAAACTCCAAAGATATGCAAGATGATGCCTTAGTTGGGTTGGAAGGCCAAGATGGACTAGTGGTGGATGATGTGTCTTGAAATGACATAGATTTGGGAAGGACATATCCCAACGATGATGATTGGATTGAGATCAAGGCTTGCTACAAGACTAAGGATGTGATTTGATCGGTTAGCTTGATCTTGGATGTTGGATAGCTAGAGGATGTGGATAGGATTGGAAGATGTTAGAAGATTGCTAGCAATAGTTGGATATGGATGGATGCCATTGGATTGCATGAAAGGTAGCCTATAGCTAGATACTAATGATAAGGGAAGATACCACGTGATGACGATGTGGAGGAAATGTTGGAGGAAAATGCTTGGGATTTGGATGGAGGAATTGCTGAGAGATTTGGATGGAGGAAGACTTGGATTTGGATGGCTGCTAGGAGATTAGATGGCATATTTGCTTGAGGATTGGAAGATGGATGTTGGAGGAACTGCTAAGGGATCTAGGTAGAGGAATGCTTGGGGAGATTGGATGGTGAAGGATTTGGATTTGGATGGAGGAACTATTGAGAGATTTGGATGGAGGAAGATTTGGATTTGGATGGAGGAACTGCTTAGGAGACTTGGATGGCAAATTTGCTTGAGGATTGGATAGAGGAATGCTTGAGGAACTGTTGAGGAATCTGGATAGAGGAATACTCAGGGATTTGGATGGAGGAACCACTTAGGAGACTTGGATGGAAGATATTTTGAGGATTGGATAGAGGAATGCTTGGGGAGATTGGATGGAGGAAGATGTGGATTTGGATGGAGGAACTGCTAAGAGATTTGGATGGAGGAAGATTTTGGATAAAAGATAGTCTACAAGGAATATGTCATCAAGGAATAAGATGCCCCCTGCTTAGGATAGTTCATGTATTTTTAGAGGTATGGGGTATGCTTGGATGGAAGATATGCCAACAAGAGGATGAGGAAGGTAGATGGAAGCTAGGATGAATGGATTGGATATAGGATATGTAATTGAAAGGTGTGATGGATGCCAAGAAGGTGCCAAAAATCATGTATACCTGGTAGTCTCTATTTTTTCATCAAGATCCAAAGGAAGATGAAGGAAGTGAGAGACAAATGGGATGGAGGAGATGTTGGATAAGATGGTGATAGAAGGGAATGGCTCCCAACTATAGAAAGGAATTGGGGGGACCTATGCATGATGCCTGTTTGCTAGGTTTTCATCATGGTACTTGTCCAAGGCACTTGAATTGCCAAGTTTTCACCATTGGATGAATGTTTTTCTCTTTTTCTTTTCTTTTTTTGATATTTTTCTTTTGATTTTTCCAATTTTTATGGATTTTTCTGATTTTCTGCTAACTTTGTGCTGATCTTTCACTGATATGCTGATTGATTTTTGACTTGTTACTGATTCTTTGATTTGGTACTACCTTCTGATTTTGATGCTAACCTTCTATTTGATGTTTCACTGATATTCTGATGTTGTTGCTGACTTTTTTCGCTAATCTTTGGATTTTCTTGGATGTTGGTACAGCTTCGCTAGGATGGGTGGATTTATACAAAAGCACAGATTGGATGGGGTAGATGGGATATATGGTGGTAGAAAGTGTTTGGATGGAAAGATGGAAAGTGGTCATGATAGGGGGATGTTGTTAGGATCAACATTGGCACATGTTGCGGGGGAGATGGATGAAGTGGATGGGTTTTGGAAGATAAATGTAGATTAGGTAGAGGATTTGTGCTAGGAGATCTTGGATCTTTGGGATCCAAAATAGATTGAGGAGATGGAGAAGAAAACTGAGTAGTTGGTGGATTAGCAACTTCGGATGCCATTGTGGATATTTCTATTAGATGCATTACATCTTTTTGCTTTGGGATCCATATCATTTTTGTTTTAGCTTTGGTGGGCCTTTGTGGCCATTGGTATGCATCAAATTTTTCTTTTTCTTTGCTGGGCCTTTGTGACCATTTAAATGCATTTGATTTAGCTATTGCTTTGCTGAGCCTTTATGGCCATTGGGATGCATTGGATTGCTTGAGTGGATTTTGCTTTGGTTGACCATGTTGTTTAGGTTGGACATGGCAATCTTTGAATTTTTGTGGATATTTCCCTTTATGCATATTTGATATGGCATCCAAATTGCAAGGAGCATTGGAATGAATATGAGGAGATGTGTGGGATGGTGAAAATGTGGATGGGGAGATGAATGGAGATTGGTAGATAGGAGATATGGGCATGTACCTTTGTTGATCCTGACTAGGGATGCTTGGATTTTGGATGAAGGATTGAGTAGGATAAGATGGGGGATGATATTTTGGGATGTAAGGTCCCAAAATGGATTTGGTATGTAGAGGATATGTGCTAGAAGATTTTGGGACATAGGGACCCAAAATGGATTTAGAGGATGAAGGAGGAATGTGAAAGGTTGTCTTGGGCCATAATGATGGAGGAGGGGGAATAGCATTGTATGTTTTGGGAGATGTGATGGTGGGTTTGGAAGGATGCTTGAATTTAGCTTTAGTTGTACCAACATTTTTGGAGGAAGTGCCTTCTTCTGATGTGCGACCAATTCCACATGATTTTGGATGTTTCTTGTCTTGAATGGGCTCCAGATTTCCTTGTTCACGAGAGCCTAGGCCTTTGCCTTGATAATTCCATTTCTTGAGCATTTTATCCAAACAAGGATATTTCTGACTTGGGGAATATGATAAACATCTAGTTTCTGGTTCCCTGATGGAAGATATGAAACTGATTTCTTCTGCTTCAAGTAGACTGCCTTTGACAAATGTAAGTGGTCCAAGTGGATAGAGTGATGGTAGTGGGATAGTTTGGTTTTGAGGATCCTCAAGAGGAGAGGATAGGATGATGGGATCTTGATTGGGATTGGGGGATGGTAATGAATCTTTAGATGGAGAAACTGGGATGATAGGATCTTGGATTGGAGGAATTGGGATTGTAGGATTTTGGATTGGGGGTGATGGAAGCAATAGAACATGTGATGGGGGAAGTGAAGGGATTGGATCTTGACTTTCTTCTATGAGTATTTCAACATGCTTTTGGACAAGATCTTGACATGGTAGGATTTGTGTGGATAGAGTGATGGGGGATGTATGGATGGACTCTTCAAATGGAATGAATGGAAGGCTAGGAGATTCTACAATTGTGATGGCAGGAAGAAGGGTGAATTCATGAGGCTCATTAGATATGCTTTGGATGATGCTAGGAGGAGGTGATGTTGGTGGGGATTGGATGCAGACTTCAAATGGAAGGGACTCAATGATGCTAGGAGATGGAATAGGATCAATGAGTGGGATGTATGGAAGATTGATAATAGATGGGAGTGATGGATGGGCCTCTTTAATGATGGCTTCACATGAAGGTTTGAAATGGCTTGGATCTTCAACTTTAGGAGTGGGATTTGTTATTGGCTTCCTTGTGAAACTCCTTGGAGACTTTCGTGGTGAAGAAGGATTGGAATGTGGAGGAGATGGAGAGCTAGGATAGTCCTCATATGAAGATGGGATGGATGAAGGGGAACCTGCTTGAGGGGATGATGGTGCAAACGAGGAGCTGGAGGATGGTGGGTTTGAATAGTTCACATAGGTAGGTTTAGAGGAAGCTTGTGAACTTGATGGACTATTTGGTGAGGTAGGAATGATGGATTGAGGTACGGGATATGAAGCAGATTGAAGGGTACATTTTTTTTGTGGGAGGGGATTTACAACAACATGGGTTTGAATGGAGGATGGTGGGTTGAGATAGGATGGTGGATTGGGAAAAAGGATTGGAAGACTTGGTTTTTGGTTTTGAAAGGGTTTTGAAGGATAAGTAGATGGAGGGTTCAGATAAAGAATGGGAAGACTAGGATTTTGGATTTGAGAATGATTTGGAGGATGAGTTGATGGATTTTTTAGATAAGGGAAGTAGTGTGAAGTGTTTCTATGGGATGGTGGTGATTGGGATATGACCATAGCAGGAGATGGAGGTATGAAGGATGCATATGGAGGATGTGTAGGTTTAAGATAGGGATAAGTTGTGGATGTATAAGATAATGGATTTGCCTTGCCAAGGACATGAAAGGGAGTGCTAGTGGATAAGCGTGAAGGCATGATAGGATATTTTGGAGGAATGATTGGATGCTAAAAGATGTTTGGGGCAAGCTTGCTAGGATTTTCAAAGTATTTATCATGATCTACAAGGCTTTTATCATTATTGGGATAGGATGGAGCGGGAGAAGATACATAATAAAAAACTCATCATAATAGTTTTGAGACATGCTGACTGGTAGATGAGTTGGATAAGAATGAAGGACGAAGATGGATTGGAAGACTAAGACTCAGATTGGGATGACTGATAGAATCAGACTTAGGTTTGGATTTGGCTCAAGTTTGGAAGAAAACTGACTCTAGAGGAAGACAGACAAGGGGATGGGGGATGACCAAGATGTCTTTGCTAACCTAAGATAGGAGGAAAGGATGACAAGATTGGATTGAATATGACTAGAAGACCGTGATTTGAGATTCTGAAAGCTTTGGACATTTTCTAGATTTTGGGAGGATTTGGACTGACATGGTTGTTCTAAGTATCTTTGAACCAAGTTGTAGATCAGTTTGATGTTTTTCCAATGGAAAAGGATATATTTCAATAAAGATTTTTAGAAAATCAATCTCCATAAGGGACAAAGCAACCTTGCGGGATACAAACAGGATAACTGACCTTTAATCTAAAAAAATATCTAAAAAGTGTATGTTCCAACAATGTTTTCACAGAGTTTTTGACTGTCAAGCACTTCAAGCAGGTCTACCTAAGGAAGGTGAGTATCAAAATCACTTGCCCACAGCTTGGTACCCCCTAGAAGGGAATACAAATGGTGAGTAATCTTGAGGTGACCCGGTAAACCCCTTGGAATCAGTCCTTGCACAAGGATTTTGATACTTTCAGATGTAGATAGGGTAGCCTCTATTTTATCAAGTTTTTAATAGTTTCGTGGAGTCTCCATACCTGATTATGCTGACCGCCTGTGACTCACTTAAGAGCTAGCCAACAATGCTGGGGGAGGAATATTTACCATCCCTAGTCACTGTATTTGGCATGAATGCCTGTAGATTAGGAGATATAAGTGAGTACTTTTTTCCATCACTTTATTTATATACCAGCCAGGGGGGATACCAGTTTGAGGTCATTCTCCAGAGAGGAAGCACTCTCCTCCCCGGACAGGCCTCACTAAAAGTAAAACAAGTGAACTTGTCTGACTTCAAATGTTTTACGTTGCTTACTTTAACAAGGATTTGAAAAAAAGAAGAAGCTCCTAGATGCACATCAAGCAAGTTGTTCTTTTTCCCAAATTGATTAAGTGATGTTTGAATTTGAACAATTGAAGACACAAGTGTTTAGGATTTGATTTGTTCTTTTTCCAAAAGACTTTTGAGCGTTTGCAGTTGCTTTGACTTGGGCATTCCAGATTGAATTATCATGTTGATTTAGAACTTTGAAGTGCTTTGTTTTGTCCTTAAGGCATTCAAGATTTAATTTGCGCTTTGCTTGAATTGAAAAGGAGGGAATAGAGATGTTTGTTCTTTTAATGCATTCAAGATTGGGTTTGATTTTCAAATGGACAATGACACTTTAGGACTTAAGTTCTTTCCCTTAGTTTCATTCAAGATTTGTTGGCTCCATTTTAGACTTTAAAACAAAAGTTTCCTAGATTTAGTTTGATGCGTGAAATTTGAGAAAGAAGGCATTCAAGATTTTTGCAAAATGAAGTTAGTTTTCAATAAAAACAAAGTTTTTAGGATTGATTTTAGGAACTTTTGCATGCACTTTTAGGATTGATTTTGAATTTTTTTAGAAATGAGATGCAAATTTGAGGTTATCCTTTTTTTTTTAAGTACTCAAAACTTGAAATATTCCTAATTTTTGCATGAATGCATCTAAAACCTTGATGTTGCAAGGATGCAAATGTTTTCATTGATTTTTCTTGTTTGTTAGAACAAATTTTGCAAATTTTAGTCCTTAATGCATTCAAGAATGATTTGGGGGTTCATTTTAAGCACTAAAACAAGGTGTGTATGATTTTCCTTCCTTATGGATTTTTTGAGAAAAAACGGCCAAGATCCCGCAAGAAGAAGAAGAAGAAGAAGTAGACGGAATAGAAGAAGAATAAAGACAAGAAGAGGAAGAAGAATTCAAAGTGCTCCGTCCACCTATAAGCTTGAAAAATCTGAAAACACTCTAAAACCCATCAGAATGCTTGCAAAGAACCCGTGAAGTGGGTTCCACCAGGCGTGCCAGAATGTGAGCAAGGCTATCTGTATCTATTTTGAAAGGCTCAAATAAGTCAAATGTTAAGTTCTAATCTAACATGAAATCAATCCAAAAAAAGAACATCTAAGCTAAGCCACCTCAGATTGAGCTAAAACAGATGCACCCATGCATTGTTTGATTTGTTGATTTAAAGGAATGTGGGTATGCTCTCAAAGCACCTGGAGCATCTTCCTAATGTAGATTTGGAGTATTTAAGCTTCATGAAAACCCCATAAATGATACAATATTGGGTAGAACACCCAAAATTGCCCCTAAGGCTTCAAGAACTCAAGATTATGCAATGAATAATGATTAAGTAGATTTTTAAGCCCAAAATAGATGTGATATGATGTATGGACAAGAATCAAACTAAGTTAATCCATTAGTTCTATATTAAGATGAGCTAAAAATGCTTGAAAGTAAGCTAAATTAGAATTATTAAGATGAGATAAAAATGCTTGAAAGTAAGCTAAATTAGAATGATTATACTAAGTCTAGAGCTAAATTAACATGATAACAATGCTTGAAATAAAAGGTGAATGGGTATTTTGCTCTTAGAAATGAGGAGTATTTATAGGCTTTTGGAAAGGTTTGGGTTAGGAAGATAGGTTAGAGTTTGGGGTAAGGTTAGAGTTTGAGTCAAGGGGATAAGGATGAAGACTTTCTAGAAGAGTCTAGGCTTTGGATGAGGATAAAGACTTTCTAGAAAAGTCTAAGCTTTCTAGGGATAAAAGAAATTTAGGAAATAAATAAAGTTTTATTTATTTCACGGGTTTTAGGTTTGAGAATATATTTATTAAAAATAAATTTAATAAATATGAGGATTAATATTTAATCTTAATTAAATATCTTGAGTTGGGATTAGGGTTAGGAAATGATGGGATTAGCCTTTAATCAAAATTAAAGAAGAATTAGAAGATTCTAGAAGAGGTTAGTAGTCTTTAGGAATTTGGAAAGGTTTTGGGAAAAAAATAAATAAATTATTTATTTTGGGATTTTTGGGTCAATTTATTAATTAAATAATAAATAAATAGGGGAATGATGTTTAAATAACATTTAAACATTTTTGGGAGGGATTTCTTAATTAAATATTTTTAATTAAGATAAAGGGATTTAATGACATAAAGATAAATAAATAAATTAAAAAATTAATTAATTAACAAATGATGATGTCATTAGGGATTTTTCAAAAAATAAAAATATTTTATTTTCTAAAGGATTTTTAGGTGTCTACAGTGTTAACTGGCTTCTCTATCTCATTAGAAGTTTTTTCAACTCCAACTCCCTTAGGTTCCCATTTCTTACCTTTTACATTCCTGAACCTGACCATATGATTTTTTTTTAACTTATTCTCACCTGGTTCTCTGGAGTTGGTGTTCTTTATAAACATTCCTGCAGCTTTCCCACTTGCATCCATTGCCACCATGCCTCTAGTTTGCACTTGAGTAGTCATTTCTGCAGTAATTCTATCCATCTCTTCCCCTGAAGGTCTTCTTAAATTCACTGGCTCAGAGGAAGAGTTCATGTTACATGTCTTCTTATCAATGTCTTCACTATGAGAAAATACCTCTTGATGGAAAAGTGCCTAATTGCGTCTCTTCAAACATATGTCTGCTTCTTCATCAAAATTAGAATCATCTTCATATCCAAAATATGAAGTTGCCATGTTGCATCCAATATCATCATGACTTTCCTCCTGATCTAATCCCTCATCATTACCATTTTGATCTACTACCATGGATTGTGCAACCACACAATGTTCTGCAGAATGAGGGGATTGGCATGCTGTGTACCATGGTGTATCCTCTATAACATTTATAGAAGATTTTTGTAAAGGATCAGGGACAACTCTATCATTATTTCCTCTTACAGCAGGGACAACAGGCTTGCCATCCTTTCATTGGGTGTTGTAGGGATAATTCTGCAATCTATTCTGCCTACTGAAATTATTGTTGAACTGAGGCTTTTCATTAGCAGGAATACTACTATTCCTATTAGCAGGTGCTTTCAAATCCTTCAATGCATTCAACACCTTATCCAATTTATCTTCCTCTTGTTTCTTATTTCCAACATTTCTTTCATTATCCCTTTTATACTTTCTATCTCCAAACAACTTTGGATCATCTCTTTTTCCACCCAGTTTTCCTGATATTTTCATATTGTTCTCAATGTTGACAAAAATCCTAAAAGCATCTATAAGAGTTCTCAATTCCTTATCCCTCAATAAATATCCCATTTTTCCATCATATGCATTGAAGTATGTGGTTAAACAAACATTGTCATCTAACCACATAACTTGGAATAACTTATGCATGCCCTTCTGAAATCTCATATTAAATTCAGCTACAGATTCATTCTGATTTTTCCTTATGGTGTTAAATTCATTTAGCATAAAGCTAGCATTAGGTCTATCACCATATTATTCTTTGAAACATCTCTCAAAAGAATCCAAAGTGTCAATACATCTGTCAGGGAGTCTCTTGAACCAGTCTCTAGCATCTTCCATCAAGGATTGAACAAATAATTTCATGACTACATCCTCATGCTCTACCTCATAATCATTAAGCATATCCAAAAATAACCTAAGGTGTTCTTCACAACTAATGGCATTGTTACCTGCAAAATTAGGTACCTTATCTCTTATATTAGTTGGAAAATCATTTGGGTAGCCAGGTATTCCATCAAAGCTAATTTGCCTATAGCCTTCTAATTGCATAGGTCTTCTTTGAAAACTTGAACTAGTGTTAACCCTAGGATCAACATTTACCCTAGCAGATGAGGAAGGAATTGAACTAGTAGTAGCATTACTAAGGGGAATAGTAGTAGTCATAGATGGCATACCTAGTTCAATAGCAAATGGACCAAGAGTGTTTGTAGATGAAGCCTTCAAGAACTGGATCTTTCTTCTCTTTTCTGCAATGGAGGCTTCAATTTTAGCCTTCTCTAATTCTCTTGCAAGGTCCTCATCTTCTTTTCTTCTTCTCTCTATCTCTGTGTCTTTATTTGAATTGGGTGGTGGGACCCCTGGTATTGTCAATGATTTGCTTGTTTGATGTCCCACCATCTTTTTCTTTCCTTTTTCACCAGTGGAAACAATAGGCCTAGTGATCTCATGCCCATCTTTATCTTTAGGGAGGGAAGCATAACTTTGAACTTGTCTAACCATAGGGCCCTCTTTATCAAATTCATGATCTTGCAGCAAGCACTCCTGCTCACTCCTCAAAGCATCAAGATCACCAAAGACATAATGCTGCAAAGTTTTGGGAGCAGAAGCAAGCATCTTGTTTCTCTCCTTCATTTCATTAATCTTCCTTAGAAGAGACTCTCTTTCTATAAGAGCATTCACCTTTTTAGCTTCTCTCTCCTCTTGTAACTTCTTATGTATGGCATCCTGCTCTGCCAACTATAACCTTAGTGCATTCAAATCATCTGGGTCTATCATAATATCATCAGAACCTAATGACACATCCATATAAGTGAGATTTTGATATGGGAAATGGACCTACCTTGGTCTCATGGGTTTCCTTATGAACACATCCTCATCAGGATCTAAATCTGGTCCAAAACCTCTTTCTCTAGCTTGTTCATCCTGCCCTGCAGGAAATGAACCCTTGTCTTGAAATATAGCCTCTAGGGTATCATAAAATTTATCTTTAGAGCAACCACCATCTGATCTAGAACTTCTATCTTGTGAACCTTCCTCACTTGAGGAAACATGTGGTGCTCTACCTTTTGTATTTCTTTGTTCTCTCATGGGAGCACTAGTAGACTCACCATTTCTTCTGATCCAACTCTTTTTTTCTTGTCTAGGCAATTGTTCCAAAGTAACCTCTAAATTTTTCTTGACAAAGGACCTAGTATTCCTTCTTTTTTAAATGATTTGCAATCTATAGCACTGGTTCTAACCTTTTGAGTTGCCACCTAGAAAAGTGGGAAATCTTCAACTAAATGCAATAGGAAAAACAAGAATCCACTAAAATTTTTTATCCCTAGACTCTCCCTAGTAGAGTTGCCATTTTGTTGGTTCTCCTTTTGGTTTCAACTTGTAGGTTTACACTATGATTGACAACTTAATGTCACTGGCTCTATCACCACTCCAAAGTCTACAAGGAAAAGGGCCAATTAACAAGGATCAAAGGGATCCTACTACACTTTGAGCCTAAATGCTTAGGCAGGTGTACCCTTGATTCACTTCTTGAAAGGAATCACAAAATGTTATGTATTTATACCCCTTTACAAATTCATTGAAAGATTTTATCATTTATATTGTGTGTGTGATTGATGATGATGAACTGCTTCTAGAGAATGGATCAGTGCCTTAATCCATGGCAAAGAGTCACCCAATAACATAAAAATAACTGAGAACCCTAACTCAAACACCCTTGAACTTAGGATAAGTGCTTTGCCTATTATCCCTCTCACTCCCAAACCTGATCATCAAGATCCTTATCCAACCATGGACTCACTAAAATCACCCTAAAGACTTCAATCCTAACTTTGTTAGGAACTCCAAGATAATCTCACAATACTCTTTGTTTACCATGTGCTAACTCACTTTGTGACTTTAACATATATGAATCCAAAATCAAGACAAGAAGACAATCACAAATTTGAGATAGGAATTCAAGTGTATTCTCATTAAAACTTTTAGAAACAATACATTACCAAGATGACAAGTGCTAGGACCAGGACCCAAAATACAGGCTCTCCTTGTTTAGTCTTTCTATTGATTTTCAACAAAACATAAACAATAACCTAATACAGAAAAAATTCTGCAATATATACACCCCCTAGTCATCTTGAAATCCCAAAATAAGATGCAACAAGCTACGGATGACTAGGGTTAGGGTTTCACCCACTAGACCAACTAGAAACAGTAAAAAATTTAATAAAAAGGGGGGAAAACCCAAGCAGCCTAGAGAAAGAAGATCCTGGAATGATCCTCAATCATGATAAATTCCTTGATTTGTACTAAGGACCATTAATTCACCATGCCTTATCAGTCTAATTTTCCACCTGCAACACGCCTTAAGAAAATCCATCATAGTACAAAAACCCCCGTAATCAATTAATAGACACCCAGGACCACTCTGCAACAGTCGGCACCACCAGTTTCACCAAATCCGGTCGCTAAAACATTCAATTTTAGTCCTTCCTATCATTGAAAACCCTCAAAACATTCAAATTTGAATTACAACAGTTATTTTCATGGTGCCAGCAGTGAATCGGTGGGCAACATTCAAATTTGGATCAACTTTAAGTCACAGCCGTTAGATCTTCATATTTCTTGAGCTTTATGACTTAACACTTAATAGGACCCTAGTCACATTTAGCGAACCTGCGAAAAAAGCTTTTCTATTTGCTGAATGTTTTAGGTTACCGCTAATTTATTTAGCTATTACACAAATTTAGCATTCGTTGATTCACCAGTTGATTTGGAGCACTACCAATTTTCTTCGCGAATGAGCAAACAAGAGGAAAAGTTTGCTGGGCCGCTAAACACTTTGTCAGAACTGCTAAGCCTTAGATCCCCACCTCGGCCCGCTTGTGCCACCTGTCATCATGCTACTTGCTATAATTTCTCAGTCACCACTAACACAAGACCCACTCTTTGTAAGCCTTCAAATCAAATGGTGGGTGCAAGATCTCATGGCTTTGACACAACCCATGAGATCATGCGCCAGCCGTTGATCCTCTATAGATTTCAGAACCCATTGACAAGCTAGAAACCCAGGTCCCACTGGCACATGCCAAGTCATAACCATGTGGTCTAATCAAAGGTGAACACTCTGAAAACACCTGGCAAATGGTCCCATTGACAAAACCAATAAGAAAGCTCCATTTGTAACACCTATCAGCGGACCCACTAAGAACATTATACCACCTGGAAGATCGGATGGCTGGCGCAAGATCTCATAAGCTCGAAAGATTCCATGTGCTTTTACGCCAACTCCCAATCTTGAATCTCTCACTGACAACACAAAGCTTGACCCCACACTACCTTATCAATCATACTATCGAATCAGAAACTTCCACGTTGCAATATCCAACAAGCGAACATGCAAATTTTTCTTTGCTCACAGGTCCTTCTAACAACCCTACCATATCATCATTTCTCTTAGCCAATGAGGAACTACCATTTGTGCATATGTGTTGATGGACCCACCCATTTGAAAAGCTTTTTCATAAAGGGGAATCAATGGCTAGCATAAGATCTCATGCCTCTGACACAACCCATGAGAACTTACGCCCGTTGTTAGTTTGAGATGTTGTCAGAGAACCGGGCCCAGGAAATAAAAGGCTGAAACATTAGAAAAATTAAAGGCACAAGACTTAGGAAAAATTAAACCCACCAGACTTTAGGCTTAAGGAAATATTAAGCGCTGAGGACTTCAGGAAAAATTAAAGTGTTAGGTAGATAGACTTAGGAAATATTTGCCACATGGGTTTTTGAGAACTTAAGTGACCCGAAAAGGTAATGAAGAAATATAACAGGGCCCGGGGTAAATTAGGTTCTTTCATACCAACGGCTAGATTTTTGAAAATTCTTAGCTTAGGGTATAGCTAGAGACATGGAAAAATACTGTAGAGGCCAGGGGAAAGATGATGAAGCCATGAGATTTTTTGCACGTGCTAACATGTGTTTAAAGCCATATGGAAAAGCTGGAAGTATGTAAAAGGGTTCCTTTGCAATGGTGGGCCACTTGAAAAGCATGGGGTTGTATGCAGTCTTAAATCTCCTTGGTGGAATCTGAAACATAAAGACAAACCCCTGGCTTTGCTCCAAGGGTGCTCTGCTAGAAATAGGTGGAGAAAGGCATTGTTTGCTTCTTAGATATTTTGAAGGAAGGTAATATTATTCCCTAGAATGAACTTTCTAATTCCTTCGGTATTCCTAACTCCCAAAGAAGAACTTATGGTATTCTCTCCTCTACCCTGCTCTCCCTTGGACCTATCCTATGCTGCTGTAATCCTGATAGCTGTGCGTACCAACTAAGATGGCCAGATAACTCCCTATTGTCCCTTACCAAAACTAGATATATTTACCATCTTCTCACCCATTCCATAGATATTTCTCTTCATGCTAACCTTAAATGGCACCTAGACCTCCCTCCTGCTGATTGGACTAAGGTTTTTAGTTCACTTTGGACCAAACCCATTGAACCCAAGATTTCCTGCTTCCTATGGAAATTCCTCCTGCATAAGCTCCCTTTTAAGAAACCGAGGGGAGAGCCAAATCTTTGAAATGTGTGCAAGGTCCCCGAGTCAGTGGTTCATGTCTTCTTTGAGTGTCTCTTTGCTGTTGAGGTCTAGAAACTATTTGATCTCTCATATAAAAGCCATTTTACTAATTGGAACATTATTTCTGGAAGCATCAACAACAACAAAACTTGCAATATCTTTTGGTCTATTCTTTCTTCTGTTATTCTATGGATTATATGGAAGGCTCGTAATAATGATGTTTTGGCTGGAAAAAGAAGGAACTTACTGAGTCTCTAAGGAGACTCATTTACCATGATGTTTCTATGTAGGTCACAATGGTTATCAAACTAAAGGAGAGAAAATTTATTACGATCTTGAGGGAAGGATCAACCACCATAGAAAAGAAAGAGATTGCTCATGGTTACACATCCATGAAACCCGAGGGCCTCTTTGATGAAAAACTTGATGATCTCATTAAGCAAGTCAAGGGAAAGAACCAAGACATTCCTATTGGAGGATGGGTGACTAGCTCAGGGACCACCCCTCCACTCAAAGAGTATGAGATCATTGGATACAACTCAGTTTCCCTAGACTCCAATGAATCTGATGTAGATCATGATGAGATCTCTAGTTGATCTTGCAGTAGTCTTTTGTTTTGTTTGTACAGTCCTTAGTTGTATATGTCATTTTGAGCACAACTTTCATATCTAGATCTTCTATATTGTGATGGAAATGATTCCCTCAGTACTCTGATGTAAAACTCCTTTTTGATTTAATGATATGTAATAGAAAAACTAAATGAAGAAACCATAAAGTATGAATATTTTTGTATTTTGAAAGAGCTTTTGCAATTTTTTTATATTTTTGAAATAGAAAAGAGCATGCAAGATTTAACATAAAAGGAAAAATCTAACACCAAAAAGATATAAAAAGAAATTTAACACCACAAACACAATAGGGCATCTAATTCCACAACATAAAAGTGGTTAAACGCATCAGGTTCACCAAAATGAATAGAGGTGGAATGGATTCACCTCTATGGGTAGGATAATTATGGAGTATGGATGGAAGTGAAATGAATGGTATGAAAATGTGAATAAGAGTGTATAGTGGTAGATAATATAATATGATATGAAAGGGAGAATATAGGACCTATCCTTAATCCAAATTCCCAAAAGGAAAGATCCAAATGGATTAATCACAAAGAAGTGACCAATGCACAATTGAATCAAACAATGGAGAACATGAAGAAAGGAGAAAACCCTATAATCTACTATAGAAAGCATGTACTTGAAATATTAAATGAATAGAAGAAAAATACTAACCTCAAAATAGGGTAAATCTGGAAGATGCTGATTTTTGATGTCTGTGCATAATTTCGGGAAATTCTGTAACCTGTTCTAGACTGGAAATGCCAAGCTAGAGAAAACCCAAATTTTTTTGGTCCTTTTGAGGTTAGGTTGACTTTGACCTAGATAGCGAGGAAAGGTCTTACCTTGGGGCTGAATCCTACCCCCCACTAAAGGTCGTCCTTGACTTGGAACAACTTTGATGGAAATTCTGTTCATAGATCCCAAAAGTTTGCCGAAAAGGGTATCCAGATCTGTACTTCAATTCACTATCTTGTACCTGTATCTGCAAGAAAAATGGTTTTTGTTATTTGGATGGGGGGTTTGCTTTGGTCAAACCCCAATTTAGGAATTAACCTTGAAATTGAATTGAAATTGCAATATGTATAAACAAAGTAAATGGAACTATTCACCTTACTTATGTTGAAATCCTTATGGAGGATTCAAATCCTTGAATCCACAAGTAGGGATGTTCTAAATGAATGTAGAAATATGTAGGATGTCTCAAATTAATGGCATTAGATCATCAACACCAATCTTGAGTGGATCTTTGCATAGTAAGAGGCTTGGATGTATGTGGATGGAGAAATCTTCAACAAGAGTGATCCATAGAGATTGAATCCTTCAATGGCTAACAATGGATCTCCTTGATGAACACTTGAAGGCTTGAATGTTTGAATGCTTGGCTTGAAGATGAATGAATGTTTTCTTGATTTTCTTCTCCTTCTTGCTTGCTTGCACTTGAAATTTCTTGATTGTGGATGTTTTCACAAAAACTTGATTGCACTTGAGGGATGGAGAAAATGAGAGAGGAAGGCTTCCTTTTATAGTGATCTAGGGTACAAACTTCTAGAGAAGGTTGACATTGGGGAATTAAATCCCAATTAATCTTAACCCCTAGAAATGGACCCAAATAAAATGCAATTAAAGGGTTTACCATTCTGAAATCTGAAACAACCGACTCGAAAGTGGGTGTAGATCTCTATGGTTTTGTTGACCATTAGAGCTTCACACTTAATCATATATCTAGGCAATGATGGTCGATCATCATTGCGACCGAGTAATCTTGTAAAGGCCAAGTTATGTATTGTATACTTACCGAGCAGTAGTACTACCGAGTAAAGTCATAGTCACTATGTGTTTATAATATGCCGAGTATAGTTTTTGCTGAGTTACATATATCAATGATTACCGAGCGACAAAGAAGATTAACAGATGCTAAGTAGAGTTAATGCCAAGTGCCGAGAATAACTTTTTCTGAGTTAGCTAGGAATGACATACAAATTTGAAATGGCACAATGATCGAGGTAAACCATTTTTGGTGATAGTAGTGTTTTGTATTTTGTTTATTGAGGTAATTACGAATCCATCTTATAATCATTGATCCCTATGTAATACCTAGAGCCAATCAGAAAATTGTATAGCTTAAGTGGCAATAGAAATAAATCTGAATCGGTAAAATGTTTTTGTTATTATATAAGGTCAAGATCTAAACCAAGAGAAGTGTGTGAATGAGAGAGAAAAGAGATATTGAGATCAAATGAGTATGAGAGAATGATTAGAGAGGTATATTCAAAATATTCAAGTATTCAAAATAGAGTCTAGTGACCGAGCTAAGCAGTGAAAGGATAGAATCAAGAAAGATTAGATAGAAGAGATCACCAATATATAGTAAAGAGATCTATAATCTGCATATAAGTGCAAACCAAAAGATTAGGTACTGAGACATGTTGACCAGTGTATCAGGGTAAATCTCTTAACCGAGTAGTCTTAACAAACTTTATGTAATCTCTTTACCGAGTGCTTACTTTGTTGTAAGTTTAAAAATCCTTTAACAAGGTAGATTGTATAAGTCTTTTAGCTTTTGATAGAGTAGACCTTTCATAGGGTAGATCATGAATTGATCACATTTTATAAGCCTTAACATGCAAAACTTATTATTGTAGTAGTAAAGATTTGTGGGTGTCATCCCCACCCCAGGTTTACCTTTCAAGGGTTTCTGGGTTACCAAAATTATGGTGTCATGAGTGATTTCATGTATGTTGCTTAATATGTTTAGTTGCTTACAATGATCAAGTTTTGTTTATGTCATGCATAAAGTTTTATCAGATTAAAAGGCTAAAGTAGGTAATATCTGATTCACCCCCCCTCTCAGTATTACTTTCCCACTTATATTTCCAACAATAGGAACATAAAATTTCCAAAACCCAACATCCTGAGACTTTTGAAAATTGAAATTTGGACCTGGGGTTAGGGATGAGGTAGTCTCTGCCCTAGGTCAGGGTCAAGGTTGTCCTTGACCTAGGTTAGGGTCTAGGTCATCCTTGACTGTTCAGGTCATCCTTGACCCAAAAAGTCAAAGTCTTTAGATTCTTAGAGAAAGTCTGTCAGAAAGACGCTGGAACTAGAGAGAAGCAGAACAAGGGGGAACAACCAAATCCATGCAAAGAACCAATCAAGGTGTTTTCCATGACCCTAGACCACTTACTCAGAGGGATAAATGTTTGTATCATGGAAGTGCTTTCATTTTAAGATGATACAGGTAGTATCCTCTTGATGCTCGAAAGTATCTTCCTGATACTTGACATTGCTTACCTGTGACTCTGCATCAGGTGCAAGTGTGTTACTCGCCTCTCCTTCTTCTATATAGACAAAAGATCTATAATCTTTAGGTTCTCTTTTCCTTTCCTATTCATTTTTCTTTGCATATTCGTCAACTTTCACATTTACACTTTCCACAATTTTGTTAGTGTTAGTGTTCAAACACTTGTAAGCTTTACTCTTTGTGGAATAAACTAGGAATATGCTCTCACCACTTTTTGCATCAAACTTTCCATTCATGTTATCTTTAAATATATATCATTTTATCCCAAAGATTCTAAAGTGTTTTACATTAGGTGCATAACCGTTCCATAATTCATAAGGTGTAATATTTGTACCTCTTTTGATTTGTACTCAGTTTAAGGTATAAATAGCTCTACTTACAACTTCTTTCCAGTACTTTTGTGCAACATTTTTCTCAATCATTAGTGTCCTTGCGCAATCCATGATACATCTATTTCTTCTCTTAGCTATACCATTATGTGGAGGTGTTCTAGGTGTAGACATCTATCTCTTGATTCCTCTATAATTGTAGAACAGATTGAACTCATTTGATATAAACTCTCCACCTCAGTCAGATCTCAAACATTTTAGGTTTCTACTTGTTTCTTTTTCAACCTTAGCTAAATACCACTTAAACAACTGAAATGCATTAGATATTTCTTTTAAAAACATTACAGCCATCATCCTAGTGTAATCATCAATAAATAGAATAAAGTATTTAGCAACACAATAGCTTTGTACACCCATAGGTCCACAAAGGTCAATATGAACTAGATCTAAAGCATTTTTAGAAGTAAAAGTCTTTCTCTTGAAACTATACTTTGTCATTTTACCCAATACGTATTGTTTGCACATCACATTATCAGGTTTCTTCAATCTCAAAAAACCTCTAACTTTCTTGTTTTTACTAATATTTACCAGATTTTCAAAGTTAACATGACATAGCTTCTTATACCATAACCATACGTCATCAAATTGTGCAATCAAGCATGTCTCTTCAGATAGATTTAGATAGAACAAATTACCTCTAGTTTGTTCTCCACTTCCAATTAGTTCACCAGTGGCATCAAATGTTTTAGCATTTCTATGATGAAACTCCACTCGGTAGCTAGTGCTATTAAGCTACGCAACACTTAACAAATTATAGTTAAGACCTTCAACCCAATAACCATTTTCACAAGTGATCTTATCAATTAGCGTAATTAATCCTTTACCCTTTACAAGACATGGTGCATCATTACCAAACTTAACACTTCTACCTTTGTAATGATCTAGGGTTTTAAATTTACTTTTGTCACTAGTCATGTGATGTGAGAAACCACTATCAATAATCCATTTATCACCTTTGCTCACATAAGAAACAAGTGTAGTTTTATCATCTTCATCAGAATCATCTTTCATAGGAACATAAACTACTTTAATTTCAAAATCATCATTATCAGTGTCAGTTTCTTCTTCAGCAATATAACATGATTTCTTACCTTTATCCTTGTAGTCCTTGTACCTTCGATAACCTCTATTTTATCTCTTATCCATGTACTTTCTTTCTCTTTCCTCATCCTTGTCATTCATGTCAGGACATGTTGCAGCTATATGGCCAACTTTTTTACATGAAAAACATGTGATAGGAAGTTTACCTTTATTTTTTCCTTTTCCTCTTTTCAATCTTCTAGCCATAAGAGCTTCAAGATCCTCTAGTCCCTCATCAGAAGTGTCACTATCACTTTCACTATCACTTATACATTTTTCTTTTTCCCTCTTAGACTTATGCAAAACCATTTGTGACTTGAATGCAGATTCAACATTAGCAATAATGTAGTTATCATAGTTAGAAATCTCAAAAGCAATAAGCTTACCAACAAGACTTTCTAGTATTAGAACATTACCAGGGTTACATTTAGATTCTTGAATTGCTAAAATTCTGATGCCATATATAGGAATAAAAGTTCTCAATACCTTTCCAATAATAGTTTCATCATCAATAGTTCCATTAGCTCCTCTAATAGCATTTACTACCTCCTTGATTCTACCACAATATTGAGAAACATTTTCACCTTCTTGCATTTTCATTTCATCAAACTAACCTCTCAGGATTTCAACTTTTTCCCTTAGTATATTTGCATCACCACCATAGATATTTGTAAGAGTGTCCCGCATTTTCTTTACATTTGTGCAATCTTTAATGTCTTCAATTTAAGGATAGCTTAAGGAAGATGCAATCTCCAAAATTGCTTGGTTGTGTTCCTATTTAGCTCTCATCTCCTTGACAGTCAAAGGTGCAGCAAGTGTAACATAGTCATGTTCAACATAATATTTTATTGACTCACCAATACCAGCTAGATGTAGTTTCATCAAACTCTGCCATGCAGGGAAGTTCTCCTTATTCAACTTTGGTACCTCCTTTTTATACATCTTGATCATTTGCTTCAAGTACCTTTAAACTTGTTCTGTGTAAGCACCAATAGCTCTGATACCAATTATTAATATAATTTAAAACAACAAAGAGGGGGGGGGGGGGGAATCCATTGTTCTCAGGTCTAGATGTATCAATTGAACTTTTAAACACTTCAACAATCTCAAATCTAATCACCAACACTACTTAGTCATTAAAGAATATATGCTAGAAACATATAACAATGCAGTCCACTATCCAACAGTATTTAACTTGCAAAACATAGAAATGGTCACCCCAAAACATTCACACAAGTATGACAATAGGATTTATAGTGGAAAACCAATTTGGGAAAACCACTTTGTAACATGTTACTAATATTTTCACTCTTCTAAATTGAGCTTTGTGAAAAGCCAACCCTGTCAAAGGTTTACAAACACACTGGTAGGTGTGACCCTGTTAAAGGATTTCAACCACTCTGTTAGGAGTGAGCCTTGTTAGAGGACTTAACTACATTCCATCAGAATGCAAACTTGATTAAAGGATTTAAATAATGACTGTTAGGTCAATTTGATTAAAGGATTTAGACTGATACAATGGTTAGAAAGTAGCAGCAGTATTTGATCTAAAAAACATACAACTCACTTTGTAAATAATAGATCCAATTCGCACATATATACTAGCTTACTGATTGAGTTCCATTTCCATCTCCATCACTGATCTTCTCAAAAATGCCTTCAAGAAATCACAACTTTGATCAACTCCTTCACCTTCAACCTTTCTGCTTAGACTTATCAGTCAATAACATCAACAACTCCAACATACTTCTTTAACCTCGCACTTAGGTTTTCCTTTATACCTCTTCAATAGGTAGATCCATCTTTTTCTGCTTAATCTCCTTCATATATCTTAGGTTTAGGTTAGATTCATCGAATCCTTCCAACATTCATGTTCTTCATCCATCCTTCTAGAAACATCTCCAATCTCTTTATTGAAATCACAATAAAATGGTTTACTGTGCATTAAATTCTCCATACACTCAATTAATAAAGTTAACATGATTTACATAATCCAACAATTCAACTAAGTCATCTAGGAATCTGAATTCTTCCTCAAATGTAAATTACTGATGCTTAGTTAATACTGTGTTCAACTCCTCGATCATCACTGCGTAGCTTGGCCATCTCTTCAAACTGTCTTCCTCAGCTAATGCTGTCACTAGGCAATAAACTAATGTTTGGTCAACACTGAATTTAATCGACATATACTAGCTCTCAGTCAACACTAACATCACTCGGCTTAAAATAGATTTCTTTAATTTTTCTCAGTTAAGCCTACTTGTTCAGTCTTGCTTCTTACTTAGATAAAAAATACATGATCTTATCATTGTGCCACATAATCAAGTACTTGTTGAAGTATCAAATAACTCAAACTTTCTCTAGGTTCTATTGTTATTACCCTTGCCCTAATCCTTCTCATCAATCAATAGATATAGTACTTTCTTAGATAGCAACTGTCTTACCAGTTAAGGTTTGACATCAATGACAATACAACAATTTCTTCAATTGCAGTTTCCAACAGTTAAAATACAATGGTGTCCTTCCACTAAGACCTATGCAAACTGATGAGCCTTTCCAAATGTGGGGTATTGATTTCATTGGTGAGATATCAGATAAATCTAGTGGAGGATATAGGTGGATTATTGTAGCCACTAATCACTTTACAAAATGGGTAGAAGCCATACCAGTAAGGAAATCCACCAATAAAGTAGTATTTACATTCTTAATGGAAAACATCTTAACTAGATTTGGAGTACCTAATAATATTATAGTTGACAATGGAATGTGCTTCAGATAAAAATAATTTGCAAAATTCTATAAATTATATGGAATCAAATTATCTTTTTCTTCATCACCATATCATTCACAGGGAAATGTATAGGTTGAGTCAAGCAATACAAATATTTTGAAAATTATCAGAAGAATGCTTAGCAACAATAAGATAGCATGGGACTCTCAGTTGGGATTGGAAGTTTGGGAAAATAGGATTATAGTTAAAAAGTCAACATGGTATTCTCCTTATGAACTGGTATATGGAAAAATAACAAGATTGCCTATCCAAAATTTGTTTCCATTATATTAATTCATCACTGAAGAATGATTGGAAGATATCGATCCCATGGAGGATAAGATGAATGCACTTATTGAATTAGAAGAAATCAAAAGGGATGCACAAAAATAGAAATGGATGCACAAAGAAATATCTTTTCAAGAGGGAGAATGGTTATTGAAATGGAATGCCAATGACTAGCATAAAGGGAAGCATGGTAAGTTTGAATCAATATGGTAGGGAGATTATATCATTATTGAAAAGGGAGGTGAGAATTCCTATTTCTTGTAGGATACATAGGGCCACATATAAGAATTCTCGGTGCATGATCAATATTTGAAAATATTCTTCTATTAAGGCTAGCAGAGAGTATATTCTGACTTGTGTATATTATGCTTTTTTTGTTATTTTTTTGATTTATTTCCTTTTATTCTATTGATCTTTTCTAGAGATAGCTAGGACCTCGCTATGCTCACTAGGAGCACATGTCCCCAAAAAGAGCCACTATTGACACTTAATTTTATAGCAAGATAACTTGTATTCCTTATAGAGAATTTTAAAAGTTTTTGTCTATGGGAATAGTTACTGCTAATGTTTTTGTGTAGGATGAAAATAATTGACAAGTGAAAACTTGGTAAACAACGTTGGAAGCTATCTAAATTGTAGCATAAGGGTTTATCAAGTAGCTCTGGTTGTTAGTAATCCATTTGGTCTATCATCATGGTCTTCCCAAGAAAATGAAATGCAAATCAATTTTATCAGGATAACTTTGGTCGATGAGTAATGAAGGCAACATTATCAAGAAAACTATCAGAATAGCCTTGCTCGATAAAGCAAGTTCAAAAGGGATAAATATATTGGCATAAGTCATGCTGAAAAAGTCATTGGTATGAAAGAAACCATCAGTTAAAAATAACATCTGATTTTCTGAAACCCGATGATACTATCATGTATCTTTTGTCAATATTGCACATCAAGGGACATGTAAAAGAAAAATGTGTTCATTGCTATTGGTGAGGCTGATAAGAGTAATATCAAGGATTATTGAGTAAGCATTATAGATGAGCATAATGAAACAAAATCATAATATTATTGAAGGAGGTATTAGCGATCATACTATCAAGGAAAGGAAAAGTAATTGGGATGAGTTATATCGAGTTACACTGATACTGAATAGTTCCATCGATATGTGTCTTGTCGATATAGTTCATTGAAATGTTATATAACATCGAACATGAGAATTATTTGTTACACTGATCTATGATGTGGTTAGAGATTAGCATATGGTGGTAAAAGTATACAATCAGAGTAACCAAAGCAAGCAAAGAAACTTGAATATTTCTAGCCCGATTCTTGATGAAATGGTTAGAGTATCCTATAGTGATCATTATGATAACATAAAGCTGATGCAAGAGCATCCTGGGTGTAAGAGCAATCTTGCATCACCCAAAAATATTTCTGTTGCTTTTCAATAAGGGTTATCTTGTGTAGAGCTGCTATTTATGGAAAATTACTATTTTTAGTAAGTTGGTCATATGATCTTGGAATGTTCTGATTTCACAAGTGGAGGTTCATCTCAGTCATTTTAGCCTATCGGTTGAGTTTCATTGCCACATCATCAGTATTAGTGAAGTTATTGAGGTTTTTGGGTATGAAATCTTTCAGGTCAATTTTGAAGGCCTTAGAGGCTTTGAATCATGATTGACCCCTAGCTAATTGGTGCTTGCGCATGTTAGGTACTATAGATCTCGTTATGGCATTTCTGAAAAGTGGTTACAATAGAAACATGAAGCTACAGTTAAAGAGTTATGGCCTCCAGAAGTTTGGCTACCTAAAAGCATACTTTATATTTCTTTTGAGCCGACCCTATTGTAAAAATTGTGAAAATAAAATAATTCTATGTTTAGTCGGCCTAAAAGGCTAAATTTCCAGAACCTTCTCGGGTGGTGGAAATTGCCTATATAAGAAAGGTCTGTAGTGTTGTCTTAGGTAGTTTGAGATAGTTCTAGATAGTTTTAGGTAATGATTCAAGGCTTTGTCCTACAGACTATTGTAAGGGAAATGCCCATGTGGATTTGGATATTGTAATTTTGAAAGTTTGGAATTCCACATTTGTGGAGATAATAAGAAGCCCATTTTCTATTCTTGCAAATTATTGTTGTTTCTCTATTTCTATTATGTGTTTGTGGTATTAAGGGGAGCACCCTTCATCAAGTGGTATCAAAGTAGGAGTTCTTGAGTGTGTAAATAGATCAACGATTGTGAGGCAGTTTGCACCAGGACCGTGGGTTAGGGTTTCTGTGTAAATAGATCACTGACTGTGAGGAAGTTTGTACTAGGACCATGGTTAGGGTTTTAGCAAGAAGCACGAGAATGCCTCCATGAAGGGAACGTGGAGGAAGAGCTGGTGTTTTAACACCTGAGGTTAGAGCACTCTAGAGACAAGTGCGAGCATTGCAAGAAGAGATTCACAGAGGAATGAATCTTAATGTTAGAGACGAAAGCGAGGATGAAGCCGAACGAGAAGGAAATTTTGATCAAGAAGGGGAAGTTGATGTTTTGAATCCAGAAGAAGAAAGAATTTTCTGAGCCATTTCCAAGATTGGGAAAAGACCTAAGATTGAGGTTCCTACATTTTCAGGAAATCTTAACCCAGAAGAATTGATTGACTGGATCAATGAGTGTGAAGAATATTTTGAGTATGTAGATATCAAGGATCCTGATAGGGTCAAGTTTGCAAAGGCCAGACTGAAGGGTCGTGCCAAGATCTAGTGGCAAGAGATTCAATTGGAGTGAAATCGAAGAGGAAAGGATAAAATCACAAGATGGGATTGGATGGTGGACAAATTGAAGCGACAATTCATTCCTGTTGATTATGAGCTTGACCTACTAAAGAAAATGCAAAGTTTGAAGCAAGCAGGAAGATCTATTTAGGAGTATATAGAGGAGTTCTATCAAATCCTCATCAGAACAAGCCATGCAAAAGCTAACAAGGAGAAAGTTGCCCGTTACCTTAATGGGTTAAGGCTAAGCATTCAGGAGGAATTGAATTTGGTTTGAATGAATAGTATTGAAGAGGCATACCAATTTGCCCTAAAAGTAGAGGAAAAGCTAAACAAGAAGTTTGAGAGCAGACAAAGCGAAAGAGGTTGTGATGGAAGATCTAGTGGATGGTCATATGGAGATCGAAATGAAGATCCAAAAAAGAAGGATGAGGCCAGTAACAGTCAGAATCAGAGAGGAGATAATTTCAATTATTTCCATGATAAGAATAATAGAGATCAAAGAGGAAGAGGAAGAGGACAAGGATCCGAAAGAGGAGGCTTTCGTGGAACATGTTTTCACTGTGGAGAAGAAGGTCATAGGGCATTTGAATGTCCTCAATGCCAAGGAAGGATAGATAGAAGGAATGAAGGCCAGGCTAGAGTTGCACATGTAGATGAAGATGCTAGATCATCAAATTTTGAAAATGCTAAAAGAGGATAAATGTTGATTAACAGAAGAGTCCTGTTGAGTGGTGAGAATGAACCTAAGCAAAGAAGGAGCTTATTTTGCACCAGGTGCAAGTGTGAGGGTAAGTGTTGTGATGTGATTATTGATAGTAGTAGTATTGATAATTTGGTGTCAGAAGAGATGGTGACAAAGTTGAAGCTCAAGACGCAGACACATCCACATCCATATCGGGTTGCCTGTGTGCAGGATGACCATAATGTCATGGTCAGTGAACAATGCCTAGTGAAGTTCAAGATCGACAGGTACCAAGATGAGGTACTATGTGATATCATATCTATGGATGCATGTCATATGTTGTTGGGTAGATCGTGGCAATTTGACAAATGTGCTATACATGGTGGTCATGTGAATACCTATTCCCTGACAAAGGATGGAGTGCGACATAAGCTTAAGCCATTGAAGGAGACTAAAGAAAAGGTATGTGGTTTCTTAGATGGTATGTGACATGAGCATATGTGTTTTACCTTAATTTCAAAGGCTGGGAAAGAGGAAGTAGAAGATGCACCTGTAGAAGTTGCAGAATTATTGAATGAGTTTTAGGATATTGTATCCGATAATGTGCTTGATGGATTACCACCAGTAAGAAAGATCAGTCATCAGATGGACTTGAGTCCAAGATTCAGTTTGCCAAATAAGGGAGCACAAAGAATGACATTAGTAGAAAGTGAAGAGTTGAAGACAGATTTGAAGTTTAGTTCATCACAACATCCATAGATTGTATATGGAAGTAGTCCTAGAGATGCATCTGAGCTAAGAAAGATAGATAAAGGGGAAATAAGTAGTGCTGAAGCTGAGGATTTTGTAGAACATTTGAAGAACATCCATGAGGAGGTGAGGAAGCATATTACCAAGATGAATGTGTAGTATAAGGCTAAGGCAGATGAGAAAAGGAGGCATAAGGAATTTTAGGTTGGAGATGAAGTCATGGTTCATTTGCGGAAGAAGCGATTTCCAGTTGGTACATACACCAAGTTGAAAATGAAGAAGTTTGGGCCATGTAAGATACTAAAAAAGCATGATTCAAGAAATGCCTATGAGGTAGAATTGCCTACTGAGCTGAATATTTCACCAGTATTTAACATTTAAAATCTGACAGAATACCATGAGGGAGGTGTTGAAGATGAGGTTACAACAACAAAGTGGAGTATTCCAACAACCAGTTCAGATATCAAGGAGATTGAAGACATACTGGATAGTCATGCTAGTAGAAGCACATTGAATAGGACATATGAAGAATATCTAGTCAAATGGAAAGGAGGACCTTTTGAAGATTCATCACGGCTAACAAAGGAGGAGGTTAACCATCTTGGTTTCCCTCTTCACACCTAAGTCGTGACAAGGTCACTTCTCAAATTACCTCGGGTGTCTGATGCAGGAGCATCCTGGGTGTAAGAGCAATCTTGCATCATCCAAAAATATTTCTATTGCTTTTCAATAAGGGCTATCTTGTGCAGAGCTTCTATTTATGGAAACTTACTATTTTTAGTAAGCTGGTCATATGATCTTGGAATGTTCTGATTTCATAGGTGGAGGTTCATCTCAGTCATTTCAGCCTATCAGTTGAGTTTCATTGCCACATCATTAGTATCAGTGAAGTTATTGAGGTTTTTGGGTAAGAAATCTTTTAGGTCAATTTTGAAGGTCTTAGAGGCTCCGAATTGTGATCGACCCCCAGCTGACTGGCACTTGCACGTGTTACGCACTGTAGATCTCATCATGGCATTTTCGAAAAGTGGTTACAATAGAAAAATGGAGCTACGGTTAAAGATTTATGGCCTCTAGAAGTTGGGCTACCTAAAAGCATACTTTATATTTCTTTTGAGCCGACCCTATTATAAAAATTGTAAAAATAAAATAATTCTATGTTTAGTCGGCCTAAAAGGCTAAATTTTTGGAACCTTCTCGGGTGGTGGAAATTGCCCATATAAGAAAGATCTGTAGTGTTGTCTTAGGCAGTTCGGGATAGTTCTGGGTAGTTCTAGGTAATGATTAGAGGCTTTGTCCTACAAAATATTGTAAGGGAAATGCCCATGTGGCTTTGCATATTGTAATTTTGAAAGTTTGGAATTCCACATTTGTGGAGATAATAAGTAGCCCATTTTCTGTTCTTGCAAATTATTGTTGTTTCTTTGTTTTTGTTATGTGTTTGTGGTATTAAGGGGAGCACCCTTCATCAAAAGCAGGGGCCAAAGGGATATTGAGTTATTCTGATACCCAATGAGGGTATCGAGATTACATATACTGATCATATGATCAACATATGAAGTGATTGAGATATCCTAGGCCGATGGTGTAAGTTGTATAAGTAATAAGGAGAGATCAGGAAGAGTTATGTTGATAAATACTTTATCAGTATAGTGAAGAATGATTGACACAATTGCGTAAGAACTAATCTAGCCATAATGGACATATAAAAGTCACCTATGCCGATAATGGAGAGAATGAACACACTATCAAAGTGAGATGGCTACGATTATACCGATGGCACCAAAATAAAACTCTCATCAGAATAACTTAAAGTGATATGGTATCTGTTATCAAATTAATTCAAATTCCAAGATTTATTGGTATTAAATGTCTTTGTTGGAGGAATTTAAGATAGTACGAAGGTTAATTGTTTCACCACATTTACGATTCAATTAAGTAAAATAAGTTGTAGAAAAAGATCTTGGGGAGAACGGTATAGGAGAAAAAAGAGAGGAGAAAATTTGAAGAAAAATGGAGGCATCAAAATAATCTAGCAAGAGAAAGACCACCAAGAGCATAGAATCTAAAGGAAAGAAGTAGAAGAAAAGTGATGATCCCCCTCCCAAGAAGCTGAACCAAGATTTAATTGATGAAATGCAAGTTCCATGAACGAGGTCAAGGCATTCAAAATTGAATTTACTTGAGAGAGACAAACTAGAGGACAAATACAAGGAGGTGGGTGATGTCTTGAAAAGAATAAGAGGATATGAGTTATTTCTATTTCATTACCTTAGGAAAGATAAGAAAATTCCTTTGAGTAATCCCTGGAAAATGAACTTGGGTAAACTGGTTGGTCCAAATATATTTGTCAATGTCAAAGTGTTGGAGTTGCTGATTGAGAATTATAAACCAGAGGAAAGGTTTGTCTATGACAAGGCTGATGAGGTGTTCATGAAGATTTTTGTAGAGGCTAGTGAAGAAGTTTTTAGCCTGAATATGGGGTTTACAAAGATTCTCTCTTTTATTGAGCTAAATGATGTATACTTTACAATTGATACCACTTATAATGTACGGAAACTAGCATTGCACAAAAAAGATCCTAGTGCCCTAACTGTGGAACATGGGCCTCCATTCAATGTTAATTTATTTAGACCTTATTATGAGATTACATATATGTCATGTGGACAATTGGGAGGGATTGAGGTCCCAGACTTGATGAATGAGGGCACCATGGTATTGGTTACATATGTGCAAATGTATGAGCCAAGGTCCTACGATTATGCCGCCTATGTTGTAGACTGTCTTCATGGAAGTTTTTTAGATTTTAAGGATAGTGAAATTCCTACTTTCCAACACTAGTCATTACTAATGCATATGGTGATTTTATATGGATAGAGGAAAGGTATTTGGACTAAACAATTAAACACATATTCAAGGGATGACTTCTCAGATTGTGTAAGGTTTGAAGAGTTGATTGTCAAGCCAATATATATCATATATTTAATTTTCCATATCACCAGTCCATTTTAGCAGAGATTAATATTTTTTAAGACCTAAGGATTTTGGCCCAAAGGGAGTTGTTGACCATAATTGGGGTGACAGATATGTGTACAATGAATTCACATGTTTTAGAATTTATGGTTTTGAAGATGCACCATATAGACTACCAAAATCTGTTCTAGACATAATTGCATATTTAGAGATTGTTAGGCAAATGAGTATTTTAAGCAATAAATATTTTAGGGGCACGCTACACAAGAATTTTTTTTTTCTTGGGACACTTATTTTTGGGGACTTCACTATTGTATCAATGAGAGCATATGAAATGGTTGATAAAAAATTGCAAGATGAGTTTCAGATGTTGCATCATACTGCCAAGAAGAATTACGATCTTGAGGGATATATTCATGCATGTAGGAAGAAGCAACATTTGGGAGATTATCCTCATAAGGCCATTGAGGTAGAAGACTTATTCAAAAATATGGAAGATGATGAAGCTCAACATGTGATTGATGAGTACAATGGGATATTGATGGAGAAGAAACAAGAGTGGACACAATTTTTGTTGTAGAGGCTCATGATTCAGAGGATGAAGTTGTTGATGATGCAATTTCAGGATCATGTGCAATTGAGAAACGTGAAGAATCCAATGAGGACAAAAATATTGTCACTAAATTGAGAATTCATAAGGATTCCAGGATGGATGAGTGCAATGCATCTATTTTTGATGCTATGTTCATCAAATCTAAGGAATTTGCTACATTTTTGTACAATTTCAGAGGTAAGAGGCTCAAAGATTCAGTTCCAGTGATAACTCCTGAGAATGAGGTTGAATTGTTGTTAAAGTTGCAGCAGGACATTAGAGTAGAAATGGAGGTAATGAATCTTGAGAGAGGTAGACTACTACTATTAGAAGCTGGTGTTATTTAATTTCTAGGGTGGGATTTAAGTGCTTCTTTTATCTTTGATAGTATGCTTAGGTCAAAAAATAAAGATCTCAAGTTAGATGTATAAGGGGTAAACGATGTATTTATTGTCAATCAAGGTTTGTTGAGGAGGAACAAACTATGTTGTTGTGGGATTTGTATCCTCCACACAATAGACCATAGATCATTGATATTAATAAAGCATTAGGCCACATGATGAGATTGAGGGTTGGAGAGACATACCCCATTTCCACAACATGCATTAGTGTGGATATATCAAGATTGAATGAAGCACAAATTAAAATGATGGAAAGGGAAAATGATTAGTATAAGGCCATATACATGAGGAATGTTTCAAAAGAGGTGGACAACTTGTTCCAATGTTTCCAACCCCAGATAATGCTAAATGGAAAATTAGTGTGATAAGCTCCTTAAGGAGAACAAAATATTGACACAACAATTATAGGTCGTCCAAATTAATTTTGCCAGTTTTCTGTTGTCAAATAGATTTGAAAAACTAAAGGAACATTTGGATTCATTATAGGATTCATACAAAATAAACTATGATAATATTGTATCACATGATCAGTTGAAACATATACTGAATATGAAGTTAAATGATAGTCAAAGCCTAGATCAGTCTAATGTGATAAGAAGTATTATTGATGTTCATGAGGAGTTTAGAAAAGAGTTGAGAATTGAATTTGAAGAGTTTAGAGGACCAATCAAATAGGGCTTGCAACCACTAATGAATAAATATAGGGAGATTATGGATAAAGACAAATGGATTGCAGAAAGTCAGAAACTACTCAAAAACACCCTTGTTGCCACCTAGAATGACAGTTTCAAATTGAAGGGGACTTCAAAGCACATAGAGTGGTTTTTGGAATTGGAGATCCTGGTCAGGAGCATCATGGAAGATGTAGATACCCATATTTCATCGAAATACCTATAGCACATTGTCGAATGTGGAAAAATCCTCAAAGATTAAGATCCCCATGTTTTAATCTATTTTTATGTCACTTTTTAAATAGACCATTTGGTTTAGTTTTAACCATTCTATTAGTCAAGTTTGAGAAAGGTTACAACCTTTCATTTTGTAACCAAATCCTCATTTATATATAGGAGAGACATTCAACAATAGAGGGGAGCTATATATATTTTGGTTTTATCTTTTGAAGATGGACAAACTATGAATAGTTATATGTATGTGATCAGTTGATTATTTTACCTTAATGCAATATGAAGATCACATGTTTCTGCAATTTTGGTGATATCTATCTTTCAATTTCTTTGATCAAGTTCTCTGTGATAAATCTATTTGGTAGATTTACTTTAATGTACTTATTTGATGATGTTATAATTTAAGTTTAGTTTCAGTGTGAAAATCAGATTGGAAGATTGGTTGTCAAGTTTCATTCTGTCATATTGACCTTTCTGAGAAAAGTTAAAATCAATAAGACTATCTACAAACTCACACTCAAAATATACTTCATTTGGATGTCTTTGAAGTGATAGTTTTAATATCAAATTGTTAAAGCTGTCTCTAGAGTGTTACATATAATTAATTAAATTAAATTGATAAGAAGTAAATAAGGGATTAAGGCATTGGTTTGGATATTCATTCAAGATAATAATAATTAGGCATTTCCAAAAGCAATTCCAATTCATATTTCATATTTACACTCATAACAATCCTTTAAAAGAAATCTTACAATACTCAAGCATTAAGTAATTGAACATTTATAATTTGATTAATGTCAAGATCTCACTTGCCAACTTGAGAAACCATATAAGTTTTTATACACCACACTATCTTCTATAAAAAGCCTCATACCAATAGATTGAGGTTGAGGAATAAGCCCACCCGCCTTGGTTCCTGTAGAGCTAGAAGTGTAGGGGAGGAGGATCATAATTGATCACTCCCATTAGTTGGCCAAGTCAGTTGGGATTTCCAAGTATTGCATAGGAAAGCTCATAGAAATTTCAATCTATTGATTTGGGCACTAACATGATGAATATAGTAGGTATAATAAAAAATATAAGTTATACCCACTCCTTGAGCAACTCGTACAACAGGGCCTGCAATAGGAATGTGCTCGCATGCCCAGATCTGTAAAATAATAACCCCAACCACTATAATCCTCCCATGAAAGTACATGATCTCGTGAAGCTCATGGTATATATGGCACAAAAAATAGGCTCCCCAACTAAACCTATATGACTGAGTCAACATATCATATAAGATGCAGCCCCACCCACACTAGAAGCCCTGGTGGCTCTGATCAGAGACCGCGACCCAACTTATCTAGCTGACCAAAATGCATACTAACAGGTACTCCTACCTACACTACCCAATCATGTAGTCCCATGTGATGTGGCACTCCATGATCATATCATTAGAGAATATCCATCGCATGGCTGCAATACCCTCAAAAGGACCCTAATCATAGTATACAAGCTCACTAATAACCAACAAACACAAAATTTGGTACTAGTCCTCAGGGGTCATAGTACTCACACTTGTCGATATATAGAAGGTATTATGCTCAAAATGAAAGCACTCTTCCAGTGCTGCATGCAATCCATGGTTCACACTGATATCAAGAAGTGTAAGGAGCTTACCCAACCCACATTGATCAAGTACGACTAGGTCATTAGGAAAATGAATATGAAAAATATCAGATGAGGAAGATGAATATGAAAAATGGAAAACAAGAAAAAGAATCACTAATCAATCTCAATCAAACATCAAGCTATCAAAAATCAACTACTGAGCTTCTTTAGAAGGCTACAAAGTTACAACAGATGACATAAATTCACTACAAAGGACAAAAATTGAAATTTTAGATTGTACAATGAAAGAGATGGCCCAAAATTATCATACGATGAAGCTCAACAAGGAAGATGATACTATTTTTCAATACGACAAAGTTCCCCATATCATACGATACAAGGGTGTTTCTCATATGACAAAATATAGAACTGGAAATGATATACATTTGAAACCAATTTATCGTATGATAAACCTCAAAGAGGCATCTGATACACTTCTTGTATCATACGATAAACTAGCATTGAAAACCCTAAATGTGCTAAAAATGCTAAATAACAACAAAAATTGAAAAAAATACAAGCAAGAAATAATCACTTACTACTGCGTTGTACGCCCGAGGCTGGTTGTGGCCTCTCTGGAGCTCGAATTAGTGATTTCAGATAGGAATTGGCATCTTTCTCACTCTAGAAGGCTCTGGGCTCTCAAAATTCAACTATAGCAAATGATTTGAAAATTGCCCCTTTGGACCCCTTTTATAGGTTTTGCCCTAATTTTCAAAATGCTCAGAATCTCGCAAAAATGTACTCCTAGATAATTTTGATGTTCTTAATCCATTTTCATGATCAAAATTGAAATCCAAGATTGTTTACTTAGTCAAATTGAAAAGTAAACCCTTCTTGGTCAAACATAGTTGACTGCTAGCGCTATTGCTTCCCGCTCACTTTCACCTTCATTTCTCCAAACTCTAAGGCCAATTTTATGCAAATTTATCAAATCCAAGTTCTCTCATATTGGTCAACCTTGGTCAAAATTTAGTCAAATTTGGTCAACAAGACCTTCAAACAACTTTCAACAAGCTTCAATATTTTTCGCATCTTCTGACAATATCATTGCACCTTCAATCAATCAAATCGGCCTTTAATCCATGTGCCTCATTTCAATTTCAATCTTGAGGGGGCATGCTGACATAACAAATCCTCTTTCTACATATCAAACCTAATAAAAAAATCAATTCAAGCTTCATAGTTTGGGGCATCTCATCTTCATCAAAAACCATATCAAGTTGAGATTCTTCATATCTCTCTGAAAGAGTGATCTCATCGCTTCAGATTAGGTCACTCAAATATGCATCTATTCAATTTCTTGGGGCATGTTAGGTTCTTCAGGATGCATATCAATCTGACATCATTCCTAGGGAATATTAGGTTCATCAAGACTCATATCAATATGGTATTGTCTCCCAATCAGGTGATGGGCTTCCTTAGAATCCTTTTCGAAGAATTTATCTCAAAATATTTGGACAAATATTCAGTCTCATTGCTTCATATCAGGATAGGTACTCTCATCTTACTTGTTAGTCTTCACTCAATCAACTCCAGAGTTGACATCTTATCAATCTTCGTTTGATCAATTTTAGAGTTGGTTCTCCTATTAAGAAATAGCCTCATCACTTTACACCAGGTTGTTCTCTGATCTAGCTGCTGTCTATTCTTTGATCAACATGCTGCTTGGACATTGATTTAAAGAGGGGAAAATTTAATCACCTAAAGTTTATCTAGTAGAACCTAAGCCCCCAATTTTGATTAAATATCCTTAAAACAAATTCTAAATCTCAAAGGCATAATTTACTAGACATAACTATGTAAGCAACCTAAATAATCCCCCTTGCTTAATTAATCTATTTCTAAAAATCAAAGCTTAAATTATTTATAAACTTGAAAAATTATTTAATTGTCAAAACTTACTTTTAATATAAAGTCCTAGAACTTTGATTAAAAAGAGAACTTTTTCTGCAACTTAATCTTGATTACTTGATAATTAAAAAGGGATTTTCTATTTTGTCTTATTCTCCCATCAAGCTTGACCAATCAAAAATCTTGAATCCTCTCACATGGATTGATCTTTCTCACTAATCATCTATACCTAACATCTTTTGCCTCTTAATATCCACCCTCCATTCTTGAGGCAATTCCTTTAAAATGAAGCTCTTCCTTAGCTCAAGGGTCCCAATCTGATCATTTTGAATCTTAGTTATTTACATTCTTGCATTCTAGAGTAATCTTGCTAATTTGAATTCCTAATTCTTAGTTGTTTTCATTATATGCTCATAGCTCTCTCGCAATCTTAGTTTACTTCATCCTTAGCATAGTCTTGCATTGTTAATCTAGTTTACTTTCTTACATTGTTCATCATAACATAGTTTCTTGCATTCTCATTCTAGAATACTAGTTGTTTGCATCCATTCTAGCATTTCTTGCATTCTCATTCTAGAATACTAGTTATTTGCATCCATTCTAGCCCGATTCTCTCATTTTTAGCTTTTTTAGTCTTGCATTCTAGTTCTTTTCTAGTTTTTTTTATTGCATTTAAATCCTCCATTTTGGACTAGTCAAATCACTAATCCTTCATGCGAATATGATGAGCATCATAAAAGAGATTAAACTCACTTCAGCTAGGAAGTAATAATCCACTTTTGATAATTTAGTTGGTTCATTTGATATGACCTCCTATAGCTAAATTATTGAGCTAATGGTTTATTGAGTGTTAGCTACATTTCAATTTGATTACCAATATTTAACCACACATATATCATGCATGCTTTCATGTGTTGGCCAAAATGTAATCAATATTGTATTATATTGAGATTACACTTTTCATTCAATCCTTAATCTTGTCCCAAAATTATAGAGCTAAAATCATCCATGCGATAAAGTGTGGACATACTAATCACCTGTTTTGTTTTAGAGGAACAAAGCAATTGGAAAACTAAGTTACCTGAAAAATAAGTAAAATATCTAAAGAACCAAAACTCATGATTTCTTGAATATAGAACCATGATGAGTATCACAACACACTATTCCAATTGTATATGCTTATTTGCATGTGCAAGGAATGCAAACCAAAATAGTATCGACTGCATCACTAAATATTTAAGAGTCATAAATAGAATAAGTCAACTAAAGTGTGTTAACATTAATGAAAACCAATATGGCATGGAAATGATATTCTCCTTCATCAATGACATCTTTCAAACAAGTACTAGGTGTATTGGATGGGGTATCCCTTTTCAGTACTGCACAGTATCAGTGGTATCATGTGGGTGTAGATCTCTATAGTTTTGTTGACTATTAGTGACTCACACTTAGTCATATATCTAGGCAATGATGGTCGGTCATCACTGAGACTGAGTCATTATGTAAAGGCTAAGCTATGTAATGTTTACTTATCGAGCAGTAGTATTGCTGAGTAAACTTATGGTCACTATGTATTTGTGTAGTATACCAAGTCTAGTTCTACCGAGTCTTATATGCAATGATTAACAAGTGCTAGAGTTATCAACATATGCTGAGTATAGTGAATGCCGAGTATCAGAAATTGCATTTGCCAAGTTAGCTAGAGAATGACATAAGAGTTTGTTTTGGCATAGTGATCAAGGTAAATATTTTTGGCCAACATCCATGTTTTGTATTTTGTCTGTTGAGATAATTACGGAGGTAATTACACATCTACTTAGTAATCATTGATCCCTATGCAATACCTAGAGCCAATCATAAATTAGTAAGACCTAAGTGGAAAAAGGAATTAATCTAAGCTATAGATCTTGAATCAGTAAAATGTTTTGTTGATTATATAAGATCAAGATCTAAACCCTAAAATGTAGTAGAAAGGGATAGCGAATGTGAAGGGTATAAGCAGATAGGTATGATTTAGAAAAGAGAAGTATTTAGAGACAGAGTTCAGTGACCGAGCTAAGTAGTGAAAGCACATAAAAGAGATAAATCTGATAGATGAGATCAACATCACATAGTAAAGAGAAGATCTCTTATCTGCATATAGTGCAAACTAAAAGATCAGGTACTGAGACATTCTAGCCAGTGTATCAGGGTAAATCTCTTAACCGAGTAGTCCTAACAGACTTTTTGTAATCTCTTAACCGAGTGCTTACTTTATTGTAAGTTTCAAATCCTTTTACAAGGTAGAATGTATAAGTCTTTTAGCTTTTAATAGAGTAGACCCCTCATAGGGTAGATCAAGTTTTGATAAAATTTTGTAAGCCCTAACAAGCAAATTTATTACTGTAGTAGTGAAGATTTGTGGGTGTCATCCCCACCCTAGTTTTACCTTTCAAGGGTTTCTGGGTAACCAAAATCTCTGTGTTTTAAATGCTTTCATGGATGATGTTTAGTTTGTTAGTCATTTGATTATGTTCAAATATTGGTGATGCTATGCAAAAGTTTTATTTATATGAGAATGGTTTAGTAGGTGATTTCTGATTCACCACCCCCTCTCAGTATCACATTTCCTAATTATATTTCCAACAGTGGGCACCACCCATAGGGGTTGATAGCTCCTGTACACTATAGTCTACATTGATATTATCATATTCATCATAGATCCATAGGGTGAGTGGGGGTGGTGTCCTTGCCTCCCCAAAAATATATATTTTTTTAAATTTTTAAATTTTAAATTTTTAATAAAATGTTAATGAGTTGTTTTATTTATTTTGCAAGATTATTTTCTTTTAAATTTTAGATGACTACCATTGCATAGTTTGTATGACTGTACAAGCAATTTTTTTCAATCCAATGCTATTGTCATAAAAAATTAAGTATTTTATATAAAAATTCATGTACCGCTTCCCTGAACACAACCATTAGGTTCATTTTGTCCCATGGGTCAAATATAAAACCTCAACCCCAAAACCCTCATATAAATTCACATCCAAGGAAGCCCTCGTTGAATATTTTTTAATGAAATAGATCTATAAAACCCCACAAATATAGAACCTCAAAATTTGCAACAAAACCTCATAACTTTCATTGTCCTATCTTTCATTGTCCTATCTTTCTTTCATGCATTCAATGGGTTCAAATTATAGGGATATACAACCAAAACCATGTCTCTGATACCACTTATAAGAAAACTTGTAACCAATATATGATAATTTTCACATAAGCCATTTAAGATTTCAATAAAGTAAACACTTTGAATTTACATGCAAGAGTGTAGACAATACAATCATAAAAATCTTACATAAGATATACCTTTGGAAAACCATCACGAGGGAAAATGCTATCCTCCAAAATCATTCATCATCCATGTATTATTCAACAATGCAACCATTACAATACACCATGAAATCCTTCAAATCTCCATCCATAAACAAGCATTCCATGCAAACAAGAAAGAAACCACACATCTCATGCCTTGCATCCAACCTCCACAATCCTAAACATGGATAACCTCAATAACTATCCTTGTGGTTGCTTTTATAGAAATCAAGCTACCACAAAATCACTAACCAGTATTACATAAACCATGTGTTACCAAACTCATTGACCCCACATTTAATATTGGTTACTTTATTAATTTCTTTCACCAAATATTATAATTGCATCAAATACTATTAAAATGTTATAATACAACTCATCAAGTGGTCTTGAGAATATTCCCAAGGAATCTCTACATATTGCACACCAATGTAGGTGTTTGTAGGTGCTCCTTGGTGCAATATTTACATAGTAAAATAAAATATTAAAATTATATGCATTATTATGTATGGTTTACATCACCTATTTTCTCACTAGTACATAGGTGGTGTTTTTTTAATTTTAAATTTGTCACTTGAAGGATAGGGATGACCAGAATAGCTATGTGCCACGTCAAAGTTGCATACTAAGAAATAAGGTGAGTACAAATCAATGCGGGGCGTGTAGTAACCACAATTGGTTGTAAAGGATAGTGGAAAGAGAAAAACAAAAAAAAAACTGATGTGTTTTGGGAAGAAGTGAGGCATGTGGGAAGGAGTTCTTTGATTGGATTGCATAACAAGGGAGAATATCATTTAGGAGTTAGAAATAAAAGTGAGACAACTACAAGGTTAGAAAAGAGATGGAGGATAAGTTCATGAGAAAATATAGAAGTGAGCTATTGTGTTAGGATTAAAAACTTATTTTTTTTGGACAACATCAAGGGGAGACCTGTAGGTTTAAAGGAAGAGAGAGACCACATTTGTGTAATCACTATTTGAGAAGTTTGGACAACTCAGTGTATGGTGTTTTAGAATGTGTGGAAAGTGTAGAGATAGAGAAAAATTAGTTGAGGAAAAAGCTTGAATTGAAGTTTATTGAGGCTGTGCAATTCTAAAGAACATTTTACAAACTATGTATTTGGAACTTTTAATTTGTTAAAATATGTTTGTTTTGTGTTTTCGTATTTTGTGAGTTCTTCAAGCCACAAATCTACTCTACCTGATGAGGTTCAATTGATTTTGTCTTACACCAATTAATTTATTTTTTTGGTGTATAATTCAATTAGTTTCAACAATAATTTTAAAAAAGTAGTTTAGTTTTTTGTTTATTGGAAAAATATTCTTTACAATGACCAAAATAATTTCCTAAATTGTTTATTTGACCCAAGTTTCACATATGTAAAAAATAAAAATGCTACAAGCATGGAAATTTGTAGTGGATCAAATATTACAAAGAATGGATTTGCACACCATCTTGAGTGACTTTCACCATAAATTTCATAGATTTCCTAATAATTAAAAGCATGAATTGGGATGTAAATACCAAGAAACTTAATGAAAAGTATTAGTGATAACTTTTTGATTATTTATTACACGTTATTTGACCTAACAATCATATTTTTAGATACCAAGGTAAAACACATGATGTTAACAATGTGAATCTCTCTTTCATACTTTATCAACTATATTTTCAAGCCCTAATCCCATATATATGAAATTGAATTTGATTCCTAATGTAAAGGGTTGGGTTTTTCCCGCATCTTACTAGAAAAGATCATCTAGGTTGATATATAGTTTATGTATAACTAGTGTATATGATTGTAACTCATTTTATTAATTTTGTTGATCACTCAAAATGAAAATGTAAATATTTTAAAGAAAATTGATATAATAAATCACTTTTTCTTATTGGGAAATATGTCTCAATAATTATTTTAGAGTTTTAAGGGATTTAAAGAAATCCTGAATATAGAATTTTGTATTTTGTATTAGAAAAAAATATTAGTTTGCATCCAAGTGGTATAATAAAACCTTTCATTTCATGACTTAGTGTGTTGTATAAAAATAATTCAAACTAGTACATGAATCTTTAAAGTTATGCATTATGTGGAGATTGCATTATTGGCAATAAAGGTCATTTAATGGTTTGAGCTTCAAAAGATAGAGTCAAGTAAATCAAAATCATCTAAATAGTAAGGGTGTGCACTACTATTAGGGTTTCCACTTAGGTTAGACTCTATAATATAGGAATAGGTATTAGTCTAATGCTAGAAGGCCAACCATCGAAACCATTATAAATAAAGAAACATCTTTTGGAAATCATTTATTTATGTTTAAATTTATTTATTCTACCATTGTCCACAATTGAACGTTTTAAGTATTTACTAAAACTATTATGAGCATGCGACTCTTTAAAACTCTAGAGGGATATTGCATGGTGTTTTATGTCAAGTTAATCTAAGTATATCTAAGGCAATTGAAAACTACTTGAAATATTTAGTTGTATCATTTAGCCTAGTTGGATAATAGTAATGGGTTTATATTTTGAGTGTTTATTAAACATCATCAAAGAAATAGAGAAAATATTTTTATGTGGAGTTCATCTAAGTTTTTTTAAAACTATTTAATCCTTTGAGATATCTTTGGTATTACCCTCCCAAAATTGGTAGGGCTCAAAGTGTAGAAGACGTTCATAGTCATCTTAATTGTTGACATCTTCAATCCCTAAATTGAGCATATGTTTCTTTTGTTAGTGATGAAGTTTGGTCATATAATTCATTTTTTCGTAAGAACCTTATGCTAAGGAATTAGTAAAAAATCTAATAGCAATAGAGAGGTCCTTTTTTTTCATGAGATGCAAATGATTCTTATGCTTTATTTTTGTACAAGTTTACATTTAGATTTACATTCCATTCTTTTTTGTGTTCTTATACTCTATGATATGTTTTTTTTGCCTTTCATATTCTCATCTCAACTTCTATATTATGCATTATGCTTTCTTTTACTACTTTGAGATATACTAATTCTACTCTTTCTTATGTACTATGTTACAACCTTTGCTAATTTTTCTTTATTAGGTTTCCATATTTTAATTGACAATAAATATTTTTCATGTTCCATGCTTGCCATTTATTTTTCTACCTTATGTATGTATGTATTTTTAATTTCATATGACCCTATTCTAATTATACTTACATTCCATGTTCCATATACTTATTATACCTACCATATTATTATGTTCCTATTTTTCATATGTATTACACTTATCATGAAGATTTTCAATTATTATTTATTTTTATATTAGATGACCTTACGTTCCTTATGTTCCATGGTTATATAACTTATCTTCATCTTATATAATTTTATATTTATTCACATGTTCTTATATGGGTTCCATTTTATGCACCATGTTCACATACTTTACATGTGTTTGATTCTTATCTTGTTTACATATTATATTTCTAGGTTTATAATCCTTGTCATGCTTACCACTTAGAATTTTGTGTTTGTGATCCTCCTCATGTTTACTGCTTATTTTTCTATGTTTACAATCATTGTCATGATAATATTTTTTTACACATTATTATTTATTGTACATTATTATTATGTAATATTATTTCTATCCTTTCCTCACTCCTTGCCTATATTATGGGGGAAAACATTGAAGGAATCTAATATCCCCTATCACATGTGTATTCATGATTATCCCCTACTTATGTGCTTACTTGATTATCATATAGATATAATTCTCCCCATTTCACATGCCTATGATATTTATATCTTTTCTATTTTCCTAAAATTCCATGTATATTTGTCATTCACAAAAAATCAAGGGAGCATATATGTTACTAGTGTCTAATACATGAATTATGTTTTGCAACTTGAAAGTTTCATTTTAATGTATAATTTTTATGCAACAAGCTAAGGGATAATATATGTTACTAGTATTAATTATATGAATTATGTTTTAAAACTTGAAATTTTGATACTCATTCTCATGTCTAGGGGAATATTTCTTAATTTTTTGTCTAGGACTCTTCTAGAAAATTTGAGTTTTGTATTGATTTTTTTTGTAACATATAAAATCTCTTACTCTCCCTATCTCTTTATTTTAAGTTTTTTTTATGAAAGGCCATTTCCATTATATATAAAATTAAAAATACACTCTTCACAAAAAGGTTGGGGGATATGAAATCACATCACGAGAGTCTTACGGGACAAGCCCATAAATCAAACAACAGAAAAAAAAACATGGGCCAAGCCCAAAAACCAAACCACATCAAGTGGCTAGAGTAGTGCCAATAGAGGGAGGATGATTAGAGTCATCCCTTTTACCCCATACATCAATGGGGTTGGGATTAGGGTTTGGAAGGGACTGACCATCTTCTACTTTTTCTTTTTCTTCATTCTCTTTCCTTGAGGGAGAAATGGCCAGAGCCAACCATGAGAGCCACTTGGAGGAAGTGGCCCAACTAGAATCCCCACTAGAATTTGACCAACCAAAGCCACTTGGAGTGGTAGGAAGTTACATGTTGTTAGTTGGCAAAGTAGGAGTAGAACCACCATGGGGTGGTGAAGCTAAGAGACACCTTTGAAAATATCATCCCCCACTAGAGGGATGATGAGGGGCCTAAGACCATGACATGTGAGAGTAGTAGGAAAAGGAAATATGGCCACATCAGTGCCCACGAGGTGAATATCTATCACAAGAAATGGAGACATCTAGTAGGAATATGACAACTGTACATGGGGTATTACCCCAATGCTGAAGTAACTCCTACATGTGAGCACTTCAAGAGCCACTTTATTATCTTGCACTTGAATCTACAACATGACAGTATTACTATTGGTGTAATTAAATATTCCTAATTACACTTTACTTAATCTTACTTAGGATAATGCATTGCATCATAGTTTTTCATTGAGACACCTAGGAGTTTGCACCTTAATTAAGCACATGGTGTAGGAGAAATTCCATTTTAGGTGGTGATAATTTTTATATATTTCCACTTTATGTGTGAGATCCACCTTTTGTGCACATATCACATTATCATCCTCATCCTATGGCACATACTTCATTGCATAATGGAGGATGATCCATATTTTGTGGACATGTGATTACACTTTGCATAGGTGATAGCTTATCTACTTCTTATCATTGTCTCTTATCACCTTTCCTATATAAGGAGGCCTATTATGTATATTTTATTCATTCAATAAATCAATAATCAAGTCCATTATCAATAATATTATTCTTGCATCTTAATGAAATTATCTTACCAATATCTTGGTCTTGCATTCGATATTGGGGATGGTAGAGTCACCTAAAACTCTAACATGGTATCAAATCTCTCAAGGTGTGAAGACCTCTTCTCAAAAAGTGAAATCTTGGCTTGATCTATTTGTGGGTGCAAAATTTTACAATTTGGACATCACCATCACGCCCAAGAGGCTGTTTTAGTGAAAATGGACTATAAATTTGCCAGTATTTGACAAAAGTCAAAATAAGGGCAATTTTTTTGCAAACCAATCCATATGGCTTGATCTATGCAAGAATGATATGATTTGATTAAAAAAAATTCTACAGGTTTTCTAATTTTATTTTTCATAGTTTTTTTTTTTGAATTTTTTTTGGGGTTGGTACGACCCCTTTATAATTTGTCAGACATCAACAATGAATCATAGAGAATATTCTCTACCCAATCCAACTGAAAACACCAAATCTAGCCTACTGACATCATTGATCAAGATTGGGCATCAAAATCCTCGCCCGACCAATGGACAACCTACCTCCTACAAGGTCTTGCTTTGTTTAAGGCACATGGCCTTTGTATATAAAGAGAAAAGGCTCCCCAACATGGGCAATGTGGGACTAAACTCCTAGGCCCACCACCACCCAAGTGGCCCTACTCCACATGACTACTCAGACGCTTTTCCACGCACTCCATGTGGATCCCTTCATCATGCATCCTACCACATCAGATGCCCACTTCAGCAAACCATGACATCAATCAAAGACCACCACATGGAAAGACTGCATATTACTAGATCCACCAACACAACACCATGTGGTAACTATATAGTTGCTACATCATCAATACAAATTTCCACGTTAGCTCCTCATCCGTACAAACCTCCATGTCAGTCCTACCATGTCAGCACCGAGGAGGATTTTTTCCATGTCATACATTTCATGGGCTCAAATCTAACACCTGTATGCATGTCATCATAGGCTCCAAAGCTATTTTTATGTGATGGCCATACGGCTGTCAAAATTAACATAGCAGTTTTTTGACATCATTGCAGGTTTGAAAATTCTTGCATTCACCATTGGAGTTTTTGTTTTTACAGCCAAACTTCAAACCTCCATATCTTACTCAATTTTGATCCTTGTTTCAAGATTTTTTTATTTGTGGTAGAATTTCATGAAGTTTCTAGTGGTGGAATTATTTTTGCATTTTTGTGGCTAGATTAATCATAAATTGTAGATTTTTATGATTGTTCCTATTTGTTCTTGATTTCTACAAATTCTATGACTTTGTTTGGGCACATACAATAACATTTTGAGGTTATTTTTTTTGGAAGTGCATGATTTTTCATCTAATTTCTAGATCTGGAATCATATTTCAGTGATTTGGAGTGGAAATATCACTTTTAGAAATAGGCTATTTTGGGGCTATATTTGCACTTGGTTAATCCTTGGATTTTAGTTTTTTGATTTGCATCTATTTTTATCAGTCATTATTTGGTTTCCTTATGGATTTTTCAAAGGTCAAAATCATCACTCCAGATAACTACCATGAATGGAAAAAATCTTTATTAAATCACTTGTTAAGTATTGGATTACTTAGAATGACCCTTGGGAAAGCTCAAGAACCAATTACAAGTGTTGTAGAAAGGAGAAAATGGTTTGATCGAAGGGATACAATACTTGGCTCTCTTAGATCATCCATCTCTCATGATTTTATATTTCATATTGCATCTTGCACACATCCTCATGATGGTTGGGTAATCTTGGAGGGACTCTTTGGTAAACTTGATATTCTAATGAGAAAATTAAGATTAGAGAATGAGCTCATAGGTCTAAATTCTAGTGATTTTGACAATATTCAAGAATTTTTCTCTAAGTTCAATTCTATTAGATTGGAGCTTTCTACTTGTGACATTAATAAAGGGGATGCATAATTGATATTTTCTATTATTTCCAAGCTAGGTCCTAAATATTCAATCTTTGTTTATAATTTATATGCTACTATGGATGGTCTTTGTAGTGCATACAAATTTCCTTCTATTGATGAATTTTCAGCTCAACTCATAAGGGAATAGGAAAATTTAGCACACACAGGTCAATTGGAGCCTTCAACACATCATGCATTTCTTGAAAATGACTCCACTTCAATAAATTCTAATGGAAAAGGAAAGAAGGAACATAAGGATCCTAAGCCTCATGAAAAAGGTAATGAATCTCCTTTACAAAATACTTCTAAATCTAAGTCCTCTTCAAGGGAGGAATCATCTAGAAGAAAGAGGGATAAATGTGCATTTTGTAAAAAGATAGGACATGATGATTATAAATATTTTCACATGAAGATTAATGAGCTCACTCACATTCTTCAAAAGAATAATATTAAGTTTCCCTCATCAGTGTCTACTCCTTCTATGCATTTGGTATATTCTTCATCTCCATCATCATCTAAGGATAAAGGTAAAGGACATAGACTTTTGACTCCCACACATCCTGAGCAAGGTATATGGCTTCTTGATTAAGGTGCATCACATCATATGGAATCTTCTATGGATATATTTTCTTCTATTGAGCCTTGTAATTCTCCTAAAATATTGATGGGTAACAACACATACATGAGGGTTTGTGGGAAATGTTATATTCCTATGGGAGATGGGACATTTAATGATGTTCATTTTGTACCATCCTTGACCACTAATCTCCTTTCTATTTACCAAATTACTCATGGGGCACACGGTAAAATTGTTGAGTTTACTTCTGATTATGTCTATATTAGGGACATGGAGACTAGAGATGTCGTAGCTATGGGAGTTGTTGATCATACATCATGCTTGTATTCTTAAATTCACATTTTGTTGTTGTTGATGATGATGATATTCATGATGTACACATCCCTTTACCAAGGGATAGTTATGAATGTGAGAACTTTGGATACTTGAATCATTTTGTTGTTGAGACAAGTGTTGAGCTTCCTACTCCTCTACCCCTTTTTCTGCAGACATGGGCTCTACTATTCAGAAGGATGATCATAGTGCTTCAGATCTTGTAGAATGTGATGAATACTTGGATGCCTTTTTAGAATTTGTTGTTTATTCTCATAATGCAGATTTGGGAGACATAACTGAGGGGGTTTCTTTTGGAGATTTTCTAGCAAGCTAGTACTGACTGTATGTTTGTCATTGATGACAACATATGGTAAGTAGCATGCATAGAAGTTTGATGGAGAGAACCTTGAATATATGTTTCCTAGATATGTTATCAACATGATATCATAGATGCAGAGGTTGATTCTAAGTGAAGATAGTAATATAGTAGTCTATATCAGTGAGTGTTCCTAACAAGTCCCAGGAAAAGTTCTGTATGTGGTTTACATTATGGTTGTAATGGACCCTTGTGAATTTATATTTATGCTATAGACATATGTATGATACTATGTTCATGGACGTAGAGTCATATATATAGTATAGGTTGAGTTATGAAGTCTCCAGTTGATAGTCATAGTTTCTTGAGTTTATCTGGTAGAGCCGACATTGTTTTTATTGTTGCAGTAGTTTCACCTATCAATTTGATATGCATGCTTGGATTAGTGTTTGGAGAAGAGTTAAGAATATTTGGTTAAGAGCAGATCATGTAATTTAGAATGAGAAGAAAGTATCAATTAATTTGGTGGAGTCGATAGTGTGAAGTGATGCGTCTACTCATCTTGAGTTGGATGGTCCCATTTTGTGTTCTGTGCTTAGTATAGCCAAATGAGATATTATTGAAGAGTTGTATTGTTTCTATAATATGATTTCAAGATGGTTCTAATAGGTTGACTTGATTATATAATTTAGAGGAAGATATTTATAGGCAGTCATTTTGTGATTGCTAGGCATGGAAGATAGTTGAAAGATAAGAGCAGAGTAGAAGGTGCAAAGTGTTGAGCCATCAGCACAAGGTCTATGTGACAAAGTAGAGAGTATATTATATTCATTGGAACTGATCAAGATAGTAGGTTTACACGTAGTTCACCAAGATCCATATATACTATGTAACTGTTAAATAGAATGTTGCAACCTTCACCCCTTTGAGAAGTGTGCTTCCAGACAGTGTGTCCTCACCCCTAATAGGGTTAATTGTAAAAGACTCCTAATAGGGTTTGACCCTTGACTGGGTCACTATACTTAATGCATTGTAAAGATCAACTCCTAACAGGGTTGTAAGATCTTCTAACATGGATCATAATACTCTAGTGCAATTTATAGTAGGTGCTAATTCCCACTAGCGTTTTTACCTATTTGGGTTTCCCCATAACCAAAATTGTGGTGTTGTGTTAAGTGTTCTTATATTGTGTTTATACTTAATGTTCTTCTATACTTAATTGGATAAAGAATTGAATCTTTTAGATAACTGATTCAACCCCCCTCTCAATTATCTCTTGGGACTATTCCTAACAATTGGTATCAGAGCCAAGTGCCTCAGAGAGAAATTTTAATAGCTTGAGGTTGATCAGATGGCATTCTTTAGAAAAGAAAGTCCTAAGTTTGATGGAGAGAACTATCTAGATTGGAAGAACAAAATGATGACACATTTGCAGTGCATTGCCTTTGAGATTTTTAAAGTAGCTACCAAAGAAGTTCAAATTCCCTCTCTAGAAAATCTTGCAAAGGATGATGAAAATCTTAAGAAAAAGGAGATGTTCACTTAAAATGCTATTTCCAAAGAAGCCCTTATCAGTGCCTTGTCTGACAGTGAGTTTTCAAAGATCAAGAAAGTTGATAAAGCCTACAAGATATGGAAGTATCTAGAAGACATGTTTGAAGGAGACATCCAAGCTAAGAATGTGTGAATAAACACATTGAAGAAAAAGTACAATACATTGGAGATGCTACCTGAAGAGAACATTAGAGCCTGCAATCAAAGGATTAATGAAGTAGTTGTAGGAATCAGAAACAATGGTGGAGAGATTTCTAAAGAAGACATAATGGATAAGTTGAGGACTACTTTGACACCAGAATATGAGAGCAAGATAAACATCCTAAATGAGACTATGCAATTCTCAAAGGACTTCAAAAGAGAGACCTCAATCAGCAAGATTTCAGCTTTTGAGATATCAAGTTTGAAGATAGAGCCTAAAAGTGAGACAGCCTTCAAAGCCTTAGTCCATGGTAAGAAATCCTTGAACACTTCTGGTAATTTTGATGACGATGAAGAGAAAGAACTAGATGATTTCATTGCTTTTATTGCTAACAAATAAAGGAAAGGAAAAGGGAAATATGAAGGTCAGTTACCATACAAATGCTTTCTATGTAAAAAGATTGGTCACTTTGCATCTAAGTGTCCTACAAGAGTCAAGAAGTTCAAAACTAACTATAAGCCTAAGTATACAAAAGAATGTTACTATGCTAGTGATGGAGTATCAGGTGAAGAGTCAATAGAAGATGAAATTAGATTCATTTCTCTTGAAGACATGGATAAAATGTTTGATGAAATGGACCTTGAAGATGAAAAGAAAGCACAAGAGTTAGCATTGATTTCACAATCTGACTTGAGGACATATTGGATCATTAACATCGGTTGCTCACATCACATGACATGAGACAAGGATAGATTTATACATCTAGATAGATACAAAGGCAACATGGTTAGATTTGGAGAAAAAACTCCTAAACCTATCATAGGTAGAGGAGCTATCACCTTGGTTGGAAAGAATAACACTAATGATGTTCTTTATGTTGATGGTTTGCAACATAACCTACTAAGTGTTGGATAGTTTCTTAACAAAGGATATCAGTTGGAATTCAAAGACAAGAAGTGCATCATTAATAATAAGGAAGGATAAATGATTGCATCAAGTTCAAAGAATAAAGGTAATGTTTTTTATCTTAATCCTGAAGAAAGTTGTTTTGTTGTTCAAGTAGATGATAGTTGGTTATGGCACAAAAGACTATGCCACATCAATTTTGACAACATAGTGAAGATAAGCAATGTAAAGGAAGCAAGATACCTTTCTAGCATTGCAAAACTAGTTGATATAGTATGCAGGGAATGTGTGATGGGAAAGAATGTGATGAATTCATTTAGAAGAAAGAATAATTCAACAAAGAACAAATTGGATCTAGTGCATACAGACCTATGTGGACCAACTCAAACAAGATCATACTATGGTGAAAGGTACTTTATTTTGTTTGTTGATGATTATTTTAGAATGATGTGGGCTGCATTCTTGAAGGTTAAATCTTCAAAGCATTTGAGAAGTTCAAAATATTCAAAGATAAGGTGGAAAATGAGTCTAGATTGAAGATAAAATATTTGAGATCAGATAGAGGAGGAGAATTCACCTCTAATAGATTCTATGAGTACTATGAAGAACATGGGATAAAGAGATAGTTAAGTGCACCTAGAACCCCTTAGTAGAATGGAATTGTAGAAAGGAGGAATAGGATCATACTTGACACAACACACACCATCATGATTGAAGGAAAGGTTGCACACACCTATTAGAGAGATGTGGTCAATACTATAGTCTATACAATCAATAGAGTTCAATTGAGGCCAGGTGTAGACAAGACACCTTATGAGCTATGGTTTGGGAATGTACCTACAGTAAAATCTTCAAAATCTTTGGAAGCAAGTGCTACATCAAGAGAGATGAAGCTATTGGCAAGTTTGATGCAAGAAGTGATGAAGGTATTTTTCTTGGTTACTCTACTAAAAGAAAAGCTTATAGATGTTTTAACTTGAGATTGAAGAAGATCATTGAAAGTGCTCATGTTAAGATTGATGAGAAGTTTATGATTCAAGAAAGATATCATGATTATGCACCTATGATTGAAGAAGAACCTAGACCTAGCACTAGAGAAACAGTTGTTGATGAAATGTTTGACAACATTGATGTATTATTCAATGACCTTGAAACTAGTGAAGAAGAATCACATAAGTCAAATGAGAGAGTCACACCTAATGTTCCTAAATTCACATCTAGATATCATTCAAAGGAAGACATCATTGGAGATTAGAATAGTAAAGTCATGACAAGATCAAAAGAAAAGAGTTCCACAACAAATGAAGAGGTATGTTTACTATCATAGATTGAACCCTTAAGTGTTGAAGATGCATGTAATGATTTAGATTGGTATGAAGCAATGAAAGAAGAGCTAGATTAGATAATTATGAATGATACATGAGAATTGGTGCCTAGGCCTAGTGATAAGAATGTGATTGGAACCAAGCGGATATTTAGAGTTCAGATGAATGAAGATGGAACAGTGGTAAGAAACAAAGCAAGACTCGTATGTAAATGATATGTGTAAAGAGAAGGAATTGATTATTCATATACATTTTCCCCTGTAAGCAGATTGGAAACCATAAATTTGTTTTTAGCCTATGCTACATTCAAATACTTTAACGTATACCAGATGGATGTTAAGTCAGGATTCCTGAACAAAGATCTAAAAGAAGTATACATAGAGCATCCTGAAGGATTTACATTATCAGATAGACTTGATATAGTATGCAAATTGAAGAAATCCCTCTACGGACTTAAGTAAGCCCCTAGAGCTTGGTATGAAAGACTTGATGGTTACTTGAATAAGATTGGATTCAAGAAAGGAGTAGCAGATTGTAATTTATTCATAAGAGAGACACTTGATGAATTATTGTTAGTTTCCATATTTGTTGATGACATTATATTTGGTGGTAATGACAAGCTTAGTGCAGAATTTGCCAAAGAGATGTAGAGCAAATTTGAAATGTTCATGATTGGACCTATCAAGTACTTTTTGGGACTCAATGTGTAGCAGATAGACAAAGGTATTTTCATTGATCAATCTAAGTATGTTAAAGAGATATTGAAGAAGTTCAAGATGGATTATTGCAAGCTAGTTTGTACCCCTATGATAACAGGATGCAAGCTTTCAAAAGAATATGATTTAGTAGCAGTAGACATAACCTTTTACAAGTCTATGATTGGTAAACTAATCCACCTTACTCAATCTAGACCTAATATTTCCAATGTAGTTGGTATTATTGGAATATTTGCAGAAGATCCTAAACAAAGTCATCTCATGGAAGTAAAGAGGATATTCAGATACTTGAGAGGAACAATAGACCATGATTTATCATATCCTAATTCTAAAAATGTAGAACTTCATGTGTATACAGATGCAGACTGGGCAGGTTGTGTGGATGATAGAAAGAGTACCTTAGGAGGAGCAATATTTCTTGGAGATAGACTTCTTACTTGGACAAGTAAGAAGAAAAATTGTATTCCTTAGTCCACAACAGAAGCAAAGTATGTTGTAGCAGCATTAAATTTCTCTACAATTGTGTGGATCAAGTAGATGATAAAGGATTTTGGTATTCAAATTGATTATGCTATTTATAAAGAACCCTGTGATGCATGCAAAGACAACACATTGAGATAAAATATCACTTCTTAATAGAGAAAATAGTAGAGAAAGAAGTAATGGTGGACTATGTGAGCACAAAAGATTAGCTAGTAGATGTATTCACAAAGCCTTTACCTAAGGATACATTTGAGTATCTCAGAGAGAAGCTTGGAGTAATCCCCTTCCCTAAATCTAATTAGAGATTGCAGGAGTGCAATAGTCCTCAGTGACTGATGAAAGGTTGACTACTCTACTTCAAGAGTAGTACTGATGCTTAATTATTTGGTGCCCTTTTCCATTGATGTCAAAGGGGGAGTAAGTATATAGTCATGAAAAAAAAAATAGTAAGAGGATACAATAGTTTATATTCAGAGCATTCAATAGTAGATGGAGGATTCATCCTTAGGGAAGTTTTGATGAGGAAATGGAGAACGTTATAAAAGAATTGTAGAAAGGGGGAGTGAGTATTTAGCAAGAAGGAAAAAAATAGTAAGAGATGGAGGATTCATCCTTGGGGGAGTTTTGTTGAGGAAATGGAGAATATTATAAAATGATTGTACATTTGGATTGGTGGTGTTTTTCATTCCATATGTTGCCATCAATGCCAAAGGGGGAGATTGTTGGAGATTTTCTAGCAAGCTAGTGCTGACTATATGTTTGTCGTTGATGACAACATATGATAAGAAACATGTGTGGAAGCCTGATGGAGAGAGCCTTGAGTATATGTTTCCTAGATATGTTATCAACATGATATCATAGATGAAAAGGTCTACTCTAAGTGAAGATAGTAATACAATAGTCTGTATCAGTGAGTGTTCCTGACAGGTCCCAGGAAGAGTTCTTTATGTGATTTAATGTATGGTTGTAATGGAGCCTTGCACATTTATATTTATGTTGTAGAAATATGTATGATACTATGCTCATGGATACAGAGTTAGATATATAGTATAGGTTGAGTTATCAAGTCTCCAGTTGACAGTCATAGTTTCCTGAGTTTATGTGGTAGAGCCGACATTATTTTTATTGTTGTAGTAGTTGCGCCTATCAGTTTGATATGCATGCTTGGATTAGTGTTTGGAGAAGAGTTAAGAATATTTGGTTAAGAGCGCATGACGTAATTCAGCGTGAGAATAAAGTATCAATTAATTTGGTGGATCTGACAGTGTGAAGTGACGCATCTACTCGTATTGAGTTGGGTTGTCCCATTTTGTGTTGTGTGCTTAGTATAGTAGACTGAGATATTATTGAAGAGTTGTATTGTTTCTCTAATATGATTCAAGATGGTTCTAACAAGCTGACTTGATTATATCATTTAGAGGAAGATATTTATAGATAGTCATTTTGTGATTGCTAGGCATGGTAGATAGTTGAAAGATAAGAGTAGAGAAGGTGGTGTGAAGTGTTGAGCCATCAGTAAAAGGTCTATGTGAAAAAGTATAAATTATATGCTATTCATTGGAATTGATCAAGACAATACATCAATCAAACAATAGGTCTATGCATAGTTCACCAAGATCCAGATATAGTGTGTATCTATTAAAAAAAAGGTTGCAGCCTTCACCCCTTTGAGTAGTGTGCTCCGGGACAGTGTGTCCTCACTCCTAATAGGGTTAATTGTAAAAGACTCCTAATAGGGTCTGACCCTTGACTAGTTCACTATACTTAATGCATTGTAAAGATAAACTCCTAACAGGGTTGTAAGATCTTCTAATAGGGATCATAATACTCTAGTGTAGTTTATAGTGGGTGCTGATTCTCACCGAGGTTTTTACCTATTTGGGTTTCCCCATAACCAAAATTGTGGTGTTGTGTTAAGTGTTCTTATATTGTGTTTATGCTTAATATTCTTGTGTACTTAATTGGATAAAAAATTGAATCTTATAGATAACTGATTCCCCCCCCTCTTAGTTATCTCTTGGGACTATTCCTAATAGTTTCTCTTCTATTTGATGATAGCACCACAGTTGGAGATACTTCTTCACCTTCTTTGGAGATTGGTATTCATGATTCTTCTCCTTCACTGGATTTCTCACATGATGTGATAAATTCTTTGAGCTTGGAGAGACATGTTCAGTCTTTAGAGATGCATACATGAAGACCTTCATCTTTTGCCTCCTATTTGTACATGGATTGGATTCTTCATCAATTGATGTATCTATTTCTTCCTAAGGGGAGACGTGTTTCTTATAGGCATTGGATTATCTCTTTTTTTTGCAGGTATTCCTCATCAACATTGGATCTTCTTCATTATGGGGGGGATATCATGTCTCCAACTATCCTTCTTATGGGGGGATAATTCTTTGTATATGCATGATATATGTAGTTCTTGGGGGGTCTTGAGTACTCCATCTATCCATGCATCTTGTTTTTCATCTCTCTTTTTGGGGGAGGGTTTTTCCAATGAGGTTTTCCCTCTTTCTCCACTTTATGAGAGATTGCATTTCATGTATTGCATAGCATATTGTACATGGGTACCTAACATGGCCTAGTAGATGGGATCCATCTTGCATTGTGAGTTTAAGTGCATTCCCCTAAGTTTCAATTAAGGGGGGTGTTGGTATAATTAAATATTCATCATTACAATTTACTTAATCTTACTTAGGATAATTCATTGCATCATATTTTTTCATTGAGACACATAGGAGTTTTCACCTCAATTAAGCACATGGTGTAGGAGAAATTCCACTTTAGGTGGTGATAATTTTTATCTCTTTTGACTTTATGTGTGAGATCCTCCTTTAGTCCACATATCACATTATCATCCTCATCCTATGAAACATACTTCATTTCATAATGGAGGATGATCCATATTTGGTGGACATGTGATTACACCTTGCATAGGTGATAGCTTATCAGCTTCTTATCATTATCTCTTATTTCCTTTCCTATATAAAGAGGCCTATTATGCACATTTTATTCATTCATTGAGTCAATAATCAAGTCCATTATCAATAATATTATTCTTGCATCTTAATGCAATTATCTTGCCAATCTCTTGTGGAAGTTATCTTTGTAGATTGCATTTGATCTTGGGGGTGTTTTAGAGTCACCTAAAAATCTAAAAATTACATATACACTCTTTATTGTACATAGAAAGATTTATCAAGATAGTTGTGAGTAAATAAAAAAACATTTCTATCCTTCCATAAATTAAAGACAATTTCTAGCCTGAAAGCATGCCATGTTTATAAGAATTTGAAAGGAAGTCTGGGAAAATATCACATCAAGATCATATTCCAGGAGAATGGCTCAGGTTTGAAAGGCGGCAAGAAAATCATGAATCCAAAACCAATACTATTGGCTCTGTTGGACTACAACTGATTTGGAATCTGATTGAAAGATCTATGATTGCAAGATCATTGAGGAGTTGCTGATTAGATATGTAATATGATTAAATCAATATTATGTTGTCATTGATGTCAACTAGTTTGACATCACTTATCTTGTAAGTTACTATACCGAGACATCTGAAGAAAAGTGGAAAAGAGATGAAGAACAAAGAAATATACATGAGGAAAGATGTACATGATAGATGAGGATAAGGAACACATTGAGTAATTTTTTTGATGAGTCTATGAATTGATGATATTGACTTCATTATGTTGCATTCATCTATAATGAAGTATAGAGCTGAAAGACACAAAGCAATGTTGTCGATAAATGAAGCATTTTTAGTAGACACTGACAAAGTGTAGTGTATACCGACTGCAATATTAACTAAGCAGTGTTCACCAATGCATTGTTAACCAAGGAGGATAGAATGAGTTAAATGATTAGTTTAGCCAATAAGATTGATGATCTGGCAAGAGTATAACACTGAGGTAATAGATAATGTTTGTTACGTAGATCGATGGTTGACAAAATTCAAAAAAAATCTAATGGAGAAGATTGAAACGTGTTATTGACACAAGTACCAAGAAAGTTTTAAGTGAAAAAATCTATGAATATGATTAAGCGGTAAAATCTGATGGTGGAGAAGAAAATGATTTACTTGTCTATAAAAGAGAACAAAATTTCTTTAGTAAGATGGCCGGGAAGACAAAGAAGCTGCAAAATTATTGCGTGAACAAGGTTTTTATGCATTCTGATCATACTAGTTAGTGAGAACCAAGCTGCAGAACAATTACTAAGCTATAGAGAGCTATTACCGACGAATAGTAAGTTGATATTGTATTGAATCTGAAGTGAATTATTAATCAAAAGGATTTGTATGGATTGAATATTGATCTGTAATCTGCAATTGAAGTTTTATTAAGGTAGGTCATTTTACTGTTACATATTTAACCATTATATATAGTCTAAATCTCTTAACCGAGTGGACTCTGAAAGTCTTATGATGTATCATTCATAGAATGAACATTGTTATCCTATCAATCCCATAGTGAATGCTGGTTGGATGATAATTTCTAATCTAAAATCCTCTAACAAGGTCACACCTGATAGTGTGTTTGTAACCTTTAACAGGGTTGGGTCTTAACTGACCTCACTTCAAAAGAGTGAACAATTTTGGGTTGCTGGTCCCAGGTGGTTTTTCCCTTTATAGGGTTTCCACATTAAATCTCTTATGCTATGTGTTGATTGTGATATTTGTTTGTTATCATACTTTGCATGTTACATGTTAGATTTGATCGGTAAACTATTGTAAGTATTAGACTGGTAATCAATAAAAGCACAGACAGTGAGAGTTATTATTTCTTACCGATGAGTAGAAAGTAAAGAAGATGTTTTGAATTATACATTTTGAATTGGGACATTGGATAAATGATTCACCCGCCTCTCAGTTATTCTAACAATTGGTATCAGAACTTTGGTTGCTTGGAATAGAGTTTTAAGGACTTAAGCATAAAGGTCTCAAGATGTATAAGAGGGAAGTACCAAAACTAAATAAAGAGAACTTCATAGTATGGCAAAGCATAATGAAGCTGCACATATCTAGAATTGGGAACTCTGCACTAGAGTTGATGGAGAATGGCTACATGCAACCGCCCACTGGTCCCCTAACTATTGATCAACTGAAGGATAAGCATGAACATAATGTTACTATGATGGAACTTGCTGCTTCCTGTACCGATGCCAAATTTGAAGATATCAAGACATGCACAATTGCCAAAGGAATGTGGGATAAATTAGCACAAATTTACAGTGGAGATCTGAATGTCAAAAGAGCCCGAGCTAAAAGTTTGAGAGGTAGATTTGATGATATGAGAATGAAAGAAGATGAGAATATTGTCCAATATTCAAATAGACTCAAAGAGGTGGTACATGCTATTAGAGCATCTGATGGAGTAATTGATGATGAAATAGTAATAAGTAAGATTCTTAGAACTTTGCTACCAGTTTATGCAATCAGGATTTCTGTAATTCATGAAACAAGAGCTCATCAAACCCACCCTTGACACTCTGATTGGTAAACTTACAACCTTTGAATTAAATTTTTTTGATAATAGTGTTGTTCCTTCTGTTGAATCCACTTTCATGTCTTCTCTGAAGATTGGAAAGTCTAGCAGGAATGGTAAGAATTGTGATAGTGATGACAATACTGATGATGAACTTGATGAGCTTGAAGCACTTATGGCCAGAAGATTACCCAAAGGAAAAGGAAGGTATAGAGGTAAGCTACCTTTAGCATGCTATAATTGTAAATAAGTCAGTCACATCGCTGCTAGATGTCCTCAGAAGAAAGATGATGATAGATCCAAAGATCGATCTGGTGGAAGCTATGGGAGAAGAGTCAATAGAGGTTACCGACACAACAACAGAGACAACCGAGATGAAAAAGGCAAAAAGGTATGTTACATAGCCAAAGATATTGAAACTAAATCTGATTCTGATGATGATGTAGAAGTTGTATTTGTTGCTATGAAAGATGACTCAGAAGAGGAAGAGAAACATGAAGAGATATCCCTGATCTTTAAAGTAAGAAAAAATAATACATGGATCATAGATAGTGGCCGCACACATCATATGACTGGTGATGTAGAGAAGTTTGATCATCTTGTTGAATACAATGGAGGATCTATGAGAATGGGAAATGATGCACCTTGTATGGTAAGAGGTAAAGGCTCACTAATGATCAATGATAGATTACAATGTGAAAATGAATATTGGGTAGATGGACTAAACTATAATTTGATAAGTGTGGCTTAGTTGAACAACTCAGGCCACCGACTAGCTTTTGAGAGAAAAAAGGTGAATATTTATAATGATGGAGGAAGACTTGTCAGAACTGGTACACAATCCAGAGGTAATCTATTCTATCTTGATATGGATCAGTCTTCTTGTTTGTTAATTAAGGATGAAGATGCTTGGTTGTGGCACCGAAGGTTATGCCATGTGAACTTTGACAACATGATCAAGATTAGTAGAAAGAAAAGAGTTAGAGGATTGCCTAACTTAACAAAACCTGATCATGCCATGTGCCATGAATGTCAAAGAGGTAAGATGACTAAGTCTAGTTTTAAAAGAAAAGACTATTCAATAAAGAAGATACTTGAGTTGGTTCATACCGATCTATGTGGTCCTATGAGAACTCAGAGCTATTCTAGTGATAGATATTTTATTCTTTTTGTTGATGATTATACTAGACTAATGACTGTTATGTTCTTGAAAGAGAAATTTGAAGCTTTCAAAATGTTTAAATGGTATAAAGCTAAGGTAGAGAAAGAAACCAAAAAAGAAATAAAATGCTTAAGATCTGATAGAGGAGGTGAATTTATCTCTGATGAATTTACTAACTTTTGTAATGAGTATGGAATCAAGAGGCAGGTATCTACACCGAGGACACCTCAGCAAAATGGCATTGCTAAAAGAAGGAATAGGTCTATAATTGACTGTGCTAGAACATTGATGATACAAAAGAAAGTTGCTCAGACATATTGGAGGGAAGTTGTCAGTACAGATGTATATGTTCTTAACCGAGTACAACTGAAGAAGGACTCCAACCAAACACCTTATGAACTATGGTTTGGACACAAGCCTACTGTAAGTTATTTTAGAATTTTTGGAAGTAAATGCTTTATATTGAAAGATGAGAGAAATGGAAAATTTGATTCTAAAGGAGATGAAGGGATATTTTTGGGATATTCCACTACAAGTAAAGCATACAAATGTTTGAATAGGGCTACAAATAAGATTGTTGAAAGTACTAATGTTCATGTTGATGAGTTTGATGATAAGTACATAGAGGAAAGTAAAAAGGAACTGGAAGACTACAGTAGATTCACTTACATTGAATGTCCAGAGTATCTACCGACACCGCAAGCTATAACAACCGGTCAACAGGGAAATAATGTAGTACAATAAGAACCACAAACTGATGAACATGAAGAAGCTACCAAGCATGGAAATGACCTTGAGCAGGATGAACAAGAAAGGAGAAATCAAGTTTTGGCTAGTTTTGTTAGGAGACATCATCTCGAAACACAAATCATTGGAGACATACATGCTAGAATGAAAACCAGAAGCAAAACAAGACAAGGTACATGTCTAATTTGTGAGTTTGAACCTAAAACTATGAAAATTGCATTAGAGAATGAAGAATGGGTTAATGCAATGAAGGAGGAAATAGAACAAATAGAAAAGAACAAAACTTGGTCCTTAGTACCCCGACCAAAAGATAAGAATGTTATCGGTACTAAGTGGATATATAGGAATAAATTAAATGCAAATGGTGAAGTCACAAGAAATAAAGCTAGATTAGTATGCAAGGGATATGCATAGGAAGAAGGCATTGACTATGGTGAGACATTTGCACCTGTTGCTAGATTAGAAGGAGTTAGAATGCTACTTGCATATGCTGCACATAAGAAATTCAAAGTCTATCAAATGGATGTAAAGTCAGCATTTTTGAATGGTATACTTGAAGAAGAGGTCTACATTGAACAACCTGAAGGATTTTTTGATCCCAACAATAAAGGCATGGTATGTAGATTACGTAAAGCTTTATATGGACTAAAGAAAGCACTGAGAGCATGGTATGAAAGACTGCATACTTATTTGTTAAGTATTGGATTTGTTAGAACAAGTGAAAACAACAATTTGTATGTGAAAGGTGATACTGTTGATCCTATTATCATTGCTGAAATATTTGTTGATGATATCATCTTTGGAGGCTCAGATCTTATTTGCAAGACATTTGCTAATGAAATGCAAAAGGAATTTGAAATGTCTATGTTCGGAGAGATTAAGTTCTTTCTTGGACTACAAGTGATCCAACAGAGTGATGGAATCTTCATCACACAATATAAATACATAAAGGAAGTACTAAAGACATTTGGCATGGATGATTTTAAACCTGTAGGAACACCGATGGCTACTAGATGAAAATTGATAAAGGATGAAACTATCGAGGTAAATTAGACACTTTACCAGTCCATGATTGGTAAGTTAATGTACGTAGTTCACAGTAGGCCAGATATAGCACATGCTGTAGGAATTGTTGCAAGATTTTTTGCTAATCCTAGAGAATTACATATGATAGCTAAAAAAAGGATCTTAAGATACCTAAAGAAAATAGAGAATTATGGACTATGGTATCCTAAGGAAGGGAAGTTTGAACTGAAAGTTTACATCGATGCTGATTGGGCTGGAAATGTGGATGATAGAAAAAGCACCACCAGAGGAGCATTTTTCTTTGGTGAAAGACTTGTAACCTAGACAAGTAAAAAGTATTCTTGTATTTCTTAGTCTATAGCTAAAGTAGAGTATGTTGCTGCTGCTACTAACTATTCAAACATTGCATATATCAAACAAGTGTTGGAAGGAATGAATGAGGAAATCACTGACCCGATGATTATATACTGTGACAACACTAGTGCTATTAATATTTCAAAGAATCCTATGATGCACTCTAAGACAAAGCATATATCTATTAAGTATCATTACTTAAGAGAAAAAGTGAAAGAGAAGCAAGTTAAGTTAGAATTTGTTACATCTAAAGAACAACTTGCAGATATTTTTACAAAGTCCCTACCAAAGGACACATTTGAATACTTGAGGACTAGACTTGGGGTCCATCCCCTGTCTATTTGTCACTAAGGTGATCTTGATGTTGCATCAGCCTACTTTCATTAGAAGATCATTCATGTTGATTCAACATAGTTCACACTTTGAATCATGTTCAAGGTTGTGATTAAGTTTGAGCACTTGAACCGATGAGATATATGTATACAGAGATACAGAGGAAGTACTGAACACCATAGAGAGTTACTTGGCTACTACAGAGCTGATTGTTTATTTGTTTCTTTGGCATTGTTGTCAAAGGGAGAGATGAACAATATGAAAGGAATGTACAACAATAAAAGGGAGAGAGAACTATCTAAGGGAGAGACAATCTAAATGGAACAGGAGAACTGAAAAGATCACAACTACAGAAAGGTAAAGCTGTATTACTTAATGCTGGTTCAGTGACGTAGTGATTAAATATATTAATTCTATTTGACTTACAAAATTTATTCACAAAGTTGTAGAATGTATGTTTGGTATGTGTATGGTACATTTCATATTACTTGAGTTGCCATCAATGCTAAAGGGAGAGATTGTTGGACTACAACTGATTTGGAATCTAATTGAAGGATCTATGATTGCAAGATCACTAAGGAGTTGCTGATTAGATATGTAATATGATTAAATCAGTATTATGTTGTCATTGATGTCAACTAGTTTGACAACACTTATCTTGTAAGTTACTATATCGAGACATCTGAAGAAAAGTGGAAAAGAGATGAAGAATAGAGAAATCTACATGAGGAAAGATGTACATGACAGATGAGGATAAGGAACACATTGAGTAATTTTTTGATGAGTCTATGACTTGATGATATTGACTTTATTATGTTGCATTCATCTATAATGAAGTATAGATCTGAAAGACACAAAGCAGTGTTGTTGGTAAATGAAGCATTTTTAGTATACACCGATGGAGTGTAGTGTATACCGACTGTAGTATTAACCGAGCAGTGTTCACTGATGCATTCTTTGTTAACCGAGGAAGATAGAATGAGTTAAATGATTAGTTTAGTTGATAAGATTGATGAGATGGCAAGAGTATAACACCAAGGTAACAGATAATGTTTGTTATGCAGATCGACGGCTGACAAAATTCAAAAAAAGATCTAACAAAGTAGATTGAAATGTGTTATTGACACAAGTACCAAGAAAGTTTTAAGTGGCAAAATCTATGAATGTGATTAAGCAGCAAAATATGATGGTGGAGAAGAAAATGCTTTACTCATGTATATAAGAGAATAGAATTTCTTTAGTAAGATGGTTGGGAAGAAGAAGAAGCTACAAAATTATCATTTGAACAAGGTTTTCATGCATTTTGATCATACTGGTTAGTGAGAACCGAGCTCCAGAACAATTATCGAGCTACAAAGAGCTATTACCGATGGATAGTAAGTTGATATAGTATTGAATCTGAAGTGAATTATTGATTAGAAGAATTTGTATGGATTGAATATTGATTTGTAATTTGCAATTGAAGTTGTATTAAGGAAGGTCATTTTACTGTTACATATTTAACCATTGTATAAAGTCTAAATCTCTTAACCGAGTGGACTCTGAAAGTCTTATGATGTATCATTCATAGAATGCACATTGTTATCCTATCAACCCCATAGTGAATGTTGGTTGGACGATAACTTCTAGTCTAAAATCCTCTAACAAGGTCACACCTGACACTGTGTTTGTAACCTTTAACAGGGTTGGGTCTTAACCGACCTCACTTTAGAAGAGTGAACAATTTTGGGTTGCCAGTCCTAGGTGGTTTTTCCCTTTATAGGGTTTCCAAGTTAAATCTCATGTTATGTGTTGATTGTGATATTTTTTTGTTATCACACTTTGCATGTTACATGTTAGATTTGATTGGTAAACTGTTATAAGTATTAGACTGGTAATCGGTAAAAGCATAGATAGTGAGAGTTATTATTGCTTACTGACGAGCAGAAAGGAAAGAAGATGTTTTGAATTATACATTTTGAATTGACACACTAGATAACTAATTCACTCCCCTCTTAGTTATTCTAACAGGCTCTTCTAAAATACCAGTAATATGAATGAAGGTCTTAGGTTTCCCATAAAAAGGGTATCGAGGATCCAACACACCTAGATGCCAAAGCCAAGAGCCCAAGGGTAAGCCTTGGAAAATAATACACTAGGAGAAGTGAGGCATTATAGGATCCATAATGGTAGACCAAACTATAAGAAACCTATGTTTCCAAGTAGACTGAGAAGAATTCAAGTTCCATCATTGGTTCAGGGTGGAGACAATAGGTAGGTGGGGAACTAGCCAATGGCAACCCATCTTGGGATTTTAATTATGTTAGGGTCAGTTAGAGTTGCCATTGTTGAAGTATCAAAGACCCTTATAAGTCAACTAATGTGAAGTTCATTTAAAGAATCCCTTTGGTATTCTTTCCGTATAGAAATCCTTCAAAGCACCCATGACCTTCAAAATTGTCAAGAATCCATCTTTAACTTTGCCAAGTTCAAATCTGGCTTTCCTTTGGATGAACCTTTTTCAAAGCTTATAACCTTCCTGAACTACTTCAAACCACTTTGAACTCTGGTTCAAAGTAGTTCAATAAAATTTTTATTTTCTAATGATTGTTTTATGCAAGTGGGCCCTGGCCTACGTAAGCTTTGGGTGGTGAACCACTTTGAACCACTTCAAACTCTGGTTCAAAGTAGTTCAAAGAGGTTCAACAAGAGTTTGAGGGTAGAATCATTAGTGGAAGGACAAGTGGTGGGACCCATGGCAATGAGATGGCAGTGAAATGATTAAGTTTTAAAGAGTAGTGGTTTTTGATTTGACGGGATCCATGAAGTAAATCAATGAAAGTTTGCCGAGGGGAATTAATGAGATCTTTGGCACGAGTGGTGGATATTATTCAAGGAAAAATTAATTAAGTTATTGAAAGTGGCAGGTTATGAGGATGTCCTTTTTCTACATCATTATTTTTCACACCATTTGAGATTAATGCCTCCACCTTATGCTCATTTAAGTCTATATTTCTGAGCAGAAACCCTCCAAAAAACATAAACAACTTTGTAAGTCTTTCTTTCCTGGTCTTGTTTTTTGTGGAGTCTCAGCTGCGGTGAAGGATTTATTCTAGGTCTACATGAAACTGGTAGCTTCTACAAGATTTCTCTTATTTCTTGTTGCTATTAGATACATTGATTCAAGAGGGGGTGGGGAGTGCTTGTGTTTTTATTTCTAGGAAAAAGATGAGGTCTAGTTTACATTTCTTCAGAAATGTTAAAAATATGAAATGCTGAGCCCCTATTATCTTGAATATAGACCTATTAGGAATACAGGTAGACAAAATGGTAGTAAACCTCACAAACCGTGCAGGGGAAGACTAGAGTTTAGAGTATATGTCAAGTGGACTATTAGAAGCTGCAACTTTTCCACCATCAGTCGTATGCCTGGAACTAATCCAACAATGTATAAATAGGTATGATGTGAAATCTAAGTGCATTTTGAATTCGGATGGACAAACCCTCATGCCAGTTAATAGGGAAACTATTACAACTGTCTTCAAAATTCCAAAGGAGTCCCTTGCTAGTTCAACTCCTACCCAATCCTTGGCTCAGTATAGGGAAAATGTAGACAAAAATAGGAGTCATGTGGCTAGGAAATGGACCTAAACTAATTACAAAGGAGGGTCATAGTTGCCTAAGGTTCTTACAAAGGATCACATGAAACCTCACATTCATGATGTTATTGTACTACTAAATCGAATTAAGGGTTCAGAATAGGTTCTTCTTTATGAAGAATGGATGTTTCATTTCATTGAAATAGTCTTAGAAGGAGGGCAACTTATTGATTGGGTAGAAATTATTGCTAGTTCACTAAGGGATCAACTCAAGCAAGCCTAGGTCACTAGGTAGAATTTCTATATGTCTTCATACCTGATATATTGCTTAGCCTACACACAAGCCTTGTCTCCTATACAACATGTTCCCTTGAATGAAAATTTATTTATTTATGAGTATTGCCCTTCATTAAGGAAGGATACAATTATGGAAAACTATAGGAGAGTTCATGACATTTTCTTGGGCAAACTGTGTTAGCAATTGGTAGGCTTTCTAGATTAGAGAGTCCCATTAGAAGCACAAAAATTGATTTATACTTATGGGAGTCTCTATACTCAGTTCCCCGCTTTACCTACATTCGGGTCAGAGGTTCTGATGATGAACCTATTAAGCTCTCGAGGTTCACCTTTGACTATTTTATTTTAGCAACAATTTGCAGGTAGCTATTTGTGGTTGTTAAAAGTGCCTCGCTAGAGGAAAAATGGCTTTCTATGTTTCCAGTAAAGATTGGTAATTTGACCTACAATAATATGATGGATGCTTCTATAATTAGGAGCAATCTACTGAGTTTTCATTTGTAATTCTACATGATGAGAAGATGTTTTGACAATAAGGGTTTTGCCAGGTAGGTCTTGAGCCTAAGTAATTACCCCTCACCTAGTTCACACCTGGAAGACTTATGGGAGGACCTCAGCGATGAAGGAGCAATATGGAAAAGAGATCATTCCAGACTTACGATCTTGTAGATTAAAATGTTGTAGTTAAATTTGGATATTGAAGGTGTGGAAGAGGATAGTGCTGAAGCTACAGTTTCAAAAGATGGTAATGTGCAAGTAGGAAGCCTTCCAGAAATAGATTGGAACAGGGTAGAGGAAGATGATATAAAAATGAGGGCTTGAACTATTTTAGAAGTCACAGAAAGCTGGTTGTTAGGGAAGAAAAAGAAGGAAACTGTGAACCCCCATCTTGGAAAATCCAGCGCAAAGTTAACATTTAAAAATGTAAAACATACTTCGTCTAATGCATCTCATGTGGTTTCCAATGTAGGGAAGGTTACATCTCTTAAGAAAAAGGTGCCTTCAAGAGGACATCCTACTCCCAAGAGGTCAAGACCAAGAACAAGATCAGAGATGTGTTCACAAATGGTGGCCTTAGGACTTGATTACTTGGACGTTGAAATTGAAGAGGGGGATATCTCATTTACACCACATGAGATAGAAAAAGATCAAGAAAATCTTATCATGGATATAGAGGTTTCTCAGGTCAAAAGTACTCTAGCCAAAACACCTGATAATCAGATGGTTGCTAGTTTGATTCCTCCTTGGCTGATTGAAATGGTAAAAAGGAGAAAAACTTACAAACTTGTTGCGTTACCCATGAAGGAAATTTTTTCCAAGTATGCTACTTGGACTCCTAAAGTGAAAAAGATGAAGATTAATGAGCTAGACTATCCACCAATCCATAAAATGGAAAGGTGACTACAGAAATAGCCACATTCAAACCTAAGGAAGGGATTCAGGAACTGGAAGCTGAAGATTTTGAGATCACAAAAATGGAACTCGAGGTTCTAAACAGAGATTCCAGGGACCATCTATTTAAATTCTCAGTTGATCACATGCTAGGGCAGTCACAAAAGGATGGAAGGGAGAAACACGAGTTGAAGCAGCTAGTTTCCACTATGGTAGAATTCCTTTCCTCACTTGTTGATGATGGGGTACTTTTGTTAGCTCAATCTTCATAGGATTTCCATCCAAATTCAGTTGAGAATAAAAAATTGGTGAAACAAGTGCAGCAAGGTAGAGCTCTAATGGAGGTTGTCACATCCTGGGTAAATAACATTGTCACTAAAGGAAGTGCCTTCATCCATGAATTCATTCCTACTTGTCTGGACAGAGAGGGGTTACTTGGTGAGATTTAAACACTGGTTCTGAGTTGGGAGGTAGAAGAAGCAAAGTGTGAGACAATTGTATTTCAGGTTCAGGAAATAGAGAGCTACGCTGTGACTAAGTTTTTGGTTGAAAATCTGATGAAGCTAGTTGATCCATGTATGCTCTTCATTTTAAAATAGAACTTCAGATGGAAGCATACATTGTTCAATGCCATGATCTCACAAGACAAGGCAATGGAAAAGGAAGTCTTGGATATGCACGCAGATGCTTTGAAAGATATTAAAATTGTGAACCCCTAAAGCATTCTACAAATTGATGAAGGTAACAGGGATGCAAATGCTATGGTTAAGGTCTTCATTGACACCATGCATGCCCTCAGGGAGAATGATGTGCTAACAGTCCAAGACTTCACTAGAATTGCCAACGTGGAGTCCATGTTGTTATTAAATAGGGGGTAGTTACTAAAACAAGTGGAGAGAATCAACGAGCTGAGATGGGAGAAGAATGCAACTCGGGCAAAGTTGATAGGCTTAAATAATTTACATGTCTAGCCAGCCCAGGAGTTGACAAATGTATTTCGGTCATGGAAACTTGTGAAGACCACCACATCAGATGAACCTAGAAAGAGCTCATAGTTCTCGAGACAGTTTTTCTTAGTTTTATCTTTTAAACAACACGTACATTGAAACTCTATTTTTGTTTGTATAATTGGTTTTAAACGATTTCTTTTCTGTTGACTGAGAAGCTGGGTTTTTCTAGAGGCTTTCTCAGACATGAAACTATTAATGCTGGGGCATTAGACTAAAAAGGGGTTAGAAAATAGATATAGAGAATAGAAGTAGATATACATTTATTTTTTGGGAAATAGATAGATTGCATAGAATTTGTTTTTTGAAACAGATGGTGATTGATTTTTGTTAGACTTTGATATGATCTATATGAATACATGTATGCTTAGTATTATTTTTATCTTTGAATCAAATCTGGAATATATGGATTGCTTTGGAAATTCGTATATTTGAATATGTGCATGTATTATTCATATTCAGTTACTTCCGGTTTCCTTCTAGTTTATTTTTCTTAAGTTATTCCTTAGGTTATAATATTTCTAAAGCATTTAATAGGCCTTAAATTTCCTCATAGATGATTCTTTTAGCTATTAATTTTATAAATCACCTCCATACCCAAGAGTATGTGAGTGATCCTTCTGCACTTTCAGGTTAAAAGTGTATAAGTTAATTTCATTGTTGATAATTCCTTGGATATCATACAAGGGAGTTGTACCTTAAGAATTTAGAGGGAGGCAACTTCATGTGCTTTTCCAACTGTTGATGAATAGTTTTTCCTAAAAAACATAGAGTCTTTATTTATTCTTATTTAAAAAGAGGAAGACAAATCTGTTCACCAACATATTTTTGGTGACTCTACTAGGGAGAGTCTAGTATTAAATATCAGATTCTCCATTTATTACAATGCTACAAGATGGTGTTGCCTCATAACGATGTGTTTCCTATGCTTCAACCTAACCTAGAATTCAGAGACACACAAGAAGACATAATCTCAAGCCTTGCTGAAGCAGCATGGAGGTTCAGATGCAGTAACGAGCAATTTCATCAAGTCTGAGAAGTGCTTGAGAAGGAAGAAGAAATAGCAGAGTGACTGAGGGGAATACCAGTTGCTCATGAAGCAGTCATAGTAGATAGACTTGCATAAGTCCCAGCAAGAAATTAAGATCTTTCCCAAATATTGAAACTGGTAGAAAAGAGATACATGAGAGGCGATAGGAGTAGAGGATTGGTTGATGAAGACTTTGAAGTTTTGAGGAATCTTAGTTTCACACTTGATCTTAATACTTGTAAGAAGAAGAAAACTTGAACTTTTAGTAGACCATCTTCACCTCCACCTAGCCCAGTTGTTCCACCTCTTTTTCAAGCTATTATAACACTTGGTACTATGGTACCCACTATTCTCAATATTCAGCCCTTGAATTTTCAGTTACCTAACATGGCTGCCAATCAACCCTGGGGTCAAAATATTGGCTGGCTGAACTTAGGAGTTAATCAACCTGCAGACTTGCCTAAAGGTGCTAATCAGGTTCTACCTAAGTTTAATGGAGATGGAAAAGTAACCTTTGATGATCATTTAAGCACCTTTCAGACCACTTGTGGTGTTATAAGTGTTCCCACTGAAGAAGTTGCAGTGAGGCTTTTTGTCAGAACCTTGGTTGACACTGCAGCGGAGTCATTTACCCAATGGCTTGATAAAAAATTGGATTGACATGAAAATTGCTTTTGAAAGGAGATTCAAAACACCTGATAATGAGATATCTCTATTGCTCAAGCTTAGCTAGATGAAGAAGGAGATACATGAGCCTATGCGCGAGTTCATAGCTAAGTTTAATAGAACCTTGCAAAGGATACTAGCCAACTTTGCACCAAGTGACAAAAATAAGAAGATTTTCTTCTTAAATGCTTTTCCACTTGATATAAGTTTCCACTTGTTGAAAGATGGAGTGGAAGACTTGGTTGCTGCTCAGACACAAGCTATTTAGTTAGAAGATACTCTCATAATAGTTGGGAAGTGGAAGCAGGAAGTTCAAGCTTCAGGGAGTACCTCATCCTCTATAATGGTAGATCCTCTGATGCAGAGGTTAATGAATGATATGGCTATGCTCAAAAGACAACATAATAAGGCAATTTCTCCATATCAATCTCCTTATCAAGATGCCAGCAGGAGGCAATATGATCAACCTTCAGGAAAAACCCCTCTTTTGACAGGACCACAATCTAGATTATAGATTGAACCTATGCCAAAAGAAACAATGTGTTCCTTTCATCTGACGACTGATCATGATGGTGAATCTTGTCCTGATTGGTTAAGGTGTTTACAAATTAATGCCATGAGAGACACTATTGGCATAGAAGAATTGCGAGAAGAGAAAGACTCGCCTGATATTGGTTTATCTAGTTCTTTTTATCTGGAGTATGAGCTGGGCTCTGACAGAGGTGGAAGTGTTTTGGAAACCCTACAAGATCTTGCTTGTACAATTTTAACAAGAAATCAGAGATCACCAAAATTTATCCTTGGTTTGATTGCTACCATTGCTGATGCTAAACGCAAGGAAGCTACTAGCGGAGAGACTTCTACAAACCCAAAGGTTCCCGAGGTGAAGATATTGTCAAAGGGTAATTCCATTCCTTCTCCTCCCTTCGAATTTGTTGAATTTTGTAAGAATACCACAATCTCTATTTCTCCTGCAGAATACCTCAAAATGAATCCCAAAGAGTTGGATTGGTTGGTAACGTATGTAAAAGGGGAGTTAAGTTTAAGCACCCAATTAGATAAGCCTCTCATAGGTGACATGACGATAGTTGAAGAACCCCTTGTCTTTAAACCCCAAGATACCCCACAGACATCGGAAGAAAGTCCTCATGTTAATACAGTTGAAAGCGAGATAGAAGAACAGAAACCAAATCCATTCTATATTTATTTACTTCTGAATGGGCAGAAGCTTAGTAATTGTATTATTGATTCTGGTGCATTAGATAACATCATGCCTGCCCCAGTTGCATGAGCCCTAGGTCTTACCTTGACTAAAACCTATGGTCATTGTTATTCCATGGATGGGAAACAAGTTCTGTTAATGGGCCAAGTCAAAGATGCCTGAGTTGTTCTTGCTGTGTATCTTGATAAACATCTGAAACTAACCAGTTTGGTAGTAGACATCCCAGCAAGCTATGGTATGTTTCTTAGTAGAACTTTTTGTAAATATTTAGGAGGGGACATTAAGATGGATTGGTCGGAGGCTTTAATCCCGGTTGGTAAAAAGAAGGTGAAACTCGAACCAAAACCTAAGAATAAATATACTGTGGTGCCATCAGATAACCCAAAGGGTCAAATTTTGTATGAGGAGTGTCATTTTGGCAATTATGTGATTTTGATTGATCTTGAGCAAGATGGTGAAGCCTCCACCCAAAAGGAAGAAGATATTTGGAAAATGGAGTTTGATGGTAGTTGCTCCAATTTAGGTTCAGGTGCAAGGATAGTTCTTTTTCCTCCAAATAAAGAATGTATCCCTCTTTCTTTCAAGTTGGATTTCAAAAATACTAATAATACTAAAAAATGCAAAGCTTTATTACTGGGATTGGAAGAAGAAAAATTGAGGGGAGTCAAAAATTTGATTGTGAAAGGTGATGTTGAACTAATCGCGAAGCAGGTAAGAGGACAATTCTCTATTAAGAATGAGAAGTTGAAACACTACAGAAATTTGGTATGAGATGAGTTGGATTTCTTTGATGCTTTTTCTATAGAATTTATACCAAGAGCTCAGAATACTAGACCAGATGCCTTGGTGGTATCAGCCTCACTTCTATTGCCTCATCCAGATTTTAAGACTCAAAAATACTAGATTCAGATGATTTACAAGCCTAGAGTACTCGACAATGTAGAATATTGGCAAGTTTTTGATAATGATTCTCAGCTCAAAGATTTCTTAGAATGTGCTACAGGTTTTTCTAATGTTTATTTTGAAGGATCATATGGTGAATGCAAAGAAGTCTATCAAGATGATGCAAATAGTGATGGAGTGATCTAGTTGAAAGGAAATAAGATTCCCAAAGGCCTTGTGTCTCTCGAACATTTTTTCAGAAGGAAAGATGACAGTACTATTAAAGAAAAAAGATCTCATGTGCATAATTCAAAAGAATATTACAAAATTGATATAGGGGAGCAAGATGATCCAAAGTGGATTTCTATTGGTCCAACTTGTACCTTGCCTAAAAAAGAAAACCTGAGGAAGTTGCTCAGAGAGTACAAAGATGTCTTCACCTGGGGATATGAAAAATTGAATAATTTTAGAGGCAGACAGTTTGAACACCAAATTCCTTTAAAGCCTAGTGTAATCTCATTTCACCAAAAATTAAGGAACTATAATCTGAAAGTGTCTAAAGCTATTTTAAAAGAATTAAATTTTTTTTTATAGGCAAGGATCATTTATCCCATCCACCATTCAACATGGATCGCCAATATAGTCCTTGTGAGAAAGAAGAATGGCAAAATCAGGATCTGTGTAGATTTTCATAATCTTAATCAGGTAAGCTTGAAAGATAATTATGCCTTACCTATGATGGAGCATGTGCTTCAAGCAGTTTTTGGAGCTAAAGTTATGTCTATGCTAGATGGCTATTCCGGATACAATCAAATTAGTGTGGAAGAAAGTGATCAACATAAAATAGCTTTTATCACCCCATGGGGAACTTATGCATATAGTCGCATGCCCTTTGGATTAATCAATGTGGGTGCAACCTTCCAAAGAGCAATGAGCTCATCCTTCGAGGATCTTTGAAACAAATTATAGTAGTATATTTATATGATCTCACAGTATTTTCAAAGAAGAGGGGTCAACACTTAAAAGATCTTGAGATAGTGCTCCTAAGATGTAGAAGTCATGACATTTCCTTAAACCCCAAGAAATCAACATTCTTTATGGAGGAAGGTAAATTACTTGGCCACATCATTTCAAAGGATGGGATTTGGATTGACCTTGAGTGGGTAAAGGTGATTCAACAGCTCAACTTGCCGGCAAACAAGAGTGGATTGAAGTCTTTCTTTGGTTAGGTAAACTTTTTGTGAGCATTTGTTCCTAAATTTTTAGAGATTACTAAAGACATGATTGATATGATGAGTGAGAAAGTTCCTTTCAAATGGAGCGAGCATGGGTGTCAAGCTTTCAAAGATATTAAAAATGCAATATCATAGGCCCCTATATTAAAAATTCCCAATATTAAAAAGGACTTCATCATTTATTGCTATGCCTCAAATCATACTCTGTCAGGTATATTAACACAAAAAGATGAGAGAGGACTGTTACCCTAATTTTCATTTGCATGAAAATTTGGCTAATATGTATCCCAAGATCTCTATTTTTACCTTGCTAAGAATCCCTAAAAATTTCATAGATTTATGTCCCGTTCTCTAGCCTCCGCAATTTGTTTTATCCCTTGGTCTGCAGGTCCCAAAATTTTAAAAAAAGTAGCGTTTGCCAAGAAAAACCCTACAAACCCTAGGCCAAGTTTCTATTTCATTGTTACTTTATCGGCCACTTAAAAATCCCAATATCCACGTGCACTTTATTTTTCTTCGGTCACCAATTTAACTTTTTTCTCCAATGGTCTTTTTATGTGGGGTCCCAAACAGGAAGATCAACAGTTGTCATGAATTCACGAAGGGTCTGTCAGAGGCTTGTGATTTCACGATAGCCATTGATCTTCCCTTTTACTCAACACTTCAAACCTTGCATGGGTCCATTGCCATGTTGTTTGACTTAGAGGGTTTTTATTGGTTGAGGGATGATGACCTGTATGTTGTCAATGGGCCCGGTTGTCAATTTCCTTTTTTGATCAATGACTGGCATGTGTTCTCATGGGTTTTGTTAGAACCATGAGATCATATGCCGACCATCAATTTTACTTTATTCTCAGGCAACAAATGCTAGGTGGGTCCGCGTTGCCAGGTTTGTTGATGTGATTGAATGTGATTGGTTGCCGAGTGATGACGAGGTTACAGGTGGGTCCATTTGTCAGAGGGTCCTAGTTTAATAAAGATCAATGGCTGGCACATGTTCTAAAGGAATATTCGGTGGCTTTGAGATAATACACCAACCATTCAAATGGAATCTTGTCTTCAGTGGGTCCAATGTCAGATTGGTCACCGAGGTGTTTGCTAATAAGGTAGCTAGAATGAATGGAAAGGTGACAAATGGAAAAATGGGCCTAGGGTTTAGTGAAGTATTTCGTGAATCAGTGACTAAAGGGGTTTTTCATGTTTTCTAGACTTAACCGGGGTCAGCTAAAGTATTAAACAATTCTGTGACTAAAGGAAAATTGGAACCTGAGGTAAATGCCATGTTAGTTTTGTAGTCAAGTGCCGAGCCTAGGTAAAAAGGAGGATCTGAAGGTTGCATTTTAAAGAGAGATTGAGTTTCAAATGTTGACCGTCGATAGGGAATTTTAGTGCCACCTGTGACTGTTTTATCAATTTTTAAATTCAAATATATCAAAATATCAGATTTCAACAGTTATGGTGAGACCGAGTTGCAGGTAGGTAGATGGATCATGGCGACTAGATTTTTGCATGTGTAAACATGAAATGGACATGCAAACATAGATATCTAATTAGGTGGGATATTTTCATGTGCATTTATGGCCGAATTTGATAGAATTAGGGTTTGATTATTATATGAAAAATTATGTAACCCTAATTAGATATTTTTGGCTCCTGCCTGTGTGCATTAGAGGAGATGTATGTAATGTTTTTGGGGAGCTTTAGAGCTCAGAATGACTTTTTGTAAAAGAAGAGTTGGACAATTGTAAAGAGAAAAATATATCTTTTCTTAGAAATCTATCTGTGGCATTCTTCTTGCCCTCTGGTTTTCTACAGTTGTAAATTCCCATTGATAATTTAGATATTGAAGATATTTTGTTACATTTCTCATGTCTCTATGCCTTCTTGTGTGAGTTATCTCTTAATGAATTCAGTATTTACACACTTCTCAGTGATATCTTAGGGTTCTTGATCCCTCTTCCTTTCTACAATTTTGTGTATCATTGTGGATGATTTTATGTGAATGATTTTGTGGGTATACTTCAACCCCTTAACTATCTTGTCTCATTCCTATACCGAGTTGCACAGGTGAATGTTTTTTTGCAGGTCATAGATTGTTGTCTAACTCTAAAGAGTGTTATTGTTTGTGAAAGAATCTCTCTCTTTCCCTGAATACCCTCTTTATTTGCAGACCCTTCTATGAAATATTTATGCAAGCCTATTCAGTAAGTTGTGATCTCCTAGACCTAAGTTTGTGCATTGAGTCCATATTTTATACTATAATTCATACCTTCATTTCAGTGCATCACCTAGTAGGTAGTTTGCTTTCAGTCATTTCCCTTTCAAGCATGCCTTTTATCCCTTTCCCTCGAAAGATTTACTTTTCATGTCAAAAATCAAATTAAGGTGATTATCCAAGAGGAACCAGCCTAGAACCTGGAGTTCTCATCTCAATTAGCATAGGTCCCACAACCTAGAGATGATTCCCATGTTATACTAGGTTATCAAGACTACGAAAGCTTGAAACAAGGGTGCAAACTTAGTGTATAACAATTCTGGCACGCTCGGTGGGTCAGTAAAGAATCATAAATTCATTTTTGAAGTTATGCTATCTCTGATATACTAATTGCATAATATAGGCTTTTAGAAGTTATTCTATCAAGTATATTTGGTGACTCCATTGGTGGAAGGATTCAGGCTAAATTTGTTCAAAGTTTATGAGAAAGATTGAGACTAGGAGCTCAAAGCCTACTGAATTTTTAGAGTTACCCTTAAAAAGAAGCTACAAAGGAAGGTCAACTCAAAGAACATCCCATGAAAGGAGAGTTCAATCTACACCTCTTGATACTTCAGAAAGGAGACCTTTTCCCTTTCATTCCAAAAGAAGAGGAAGATCTCTAACCAGAGATCTAGAAGAAGACTCAAATCCAACAGAAAATACAACTCACATAGTTAATCTTCAAATCACATCTCCTACAATGGCTAGACAGTTTTCTTTTGCACCTTTCAACTAGGGCAGTCCATTGACCTTTGATGTACATCATGATGTGCCCTTGGTAGCATTGAAGAGCTTACCTAATTTCATAGGTGAAGGGAAAACTATTGCTTTTGAATACATAGGAGATGTGACCACCATCTGTAGCATACACAACATAACCCAAGAGGATGTGGCCACAAAGTTATTGGTAGCCTCTCTAAAAGGTAAGGCTCTTGAATGGTTTAGAACTCTAACTGTTGGTTCTATTAATTCATGGGATGGGTTAGGAGATGCATTAAGTAAGCATTTTGAGGATAAATTAGATAATTTGTCTCTAGTTGAATAGTTGACAACCATTAAAAGAGACCCTCAAGAGAAAATGATAGATTACAATAGTAGATTCCTTAAAACATGGAATAGAATTCCAGCCACAGTAAGACCATCAGCTGACCATGCTTTTCTATACTACTTGCAAAGTTTGAATGGTCAAATTTCTATCATGATCTAGTCTATGGGTGGTACTTCTTTACCCTGAGCCTTTGACATAGCTATTAGGGCTGAAAATTATTTAATTCAAGTAGGCATGATAGCTAGAAGGCCACCTATGCCCATTTTTCCTAGCCTTCAACCCATTGGACCTACACAAGTACCCCCATTTACCCCTATCCCACCATATTAGCACCTCAGGCTAGTACTAGTGGTCAAGAGCTAACAACAAGTTTTTCTCAAGAGCCATAAGAAATAAAGAATAGCCAACAAAGTAGTCAGAAAGAAATGACAAACTTGTTGAAGACCTTGACTAAAGAAGTAACAAATTGAAAGAAGCAGGGTCAAGGAATCAGACCACCCTTTTAGCCACAAGGCCAAGGTCCTAATATACAATATCAAAATCAAGGACAACCTTATCAGCAAAATAGGCCACCATACCAAGGAGGCTATCAAGGACAAAGGAAAAGTTTTAACCAAAGACCATTCCAACCATATAACCCTACACCTCTCAAGTCTGCAAATCCAGTGAGGGATATGGTTCCTAGTCAGAATAATGTGGCTATGGATAATGAATGGTGTTTTCCTTGTAATCAGCCTCACAATAAGGCTACATGTTCAAATGGATGGATGAACCAAGCTCTAATGGTTCAAAATGCCTCACAAGCTCAATCAGAGGCTTCATCCAGTGGGTCAGTCCCTCAACAAGAATCATAAGAAAATGAGACTGCTCTTTTCAATTGGGAGCATCTAGACTTCGATGGAGTCAATTATGAAGTTGCTTTTGTTGCCTATACAAGAGCATAGAGAAGAGCTCAAGATATGGAGTGAGAAAACTTTGGTAATAAAGCTACTACATCTGTAGAGCCATTGCAGTAGGCTACCCCTACCACATTCAAGGAGATTCCTGCTATTACAAACAAAGAAGGCCAATAGTCCAAAGAAGTGGAGCCCATCATAGTGAAAGCACAACAAAGAGTACACATTGTGACACCTTTTAATATTGTAGACAACATGAAGAAGGTGAATGTCACCATGTTTATGTGGGACTCTTTGGCTATTCCAGGGTAGTCTAACATTTTGAAGAAGGCCATGACCGAAGTAAAAACTCCTCAACCTACAAAGGAAATTGCAAAGCTAGTGTTGGTTAACACTAATCAAGAAAAGGAGACTCCAAGTAGCAACTCCAAGGCCAATGCCATTCAAGGTAGGAATTCAAAGCCACCTCCCTTTTATGTATCTTTCATTATTGGAAAGTCTCTAGTACATAATTGTATGGTAGATAGTGGAGCTACTAGCACTGTAATGCCCAAGAAGGTAGCTGACCAATTAGGACTAAAATATGAACCCTTCCAAAAGAAGGTTACACAACTTGATGGGTCCTCGGTCAATACTATAGGTGTGGCCAAGGATACCAGTCTGATTCTTCATGCTAGTCCTAATTTCTCCATCCTCCTTGATATATATATCATAGATCTCCCTGCATTATTTTCTATATGTCTTTCAAGGGAGTTCACATCCAAAATAGGAGGCTATCTATCCTCTTACTAGTCTCACATGCTATTTCATACAAGGTATGGGACCAAGGTCACCATTAAATTAGAACCATTGGCAACACACCATATAGAACCATATGTGTCCAATTCCATCAATGTGAATTTCCCCATATTTGATGACAATGACTTCTAGACTATTGGAGAAGTAGACACTAAGATAGAGGATATCCTTAATATTCTTCTAGATGAAAGAGCTTCATAAGCCCAAGAAAGCCTTATTTGGGATTTTGGTTTGGGAAGTTTTTTAATACAAGAAAGTGGGTCTATAGAACCAAGCCTTCTCAAAGAAGACACTGATTTAGAGGATCAGAATAATCAGGTTTGGGAACTATTTTTTGATGGAGCTAGAAGTAGACATGGCTATGGTGGTGGTGCTATGTTAGTGTCCCCAAAAGGAGAAAGGTATTATACTACCTTTAGATTCAGTTTCTCCTACACTAGCAACACTACAGAGTATGAAAGCCTTGTGAATGGACTGGAGTGGGCTAGAAAAAGAGGGCTCAAAGATTTAAAAGTTTATAGTGACAGTGAGTTAGTTGTCAGCAAAGTGAGAGGGATAAGTGCAACCAAAAATGACACTTTGAAAGCATACAAACATAGAGTTTGGGATGTAATTGAAGACTTTTGTGCTTTCAATATTGTTTCTATCCCTAGAAAGCTAAATCAAAATGTAGATAGATTAACTGCTATCGGATCTCAGTATGATATTCCCAATAGCATTTCAAAAGAGATAGATCAACATCATATCAAAGTGATTGTTAGACCCTCTATTCCTGATAATAATGTCAATTGGTAGGTGTTTGACAACGATGAACAAATTCTACAGTTCTTGTTTGAAGAAGATGTTTTTTCAAAGCATAATCAAGATAGGTTATCACAAAATTATGGTGATCAAGTGATACAATTTAAGTCTAATAAGATGCCTAGAGGTCTTGTCACCTTAGAGACTTTCTTCAACAAGGATGATGAAGTTAAGAAGAACCAAGCTATCCTAGTAGTTCAAAAAGAACATTATGTCGAATTAGAGTTGGAACCAGGTAAGAGCTAACAATTTGGAAAGATAAACACTGGATTGGAAAAGCAAGCTTACACTCAGTTATTCAAAGAATTCAGTGATATATTTGCATGGCAATATGAAGACCTCAAAGGTTTTGATCTAGCCCTTTCTCAGAACACTATTGAATTAGAACCTAATGCCAAACCAGTGAGGCAAAAGCAAAGGCCTGTTAATCCCAAGCTTGAGCCACTTATGCATAAAGAAGTGCTCAAATTGATAGAAAGTGGTATCATCTACCCCATTAAGCATACTAGTTGGGTTTCTAACCTTGTTCCTATCAAGAAGAGGAATGGGGAGTTAAGATTATGTGTTCACTTCAAGGACCTTAACAGAGCCTCCTTGAAGGACCACCATCCACTACCCTCTATGGAACAAATTTTACAATGTGTCTCTGGATCTGAGAGATTTACATTATTGGATGGCTATTCAGGATACAATCAGATCTTAGTAAATGAAGAGGATCAATACAAAAATGCATTTACAACCAAGTGGGGAACCATGGCTTATCAAAAGATGCCCTTTGGTTTGTCATATGCAGGTGCTACTTTTCAAAATGCAATGGATATGGCCTTCAAAAGCCTCATGTACAAGTTTGTACTAGTCTACTTAGATGACATAATTGTCTATTCTAAACATGTAGTAGACCATATCAAACATTTGAGGAAGATTTTTGAAAGGTGTAGAGAGTTTGGGATATCTCTTAATCCCAAGAAATGTGTGTTTGCCATTCATGAGGGAAAATTATTGGGATATGTAGTATCCAAAGAAGGAATTACAGTGGATCTTGAGAGAATTGCAGCCATCCCAGAATTACCATTGCCACATCATAAGAAAGGTCTTCAATCTTTCATAGGAAAGATTAATTTTGTCAGGCATTTCTTGCCTAATATTGTAGGTTTACTAAAGCCTTTGAAAACCATGCTAAAGAAGAGTTCAACTTTCAGTTGGACTAAAGAAGGAAAAGCTAATTTCCAAGCTATCAAAGAGGCCTTAACAGAAGCCCCTACTCTCCTAAACCCAAATTTTAGTAAGGATTTTATCCTTTATGCTTATGGAGGTCATGATGCTATATCTGCAATATTGACCCAAGAAAATTTAGAAGGATTGGAGAAGCCTATTGCTTTCTTTAGCAAAGGTTTAGAGGAGTATGAACAGAGATACTCTTTTGTAGAAAAACATGCACTTGTTGTGGTGAAGAGCCTTAAGAAATTTAGATATCTATTGACTCATAGAAAGGTACATTTAAAGGTTACTCATCCAAGTGTCAAAGAATTTTTTCTTTCCAAGGAACTTAATGAGAAAAGAACTGGTTGGATCACCAAGGTAATGGAATATGATATTGATATTCAAACCACCAAGCTAGTTAGAGGAAGAGGTCTTTGTGAGCATTTGGCAGGGGATGAAAGTTCAAAGAAATTAGAGAAAATGGATGCATCTTTGGTTGTGCATTCTATAGAAGAACATGCCAAGGCATTAGGTTGGTTGCCTAACATGGTTCATTTCTTAAAAATAAGACAATGTCCTGCAGGTTTGGATTTAGCAAAAAGAAGGTATTATAGATTACAATCTGTTCCTTTTGAACTGATAGATGAAGTTCTTTTTAGAAAGGATCACAATGGTGTCCTTTTAAGATGCATTGATTCATAAAAGATAGTTGATGTCCTATTTGAGTTTCATGATGGACCTTCTGGAGGTCACTTTTCTCCTAGGACTACTGGTTTTAAAATCATGAGGGCTGGATACTATTGGCCATCTATCTTTAAGGATAGTCATGATTATGTGAGAAGATGCATCAAATGTGCTATGTTTGTAGGAAAAGAAAGGCTTGCAGCCTTGCCCCTACAGCTAGTCAGAACAGAGAAACCTTTCATGAAGTGGGGTATAGATTTCATTGGCATGATCAATCCTCCATCTAGTGTAGGACACAAATGGATAATTACTGCAACTGATTATTTCACTAGATGGACAGAGGTAGTTTCCTTAAAAGAATCAAATGAGAGTACTGTATTAAGTTTTTATGATGATATAGTTCACAGATTTGGCACTCCAAACTCCATAATATCAGATAATGCATTGGCATTCACAGGCCTTAAAGTCTCAAAATGGGCAATCAGGAATGGCATTTATCTGAATACAAGTTCAAGTTATTATCCCAAGGGAAATGGCTTAGGATAGTCAACAAATAAGAACTTGATTAGGATAATCAAGAAGACCCTATAGGATAACCAAAGGAGTTGGCATACTAAGTTGAAATTTTCTTTATGGTTAGATAGAATCACCCCAAAGAAGATTATTGGGAATTCTCCTTATGTGTTAGTATATGGCAGAGAGGCTAAGTTGTCCATTTCAACTAAATTACTAGCTCTGGACTTAGCTACTCAATATGCCCTATTTGAAGAAGGAGATCCCTTACAGATCAAATATGCTCAGCTCATGGAGTTAGAAGAACTCAAAGACAAATCCATGAAAGATATGGAGTTCCATTAGATTTAGACAAAGAAGAACTTTGATAAAAGAGCCAGGATAAAAAATTTCAAGGTTGGAGATGTAGTCCTCAAATGGGATGAGTTCAGATCTAGACCTAGCTGACATACAAAGTTTGATTCATTTTGGGGTGGACCATTTGTTATAACAGAGTGCAAGGGACCCAATGCTTTTTAGTTATCAACTCTTGAAGGAGATGCCTTGCCAATCCCAGTAAATGGATTCCATTTAAAGCCCTACTTTGAGGTTAATCCCTCTCTATAAAATTCTTGCAAATATGTGTTTCCTTCTTTCTTTCCCTGTTTCCTAGGTTAGTCTCTTTCTTTTCAAGAAGTGCCTATGCACAAGTTCATTCTTCTGGTTCAGTTTTGTCTCTCTATCAAAGTTTTGTGTTCCTAAGATGACCCCATGCCCAATGAATTATGTCAAGGCCGCTAATCAATGTCTAGCAGGCTAACATCCAACAGAAATTGCCAAAATGTTACCCTAATTTTCATGTGCATGCAAATTTGGCTAATATGTATCCTAGGATCTCTATTTTTACCTTGCCAAGCATCCCTAAAAATTTCATAGATTTATGTCCTGTTCTCTGGCCTTTGCAAATTTTTTTATCCCCTGGTCTGCAGGTCCCAAAATTTTAAAAAAAGTAGCCGTTGCCAAGAAAAACCCTACAAACCCTAGGCCAAGTTTCTATTTCATTGTTACTTTATCGGCCACTTAAAAATCCCAATATCCACATGTGCTTTATTTTTCTTCGGTCGCCAATTTTACTTTGTTCTCCGGTGGTCTTTTTATGTGGGGTCCCAAGCAAGAAGATCAACAGTTGCCATGAATTTGCAAAGGGTCTATCAGAGGCTTGCGATTTCACAATAGTCATCGATCTTCCCTTTTACTTAGTGCTTCAAACCTTGTGTGGGTCTATTGCCACATTGTCTGACTTGGAGGGTCTTTATTGGTCAAGGGATGATGACTTGTATGTTGTAAATGGGCTTGGTTGTTAGTTTCCTTTTTTGATCAATGGCTGGAGTGTGTTCTCATGGGTTTTGTCAGAACCATGAGATCATACACCGACCATCAATTTTACTTTATTCTCAAGCGATGAATGCTAGGTGGGTTTGCATTGCTAGGTTTTCTGATGTGCTCGAATGTGATTGGTTGTTGAGTGATGATGAGGTTATAGGTGGGTCTGTTTGTCAGAGGGTCCCGATTTAATAAAGATCAATGGATGGCACATGTTTTGAAGGAATATTCAGTGGCTTTGAGATCATGTGCCAGCTGTTCAAATGGAATCTTGTCTTCAATGGGTCCATGTCAGATTGGTCACCGAGGTGTTTGTTGATAAGGTAGCTAGAATGAATGGAAAGGTGACAAATGGAAAAATGGGCCCAGGGTTTAGTGAAGTATTTCACGAATCAGTGACTAAAGGGGTTTTTTGTGTTCGCTAGACTTAACTGGGGTTAGCTAAAGTATTAAATGATTCTGTGACTAAAGAAAAATTGGAACCCAAGGTAAATGCCAAGTTAGTTTTGTAGTCAAGTGTTGAGCCCAAGTAAAAAGGAGGATCTGACGGTTGCATTTTAAAGAGAGATTGAGTTTCAAATGCCGACTGTTGATAGGGAATTTTAGCACCACCTGTGACCGTTTTATCAATTTTTAAATTCAAATATCTCAAAATATCAAATTTCAACAGTTATGGCGAGATCGAGTTGTAGGTAGGTAGATGGATCATGGTGACTAGATTTTTGCAGGTGTAAACATGAAATGGACACGCAAACATAGATATTTGATCAACTGGGATATTTTCATGTGCATTTATGGCTGAATTTGACAGGATTAGGGTTTGATTATTATATGAAAAATTATGTAACCCTAATTAGATATTTTTGGCTCCTGCCTGTGTGCATTAGAGGAGATGTATATACTATTTTTGGAGAGATTTAGAGCTCAGAATTGACTTTTTGTAAAAGAAGAGTTGGAAAATTGTAGAGAGAAAAATATATCTTTTCTTAGAAATCTATCTGTGGCATTCTTCTTGCCCTCTGGTTTTCTACAGTTGTAAATTCCCATTGATAATTCATATATTGAAGATATTTTGTGACATTTCTCATGTCCCTATGCCTTCTCATGTGAGTTATCTCTTAATGAATTTAGTATTTACACGCTTCTCAGTGATATCTTAGGGTTCTTGATCCCTCTTCCTTTTTGCAATTTTGTGTATCATTGTGGATGATTTGATGTGAATTCTTTTGTGGGTATACTTCAACCCCTTAACTATCTTGTCTCATTCCTATACCAAGTTGCAGAGGTGAATGTTTGTTTGTAGGTCATAGATTGTTGTCTAACTCTAAAGAGTGTTATTGTTTGTGAAAGAATCTCTCTCTTTCCCTAAATAACCTCTTTATTTGTAGACCCTTCAATGAAATATTTATGCAAGCCTATTTAGTAAGTTGTGATCTCCTAGACCTAAGTTTGTGCATTGAGTCCATCTTTTATACTGTAATTCATACCTTCATTTCAGTGCATCACCTCGTAGGTAGTTTGCTTTCAATCATTTCCCTTTCAAGCATGCCTTCTATCCCTTTCCCTCAAAAGATTTACTTTTCATGTCAAGAAGCAAATTAAGGTGATTATCCAAGAGGAACCAGCCTAGAACCTAGAGGTCTCATTTTAGTTAGCATAGGTCCCACAACCTGGAGATGATTCCCGTGTTATACTAGGTTATCAAGACTATGAGAGCTTGAAACAAGGGTGCAAAATTAGTGTATAACAAGGACAAGAGGCACCTATAGCTTTTATGAGCATGCCTCTCAAAAGACATGAACTCAAGTATTCCTAGATGGCAAAACATGCTTTTGTTGTGGTGAAAGTGGTAAAATAGTTCAGGTATTACATACTCCATTCCCATTGTACATTTTTTGTACTTGATACAGCAGTGAAGAGTATCTTAACTCAAAAGGAGATTGGAATGAACAATAGAGTAGTTTAGATAGCAAAGATCCAAGAGTATGATCTAGTAATTAAACCAACCAACTTGGTTAGAGGGAAAGGTTTATGCAAATTAATAGCAGAGAATGGTGAGCCATTTGAAAAAATTGATGAAGTACCCATGACATTGCTTCTTAGTTTAACTGATCCTTGGTTCTCTGACATGGCCTATTTCCTTACTTATGGTGTGTTGGTTGTGGATTATTCCCTATGATCTTCAACTTGCAAATTTACACTTTGGTGGATAATGTAAATGAAACTCTGACTCTATCACCACTCCAAAGTCCACAAGGAAGAGGGCCAACTGACAAGGATCAAAGGATCCTTTTACTCTTTGAGCTTCAATGCTCAGGTGGGTGTACCCTTGACTCACTTCTTTAAAGGAGTCTAAAACAATATTCCACTATATCTCATATAAGATTGTTAAAGATTTATCAAATAATGTTTGTGTTTGTAGTTGTTAACCATGCATACCTCAAGAGGAAGGACTAGTGCCTTATCCCAGGGCTCAGAGTCACCTAACTGTATACCTCAACTGAATACCTCAAATCAAACACAATGGAATCTGAGGTAAGTGATTTTCCTATTACCCTTTTCCCTCAAGCACAAGGATATCAAATTCTACACCTAACTGCAAACTCACTGAATTCACCTAGAAGACTTTAATCCTAACTTTGTTAGGAACTAAAAGATAAATTCAAAATACTCTTTGTTTACCATATGTTAGCACACTTTGTGAAACTAATATATATGAGCTCAGAGACAAGCAAGAAGACATACACAAGATACAAGATTGGGATTCAAAACGTTTTCATTAACACAATCAGGATCAACATACAATCAGAAAAGTCACAAAATCAGACTTCTATCAGTATATTACAGTAAAAAACCAGGGACCAAAAGCAACAATATTTTTGGAACCCTTGCAAAATTAGAAATTCTACAACTTATACCAGTAGCTACCTTGGGATCCTCAAGATCGGATGCAACAAGCTTCAGACAACTAGGGTTAGGGTCTCAACCACCCAACCTGCTGGAAATAGTCTAAAAAGTTATTACAGGGGTAGAAAACACATCAAAATCAAGAAAGAGGAAACTAGAACTGATCCACAATCATGAAATTCTTCTCTACAAGTACAAGGGATCACAAAATTGGGCTCAAAAGGACACCCTGAAACAAGCCTTGAGCACACAACCGAAATGGTACAAGCTCTACAAACAATCCAACAGCACCCTGAACCACACCGCAAATGGAAAACCAGTCATTTCTCATCCAACAGGGTCATTTTTGCAATGAATTCCATAAATTTGGTACTTTCTGGTCGCTTGAAGTTCTCAAAAAAATTTGAATTTGAACCACAACAGCTAAATCCTTGGTGCCTGCAGAGAATGATGGCCCATGTTCAAACCGAGACCATCTTTAAAACACAGCCGTCCGATCAATTTCTTTCATGGGTTTAAGATCTTCCTCTAAAAGTGGCCCCACCAGACTTAGCGAATTGGCGACAAAGGACCTTCGCCAATTCGCTAAACATTTCACACTTTCGCTAAACAACTTAGCGACTTCCTGACTACCGTTCACACAATCGCCAGACAAACTAGTGAATCCTCTTATCTTTTTGCGAATGCGTGACCACATGAAACTTTGTCGGCATCGCTAGCTTTTACAACTCCACCAAACACTAGACTGCACTTGGGCTCGCCAGATGCCAACTGTCACCATTTCATTCATGAATCACGCCCAGTCATTAGCACAGGACCCACTTACCATAAGCCTTTGAAATGAATGGATGGCGTAAGATCTCATGGCTTTGACAAATCACATGAGAACTTACGCCGATCATTAGATCTATCCTTGTCACAGACCCTTCTGACAACGGCCCCACTTCTGAGCACATCCACGTCGACCAATAGGAACACAACAACTAAGCACCACATGGCAGACAGTCCCACTTGCATCACACAGAGAAGATGCTAGATCAGCGGATGGGGCATGATCAGAAGGGATGGGAATATTCCTTGAGATCATCCCCTGACCATTGATTGAAAATCCACCCTGCAGGCCCCATTGACAAAAGACACATTGACAAACCTTCAACTAATAAGAAACCTCCACTTGCGTAGACATGTCACACCGGACCCACTATGGACAATAGACAACCTGGCAAGATGGAATAAAATTGACAGATGGTGCATGATCTCAAAGGCTGAGAATATTCCTTGAGATTATATGCCGACTATCGATTAAAAGTCTTTCACTGTGGGCCCTTCTGACATAAACCAACTCATCATCATGTGAACAAATGAAAACCTACCAACTTAGATCACCATAGCACATAAGAACTACTTGGCAAACTGGACCCACTGCACAAAATGCATACCTCCACAATAAAAGCCAACGGGCCCACCTGACAAGCCTCATCACCACCTGCTACCAGGACCACACCCCTTTCCGCCAACAGGCCTCAAGGACATGTGGCAAGCAGTCACATGATTGCATAGCCAAAAATTGGGCTATGTGATCATGTGACAGCCAATCACAGGCTACCACATCATCACCTCCGGGACCACTACCAAAGAAGCCTTACCCTTTCGGAGGATCAGACGATTGTCACAAAAGTGCATAGCCTTGACAAATCCTTCACACTTTAACAACAACCATTGGTGCTCTGACACATCAGGAACCTCTGCCCAATCCAGAAACTAGGTCCCATCATCCATCGCACTTGTGCAGTTGAGGGAACGCCAGCAAATAGGGAACTAGTGCGAGGTCCAAAACATAATATTTTTGATGAAAGATGATAAAAAACACACAAAGTTTCTAACACATCAACAGATAAGCACACAAAGCTAGAAGAAAAAGGGGTCGAAAACAATGTAGGTTATCGGTAAAAGATTGAAAACATCATGGATTTTTGAAAACACTGTGGGTTTTTGATACTGTGGCAAATTTTGACAATTTCCTACAGACCTTGAAATTCGAATAACTTTTTGGATTTTATGATTCAGCAAGTGCAAATTGGACTAGAGCTTGGTGACAACACAAGGAACATAGGGTAGGACACAAACCATGAAACATTTGCAGGGAGGAGGCCATTTTCAAAGGATTTTGCTATGACAGAAAAATGGCCTAACATGGTGAATGCCCGGATCATCTGAATTCTAAAGAGAGGCATGACTTGAAATTGAAGGCTAGTTGGTATGTGATATCTCAGGGGATTCTATACAAAAGGAGCATAGATGGAACCTTTCTCAGATGTGTGGATGCTGATCAACATAAAGAATTGTTAAGGGTATTTCATGATGAAGCCTATGGGGGTCATTACTCTTCAACGGTAACAACATTTAAGGTTCTCTGGAATCACTTTTACTTGCCTGGAATGTTCAAAGATGCATATCAATATGTTCACAATTGTGGAAAATATCAACTTTTCATGGGGAGGCCTCATTTGGTTGCCCTGCCTCTCAAGCCTGTGATTGTTGATGAAGCTTTCAAGCAATGGGGAATAGATTTCATGGGGCCTTTGAACCCACCATCTAGTGCTGGACATGTCTATATTCTCATGGCCACTGATTACTTTACAAAGTGGGTGGAAGCAGTTCCCACTAAGAGGGAAAACTCTTAGGTAGTATGTGAGTTCCTCTTGAATTATACTTTTGTCAAATTTTTCATGCCGGTTAAGATAGTTGTAGAGATTGCTACATATTTTTCTTCTGAGAAAATTTCAGCCTTTTGCAATGAACATGGCATATCTCTAGCTCATTCTTCTAACTATTTTCCGCAAGGGAATGGTCAAGCATAAAAAATTGTATGAAGCCTTATGGGCGAATCAAAATACTCTGAAACGAGCAATTGGGATGGCTCCATTCGAATTGGTGTATGGTATAGGGGTGCATGTATCACTACCTTTAGAACTCTCCTCGGCCAAGCTTCAAGATGTAATTGAAGATGAATATTTTAAAGATCCTCTAGAGAAAAGGGTTATGCATTTGACTAAGTTAGAATAAGAAAGGAATGATCTAGTGGATCATATCACAAAGCATTAGTTGAAAGTGAAGAAAATTTTTGATATGCGAGCACGACCTCGTAACTTTATGGAAGGTGATGAGGTACTACTATGGGATAAGAGATGAGCTCCTAAAGGTTCTCATGGGAAATTTGAGTCCTTATGGAAGGGCCCATTCATTGTTTCTAAAGCCCTTGGATCCAATGCTTTTCGGTTATCTTACCCAAATGGCGTGAATCTGTATTTTACCTACAATGGGTAGGACCTTAAGTTATGCAAGCTCTAGTGTTTTGCTTCAGTCAATTCTTATGTACATAGTAGGTAGTTTCCCAGTTTTCCTTTTTGGTGTGTCATAGTTGTCTATTTTTCTTTCCCTTAGTGTTTTTTGCGAAACCAGTTTACCAGAGTTCTCTGCACATTGAGCAATATGCAGTCCCCAGTTAGAGTTGCCATTATTGAAGTGTCAAAGACCCTTATAAGTCCACTAATGTGAAGTTCATTTAATGAATCCCTTTGGTAGTCTTTCCATATAGAAATCCTTCAAAGTGCCCATGACCTTCAAAATTGTCAAGAATCCATCTTTAACTTTGCCAATTTCAGATCTGGCTTTCCTTTAGATGAACCTTTTTCAAAGCTTATACCCTTCCTAAACCACTTCGAACCACTTTGAAATCTGGTTCAAAGTAGTTCGAAGTAGTTCAATAAATGTTTTATTTTCTAATAATTGTTTTATGCAGGTGGGCCCTGGCCTACATAAGCTTTGGGTGGTGAACCACTTCGAACCACTTTGAACTCTGGTTCAAAGTAGTTCGAAGAGGTTCAATGAGAGTTTGAGGGTATAATCATTAGTGGAAGGACAAGTGGTGGGACATGTGGCAATGAGATGGTAGTGAAATGATTAAGTTTTAAAGAGCAGCAGTTTTTGATTTGATGGGATCCACGAAGTAAATCAATGAAAGTTTGCCGAGGGAAATTAATGAGATCTTTGGCACGAGCAGGGGATATTATTCGAGGAAAAATTAATTGAGTTATTAAAGGTGGCAAGTTACAAGGATGTCCTTTTGCTATGTCATTATTTTTCACATCATTTGAGATTAATGCCTCCGCCTTATGCTCATTTAAGTCTATATTTCTGAGCAGTAACCCTCCAAAAAACATAAACAACTTTGTAAGTCTTTCTTTCCTGGTCTTGTTTTCTGCAAAGACTCAGCTATAGTGAAGGATTTATTCTAGGTCTGCGTGAAATAGGTAGCTTCTACAAGATTTCTCTTATTTCTTGTTGCTATTAGATACATTGATTCAAGAGGGGGGGGATCGCCTGTGTTTTTATTTCTAGGAAAAAGATGAGGTCTAGTTTACATTTCTTCAGAAATGTTAAAAATATGCAATGTCGAGCCCCTATTATCTCAGATACAGACCTGTTAGGAATATAAGTAGATAAAATGGTAGTAGACCTCACAAACTGTGTAGGGGAAGACCAGAGTTTAGAGTTTATGTCAAGTGGACTATTAGAAGCTACAACTTTTCCAGCATGAGCCATATGCTTGAAACTAATCCAGCAATGTATAAATAGGTATGATGTGAAATCTAAGTGCATTTTGAATTCGGATGGACAAACCCTCGTGCCAGTTAATAGGGAAACTATTACTGCTATCTTCAAAATTTCAGAGGAGTCCCTTGCTAGTTTTACTCCTACCCAATCCTTGGCTCAATATAGGGAAAATGTAGACAAAAATTGGAGTCATGTGGCTAGGAAATGGATCCAAACTAATTACAAAGGAGGGTCACAATTGCCTAAGGTTCTTACAAAGGATCACATGAAACCTCACATTCATGACGTGATTGTGCTACTCCATCGAATTAAGGGTTTAGAACAGGTTCTTCTTTATGAAGAATGTATATTTCATTTCATTGAAATAGTCTTAGAAGGAGGGAAACACATTGATTGGGAAGAAATTATTGCTAGTTCACTAAGTGATCAACTCAAGCAAGCCCAGGTCACTAGGAAGAATTTCTATATGTCTTCATACCTGATATATTGCTTAGCTTGCACACAAGACTTGTCTCCTATACAACATGTTCCCTCGAATGAAGATTTATTTATTTATGAGTATTGCCCTTTGTTAAGGAAGGATAAAATTCTCAAAAAATATAGGAGAGTTCATGATTTTTTCTTGGGCAAACTATGTCAGCAATTGGTAGGCTTTCCAAATCAGAGAGTCTCATTAGAAACACGAAGATTGATTTAGACTTATGGGAGTCTCTATACTTAGTTTCCCTGCTTTACCTACATTTGGGTTGGAGGTTTTGATGATGAACCTATTAAGCTCCCGAGGTTCACCTTTGACTATTTTATTTTAGCAGAAATTTGTAGGTAGCTATTTGTGGTTGTTAAAAGTGCCTCACCAGAGGAAAAATGGCTTTCTATGTTTCCAGTAAAGATTGGTAATTTGACCTGCAATAATATGATGGACACTTCTATAATTGGGAGCAATCTGCTGAGTTTTCATTTGCAATTCTACAAGATGAGAAGAGGTTTCGACATTAAGGGTTTTGCCAGGCAGGTCTTGAGCCTAAGTAATTACCCCTCACCTAGTTCACACCTGGAAGACTTATGGGAGGACCTCAGCGATGAAGGAGCAATATGGAAAAGAGATCATTCTAGACTTATGATCTTGCAGATTAAAATGTTGTAGTTAAATTTGGATATTGAAGGTGTGGAAGAAGATATTGCTGAAGCTACAGTTTCAGAAGATGGTAATGTGCAAGAAGGAAGCCTTCCAGACATAGATTGGAACAGGGTAGAGGAAGATGATATAAAATTGAGGGCTCAAACTATTTTAGAAGTCACAAAAAGATGGTTGTCAGGGAAGAAAAAGAAGTAAACTATGAACCCCCCTCTTGGAAAATCTAGCACAAAGTCAACCTTTAAAAATGTAAAAAATACTTCGTCTAATGCATCTCATGTGGTTTCCAATGTAGGGAAGGTTACATCTCTTAAGAAAAAGGTGCCTTCAAGCGGACATCCTACTGCCAAGAGGTCAAGACCGAGAACAAGATTAGAGAAGCGTTCACAAATGGTGGCCTTAGGACTTGATTACTTGGATGTTGAAATTGAAGAGGGGGATATCTCATTTCCACCAGATGAGACAGAAAAAGATCAAGAAACTCTTATCATGGATATAGAGGTTTCTCAGGTCGAAAGTACTCCAGCCAAAATGCCTGATAATCGGGTGGTTGCTAGTTCAATTCCTCCTTGGCTGATTGAAATGGTAAAAAGGAGAAAAATTTACAAACCTATTGTGTTACCCATGAAGGAAATTGTTACCAAGTATGCTACTCGAACTCCTAAAGTGAAAAAGATGAAGACTGATGCTAGACTATCCACCGATCCATCAACTGGAAAGGTGACTACGGAAATAGCCACATTAAACCTAAGGAAGGGATTCAGGAATTGGAAGCCAAAGATTTTGAGATCACAAAAATGGAACTCGGGGTTCTAAATAGAGATTCCAGGGACCATCTATTTAAATTCTCAGCCGATCAGATGCTAGGGTAGTCACAAAAGGACGGAAGGGAGAAACACAAGTTGAAGCAACTAGTTTCCACTATGGCAGAATTCCTTTCCTCACTTGCTGATGATGGGGTACTTTCATTGGCTCAGTGTTTGCAGGATTTTGATCAAAATTTAGTTGAGAATCAAAAATTGGTGAAACAAGTGCAGCAAGGTAGAGCTCTAATGGAGGTTGTCACATCTTGGGTAAATAACATTGTCACTGAAGGAAGTGCCTTCATCTATGAATTCCTTTCTACCTGTTTGGATAGAGAGGGGTTACTTGGTGAGATTCAAACGCTGGTTCTGAGTTGGGAGCTAGAAGAAGCAAAGTGTGAGGCAATTGTATTTCAGGTTCAGGAAATAGAGAGATACGGTGTGACTAAGTTTTTGGTTGAAAATCCGATGAAGCTGGTTGATCCATGTATGCTCTTCATTTTAAAATAGAACTTCAAATGGAAGCATACATTGTTCAAATCCGCGATCTCAAAAGCCAAGGCAATGGAAAAGGAAGTCTTGGATATGCACGCAGATGCTCTGAAAGATATTAAAATTGTGAACCCCTCAAGCATTCTACAAATCGATGAAGGTAACAGGGATGAAAATGCCATATGGTTAAGGTCTTCATTGACACCATGCATGCCCTTGAGGAGAATGACATGTTAACAATCCAAGACTTCACTAGAATTGCCAATGTGGAGTCCATGTTGCTATTAAAGAGGGGGTAGTTATCGAAACAAGCAGAGAGAATCAAGGAACTAAGATGGGAGAAGAACGCAACCTGGGCGAAGCTGATAGGCCTAAAGAATTTACATATCCAGCCATCCTAGGAGTTGGTGAATGTATTTTGGTCATGGAAACTTGTGAAGACCACCATGTCAGATGAACCTAGAAAGAGCTTGTAGTTCTCGGGACAGTTTTTCTTAGTTTTATATTTTAAGCAACATGTACATTGAAACTCTGTTTCTGTTTGTATAACTGGTTTTAAATAGTTTCTTTTCTGTTGACCGAGAAGTTGAGTTTTTCTGGAGGCTTTCTCAAACATGAAACTATTAATGCTGGGTCATTAGACTAAAAAGGGGTTAGAAAATAGATATAGAGAATAGAAGTAGATAAAAATTTCTTTTTTAGGAAATAGATAGATTGCATAGATTTTGTTTTTCGAAACAGCCGGTGACTGATTTTTTATTAGACTTTTATCTGATCTTTATGAATACATGGATGCTTAGTATGATTTTGATCTTTGAATCAAATCTAGAATATATGGATTGCTTTGGAAATTTGTATATTTGAATTTGTGCATGTATTATTCATATTCAGTTACTTCCGGTTTCCTTCTAGTTTATTTTTCTTAAGTTATTCCTTAGGTTATAATATTTTTGAAGCATTTAATGGGCCTTAAATTTCCTCATAGATGATTCTTTTAGTTTTTAATTCTATAAATCACCTCCATACCCAAGAGTATGTGAGTGATCCTTCTGCACTTTCAGGTTAAAAGTGTATAAGTTAATTTCATTGTTGATAATTCCTTGGATATCATACAAGGGAGCTATACCTTAAGAATTTAGAGGGAAGCAACTTCATGTGTTTACCCAACTGTTGATGAATAGTTTGTCCTCAAAAACATAGAGTCTTTATTTATTCTTATTTAAAAAGAGGAAGACAAATCTGTTTGCCAACAAATTACAAAATGAAGTACACATAAACCACTGCTAGTCTTTCCACCCTGACTTGAGAAAATGGATGGAAAGCTTGTGAAACATATTTAGAGGTAGTACCTAGACCACCAGGTCAAAATTTTGTTGATCTGGACAAGAAAGACAAAACTGAGCTTGCAAATCTTTCCAGGTGCGAAGATTCATAGTTGCACGAGAAAAAGATCTCTTAGAGTATGAATGTCACATTTATGAAAACGTAGAGCATGAATACTGAGAACTTTGGATAAAGGAAGTTCCTGGGACTAAATTAGCAGATACCACCAGATGTTATGCTTATTCAATTTGAGGCCATCACAAAAATTGAAAGCTTGTGAAACATATTTAGAGGTAGTACCTAGACCACGATGTCAAAAGTTTGTTGA